>MEHQ01003652.1:0-41143 GCA_008828725.1 Saccharina japonica
GTCTGTCTGTCTGTCTGTCTGTCTGTCTGTCTGTCTGTCTGTCTGTCTGGCTGGCTGTCTGTCTGTCTGTCTGGCTGGCGCGCGGTAGAGCCGGTGCCCCGCGGGGCATACCGAAACTGGCATAGTCGTGAAGATCCAAATCGACATCACTATCACCATCACCATCACCTGTATAATGCGAATTTCAATACCTCCACACGTCGAACCGATCTAGAACATCTACAGATATATCTATCTACAGATAGACCATCTACATATCGATAATCTACAGATAGATAATCTGGATCCTAACCTGCCTTTGTGATATGCAGTGCACGATCTTGTATACTGTAGTACATATCGTACCCAGACATACATATCCTAGATCGTCAGCAAGCTCATACGGCTCCCACCCGGCAACATGAGTTAGATCATACAGATCATACAGATCATACAGATCATATAGATCAGGAATATATCTGCCCTGGAAGGTCTAGACCATCAAGCGGGAATCGATTATTTGTTCTCCGAGGCGTGAAAAATTCTGAAAAAAAAAATACGTGACGAGACTGAAACATTGGGAGAAGATAAACCGGAAGGGTATAATAAGCTTGTTGCCGCTTATTCGAGAAAATGGTCGACACACCCTGTGCGCGAGACGAATGCCGACTAGCTATCCCTGGAGTAAGCTCTCGGCAAAAGATCTTGCTGTTTTCCTGTGTGTGTGCGCCGCGCAAAAATAGCAGGATTTCCCTATTAAGGGTCTTATATTATCCTTATATAACATACCTGGTATTGAACACCGTTTCGAAAAGAAAACTTGGGGGAGAAAACCATCGCGCGCGCACTTGTCGATATGGCGCTTGCGAGCGAGTACGCTTACTAGGACGAAAGCCGCGACCCTCTCGCCTGGAGTAAGCTCTTGGCGGAGTACTGCTCCAGCCAGCGCCCAAACGACCTGTGTAGCATCGGGTCTCTGAGTACCGATAGCAGGCTCAGCTCGCCCCGTACCTGGTCACACGCAGGACACGGAAAAGGAAAGACAATGAAGAGGGGAGACATCTGCGATCAAAAGGTTTGTTGCCCAGGATTTACCGCTGACGGTATGAAACTTCCGATGAGTTGAGCTAAACCCTGACATGAGTTGGGCTGGAATGAGTTGGCTGGAGCGTAAAGGGATACCTGGTATTAATATACCAGCCTACTGTGAAGTATAGAGATATCAAAGTGTGTTTGTTCTAGGTTGTTCTACGGGTACTAGGTAGTTTGGTATAGAGGCGGGGAGGGGGTGTACATCAGGATGTTGTTTTTAGGAGACTTTTTCTTTTTGTTCACAAGGTACTGGCTGTAGTCCATCGTTGGGGGTTTGGGTCGAACAATTCTACACGATAGGAATTACAGTTTGGTCATTGAGATTTTCTTTTTTGCTTCGATAAAATTTATCTCCCGTCGATTTCCTTTTTTTTTGTCATTGACTCTCACCCTGCACGTTGTCGGATGGAAAACTACTGCGGTACAGTCCTAGAGGGTGTTCGATTCAAGTCGGAATGGAATATTACACTGCACCGCTTTGTCCCTAAATATAAGAAACGAATAAATACTACTATGTAATCCAAACGATGATTATATTTCGGGCTATAGTGGTATATGTATACCTGGATAAGGTACCAAATGGACATTTTCCGGAATAGTTTCACTTTTCATCTTCGGCCGCGGGTCTTTTCTCGCGCTTTCGGCTGCGGGGCACGCAGGGGCCCCGCGTGTACACCACGGCGCAAGTGCGGGTCCCGGTCGAAGCCCATGGGGCGTGCTCTAGGCCTTTGAAGTCGCGAAATCTGGCAAATAACTCAGGGGAGACGTTCCGACTTGACACCGCCTTACAGCTACATGAAAAACCTGCCGCACGACTTTTGTTCATCCGTGTGAAATTGGATGGTTCATTTTTGACACGCCGCATGAACGGAACGCACACAGCGCGCACCACGCACGAGACAGCAAGGACCACACCCACATGGAACGAGGCACACAAATTTAGCGCTATGTATCAGTGGTAGTTAATACATTGTTGCATGCGTCTGCTCTATATGGTTTGTGTACAGCAGTAGCAGTTGTACGAGACGCTTCAAAAATTACACGCGCATTATTTATGTAAATTTGTAATTTGGTTCCAATATTATTTTGGAATCTACGTAGAGTACACATACATACATGCACAGATCTACGAGTACGTATATATGTACAGTAGTACGCATATCATATCTACAGTAGCTCTCTCTTATCTACGAGCGATAGGCCGATCTACATACGTACGCTTACAAGTACTTTGGTACAGTAGTAGGAGTACTACTGCTACTGTACGGGAACTGGTGTCTAGTCTAGACTACACACTACAAAGCAGCCAAGGTGCCCATTATCGAACAGCACAGCAGTACAGCAGAAGAAGCTGCAGAACACGCAGCAGCCAGCCGCTGTTCAGATTGTTGGGTTTGTGGCGGGTGTTGTTGTGTCCTGTATGCGTGCACCGGGCCCGTAGTACACAGATACGAGTAGCAGCAGTAATCCAGCAGATCTAGTTGTGACAGCTACGAACTACGAGTACTGCTTTGCTGTGTTCTGTCTTTCATTGTGTATGCGTGTGTGTTTGATGTATGCGATTCCAGCAAAACCTCCCCCACTGATTTTAATATCACCCGCGCTTTACATCAGCGATTAAAAACTATAAAACCGCTAATACCCGTCACTGGTATGGATAACACTTCATACTCGCCGAGAATTTGGGCCCAGGGCACCCGGGTATCCAGCTGTTAGACGGGCACCCTTAGACGAGTACTCGGCTGACAAACGCGTACCAGGGTACTCGCCCAAAATGTATTACGTACAAGCGAATACTCTTATCTAGGACCGGGGCGGAACTCGTCGGGCAACAGCTCTGTCATAACTATCTTCTGTATACTCAGCTGTACAGCGCAGAACAGCCGTGATAACTACAGTACCACTGTGGGATCGACTTTAACTTCTACAAAAAATAGTTAGATCGACTTCAGAAACAAAACAAGTCGTTGAGCCTGGACACCAACCTGAAGTTTCTTAACACCGGGAGCCCACTGTACCTCAGATACGATATCATCTCGTGACAGTTGTTTCGTTAGGAATGGCCGTCGCTACTACTTCTACAGTCTATGCCACAGGTTTGCTCCAAAAATTAAACTATGAAGCATGTGCGATCTATTTTCACCTTGCGACACCCCCGGGATTTCAACTGACCAACATCCCGAAGGGAAACCTTGTAATACCATACGATACTGTTAAAGCATTACTCGTAGTTAGTTGGGCTACTGGTAAAAGGTTAACCGTGTACCCACCCAATCTAAGCCATAAAACACTCCCCCCCCCCTCAGAACCGCGGGGTCTTTGGTATTTGGTCTTCGCATGGAGCCGTAAGTGCCTACTGTAGTCCGAAGTTCTTAACAGTCTCTAGGGACCCAAGGAAGAGCGTTTGATCAGGTTCTTGACATGAGAAAGTTCGGCTTTCTTTAAAAAGCGTTTTTATGGTGGTTGTGAGATTCGAACTCACACGACCACTACAAAACCCGTGTCCTGCCGTCGACGCCATTTGTTAAGGCAGTAGTCGGTTGGGCTACGTACTGGTAAAAGGTTAATTAACTACAGTACCTACGTACCCAATCTAAGCCTTACAAGAAGACATTGTCCGAGTGAAATATGAAAAATAATGAAATGATAATTAACAAAGATTACAGCCCGCATGTTTCGACAACTCACGCACACACACACACGCCTCTCACCCGAGTAGAAACAGCTGCAGGGTCATCAGGAAACTGGGCTTCAAACGCGCGGACGACGCTAGACAACGAGTCGTTCGTGTTTCGCGTGTAGCGGCTATCCCGGCGTGTTCCGTTCGATTCCTGCTTGCGATAAGCCGCAGGCCATGCAGGGAAAATCGGCGCCAGGTCACACCGAAGCGAAATAAGTTGCGCGGCGAAAGGCACAGGCAGCAGGGTGGCGCTCGGGATTCCAAGGGTCATGCAAGCTTACTGGTGATGTATTGTGCTGTAGTACGAGCTACATACATGTATCATATTATTCTGTGGGTTATCACGCATCGACTACGAGTACGTAGATGGTACTGACTACTGACTGTACGAACGTATAGTGCTGTAATACGTTGTGCTGTCATCTCTAATAAGCTACCATTAATATGAATAGACTACCACCACCAGTAGTTTTTCTTCGTGCGGGCGTTTCGACTACGTATTGGCTGTCTCACTTTACGAGTTAGTGGGGCGTGCTCTGGGCCTTCGAAGTCGCGAATTCTGGCAAATAACTCAGGGGAGACGTTCCGACTTGACACCGCCTTGCAACTACTATGAAAAACCTGCCGTACGACTTTTGTTTATCCGTGTGAATTTGGATGGTTCATTTTTGACACGCCGTATGAACGGAACGCACACAGCACGCACCACGCACGAGACAACAAGGACCACACCCACATGGAACGAGGCACACATCTAGCGCCATGCGTCAGTAGTTAATACCATGTTGCATGCGTCTGCTCTCTATGGGTTGTGTACAGCAGAAGCAGTTGTACGAGACGCTTCAAAAATACACGTGCATTATTTATGTAAATTTGTAGTTGGGTTCCAATATTTTGGAATCTACTAGAGTACACACACATGCACAGATCTACGAGTACGTATATATGTACAGCAGTACGCATATCATATCTAGTAGCTCTCTCTTATCTACGAGCGATAGGCCGATCTACAAACGTACAATTACAAGTACTTTGGTACAGTAGGAGTACTACTACTGCTGCTGTACTTTACGGGAACAGGTGTCTAGTCTAGACTACACACTACAAAGCAGCCAAGGCGCCCCTTATCGAACAGCACAGCAGTAGAACAGAAAAAGCTGCAGAACACGCAGCAGCCGCTGTTCAGATTGTTGCGTTTGTGACGGCTGTTGTTGTGTCCTGTATGCGTGTGCCGCACCCGTAGTAAACAGCTACGAGTAGCAAGCAGGAGGAATCCAGCAGATCTAGTTGTGACAGCTACGAACAACGAGTACTGCTTTGCTGTGTTCTGTCTTTCATTGTGTATGCGTGTGTGTTTGATGTATGCGATTCCAGCAAAACCTCCCCCTCTGATTTTAATATCACCCGCGCTTTACAGCAGCGATTAAAAACAGCAAAACCGCTAATACCCGTCACGGGTATGGATAACACTTCATACTCGCCGAGAATTTGGGCCCAGGCCACCCGGGTATCCAGCTGTTCGACGGGCACCCTTAGACGAGTACTCGGCTGCTAAACGCGTACCAGAGTACCCGCCCAAAATATATTACGTACGAGTGAATACTCTTATCTAGGACCGGGGCTGGACTCGTCGGGCAACAGCTCTGTCATAAATATCTTCTGTACACTCAGCTGTACAGCGCAGAACAGCCGTGATAAATGCAGTACCACTGTGGGATCGACTTTAAACCCTACAAAAAATAGTTAGATCGACTTCAGAAACAAAACAAGTCGTTGAGCCTGGACACCAACCTGAAGTTTCTTAACACCGGGAGCCCACTGTACCTCAGATACGATATCATCTCGTGACAGTTGTTTCGTTAGGAATGGCCGTCGCTCCTACTTCTACAGTCTATGCCACAGGTTTGCTCCAAAAATTAAACTATGAAGCATGTGCGATCTATTTTCACCTTGCGACACCCCCGGGATTTCAAGTGACCAACATCCCGAAGGGGGACCTTGTAATACCATACGATACTGTTAAAGCATTACTCGTAGTTAGTTGGGCTACTGGTAAAAGGTTAACCATGTACCCACCCAATCTAAGCCATAAAACACTCCCCCCCCCCTCAGAACCGCGGGGTCTTTGGTATTTGGTCTTCGCATGGAGCCGTAAGTGCCTACTGTAGTCCGAAGTTCTTAACAGTCTCTAGGGACCCAAGGAAGAGCGTTTTTTCAGGTTCTTGACATGAGAAAGTTCGGCTTTCTTTAAAAAGCGTTTTTATGGTGGTTGTGAGATTCGAACTCACACGACCACTACAAAACCCGTGTCCTGCCGTCGACGCCATTTGTTAAGGCAGTAGTCGGTTGGGCTACGTACTGGTAAAAGGTTAATTAACTACAGTACCTACGTACCCAATCTAAGCCTTACAAGAAGACATTGTCCGAGTGAAATATGAAAAATAATGAAATGATAATTAACAAAGATTACAGCGCACATGTTTCGACAACTCACGCACACACACACGCCTCTCACCCGAGTAGACACAGCTGCAGGGTCATCAGGAAACTGGGCTTCAAACGCGCGGACGACGCTAGACAACGAGTCGTTCGTGTTTCGCGTGTAGCGGCTATCCCGGCGTGTTCCGTTCGATTCCTGCTTGCGATAAGCCGCAGGCCATGCAGGGAAAATCGGCGCCAGGTCACACCGAAGCGAAATAAGTTGCGCGGCGAAAGGCACAGGCAGCAGGGTGGCGCTCGGGATTCCAAGGGTCATGCAAGCTTACTGGTGATGTATTGTGCTGTAGTACGAGCTACATACATGTATCATATTATTCTGTGGGTTATCACGCATCGACTACGAGTACGTAGATGGTACTGACTACTGACTGTACGAACGTATAGTGCTGTAATACGTTGTGCTGTCATCTCTAATAAGCTACCATTAATATGAATAGACTACCACCACCAGTAGTTTTTCTTCGTGCGGGCGTTTCGACTACGTATTGGCTGTCTCACTTTACGAGTTATTGTAGCTCGCATGATCAGTGATTTACGTATTGGAGACACATTGTTGAGACCCTTCACATGAGATGTGTTTGGATAACAAATATACATGAAATTGCGATTACGTCAGCTGTGGTGAGTTCGGTAGACTGCTTGGCTGACCCCTTGAGTTTTGCAGGTTGCGTGGGCTGACTGGGTATCATCGTCGTGGGAACACAATGAAGTTAAGCACACGCAAAACATACTACTTCGTATACAGATACCTCGTAGTATGTAGTAATACGCGCTGGTGTTCTCGTGTTTTATCAAATAATAAAAAGCAATTGGCGCGAAAATTGCGTTGTTCACGCTGCTTTCAACGAGCACAGGACCTACTGCACAACAACAACACAGTACACCATGGTACTGCACGATATACGAGATACGAGTCGTTGATGTGTTCGCTGCTGTTCACGTAAAACGTCACAATTGGGTATCTACTATTCAATCGGTTGAACTCACAGCTGACGTATTTATAATAATTTTATTTAATACTCGCTAAGCGTCCCACTAACCAAAATAAGCGTTCCCTGTACGTACACAACAAAATGCGTTTGCCATGCACCACATCGTCCGCTTACCGAGTCTGGAAGAGTCACAGATGCGCCTGCTCCCATATTCCCGTTCGTGTACCTAACACTGCTGCTGGCAGTTACTCGTATTGATAAAAACCCAAGTCATCTCCTCCGGGAATGATGCTAACCCTTGAGCATCATCTCCGGACGACGAGTCTCTCCACACAACTCGGGCGCAGCTCACGGCAAGGTCTAGCAAGCTTCGGGCATAGAAGAGGAGAGCTGTTCGTTAACGGAAATAACTGAGCACCCGCAAGGTCCGAGCATTCGAACGCACCTTCAGTCCGTCTCGTCCGCAACGGCACACTCGAACGGGCGCATTTTATTCGCACACGATATCAAGATATTATGCCGCACGAAAACGGTTTCAAAACAGGGTACTGGGTAAAAACGGTTTCAAAACACGCCTCCGCAAGGTTTTGAAAACTTCCATTCACGTCGAATGTCAATTCTGTTCGAACAAGGATCAGGCTTGAAGCCTGGCAAGTTGCGTTGCTGAGCAGGCAACATGGCTAGCTTTATGAACTCTAAGTTTCCTCCAGGTCTGCTAAACCCCGGCAACTCGGCCGCTGCCGATGGTGCCGCTCACTGGTGCGTTCGGTTCCTGGGAGTCGAGTGTCCCAACAGACGAGAGTTCATTTTCAACGTGTTTTTCTCGAGTCGCGGGGTGTGGATGCTGCTGCCACTCAGCGTGGTGCTGCTGCTGCTCTACAGGCTCGTGGGACCTCCCGAGGTGCGCTGGTGTTCTTCTGTGCTTGTGTGTGCAGAGGGTGTGTGTTCGTTGTGTCCCTTTGCCAGCAATTGCAGAGGAGGTATACACGTTTTAGACTGTTGGTCCTTTGGAACCTGTTGCTGTCCTTCAACCAACACTGCTGCTGCTGCTGGCTGCTGTGAAGCGTTGTTTCAATTAACGACGAAAAGCTTAGACCATCGCCGACTCACGAGGTAAGCAGCAAGCATTCGCGGACGGGGGGTGTAATCAACCCTCAGGGCAGGCAGCTGCCCGTGGGTCATCAAGAGAACATAAGAACGGGTACCCAAAGTTCCCTAGACTTTCGTTCCTTTGGCGCCTGTTGTTGTCCTTCAACCTTCAACACAACCCTGTGCTGCTGGCTGCTGGAAACGTCCGTGAAGTTTTACGAATTACAAAAAAGTATGTCCGACTCACCTCTCGTCAACCCAAACAGCAAGCATTCCTGGGGCAGGTGTAATCAACCCCCAGGACAGGCAGCTAGCTGCCCGCGGGCCAACAGGAGGACATAAGGACGGGTACCCAGTTCTCCTGGGTGTTACCAGCGCGATTCCAATACGTTGTTGCTCGTACGTGGTACCAGGTATACACGTACCGGTGTTCCGGTTAATTGTATGGTTTGTGTTCGGCCGTTGCTGCCTGCTGACGTACACCCTCAATTTTTGAAAGAAGCATAACGACAGCCGTCGATATCATGTCCATGTCATGTCATGTCATACAGCAGCAGCAGCAGCAGCAGCAGCAGCAGTACGAGTACCAGGTAGTACTCTGTGCTGTCATTGGTCTAATAATGGCATTATTGTTCCCGGCAACGATCCCCATTAGGGCTGCACTCCCGGTTCGTGGACAAATTACCTGGGATTAGAGTCACAATAGTGCCGGTATGCGCCAGCCAACAATACCGGCACTATACTTATACGTAGCGGTAACCGGCACTACGCCGCACACTGCCACACCTGTACCAAGCGATTTCAATGGCACTACAGCAGTGGGTAACCCTATTTAAGAGAGAGTGTCTAAGATAAGAGCATTCGGTCAAATCGGCAATCGGACATATAAAATCCGTAAGTACGCGCGATGGCAGTATTACGCTCAGCTAGCAAAGATGAGTTTCGACGAAATCCTCGAGCTCATCACAGCTGTTGTTTTTTTAATTTTTTAAATATTGCCCACTACAGATAAGAGCAATGTGCTTGTTTTGGCTTTTTGTCATGAGGCTCTTAAATCGGGGTACCCACTACGACGTACTGCTGTATAGCGGGCAGCCGGCACTACTCAACCGGTACCATAGAGGGGCCACCACTGTATGTAACTGTTTGTTTGTTTGTTTGTTTGTTTTTTTGTCCATCCCATTTATTATCTTCGCACTTCCGTCTTTCTCCCTCCCTAGTCGTAACTCAGATCCGGGGTCACAAAGTAGGCTCCTCTCCCTCCTCCCCCACTACGGTTCTTGCCTTGCATTTTTATCGCGAGAATATTTCAGCACTTTCTTCCCTCGTCAACTCTCGTCGAATTTTGCTTACCCACGCTATAATATGCGCTCTCGACAGACGGTGTCACCGTGTCTACTATTAATACATACCAGGTAGTATACAGCAGACAGTGCAGTAGTATAATGGGTAAGCTATAGTATGTACTGCTGTAGTCGGTGGTCTCAAAAAAAAAAGACCAGGGCTCTCCAGGCAGGTGGGCAAAACCCCAGTTGGGGTGCCAGCATAAGGCCTCTCATAAGGAAAGGCCCCCAACAAGAAACTCAAGCCTGGTTTGTTTTCGTGAGAAATAAGAACTTCGGGAGTGGTTCGTAGCGAGTTTCTAATTTCGACGGGGCCATAAAAAATAGGGAGGCGTTTCGAGTTGCCTTAAGCGTTCGACGTACGCCGGCCACGAACGCACACAGGTTGACGACAGTTGCTAATACCGTGCTGCGCGAGTTCCTAGCGACGGCATATGCTATCTTACTTGAAGGTGGTATGGAACACACTCTTTCTTAAATAATAAGTATAGCCTCGGCCAGTATCCCGGCTTCTTTGTTAAGGGGAGAGGGCCGGTACTGCTGTACTGACTGTTGTACGTAGCCAGTTTTAGTTCCACGACCACAACAACAAAAAAAGAGACGACGAAAAAAAAAAAGGCGTGTCACTGGTGCTGCTGCTGCACTGTTGGTGTACTGCTGTACCATAGACGTACTTATCTTTGTATTTTTCCTCAGCGGGCTCTGCTGGCACATCCCTGGCCTCTCAGAGCTCCCACTTGAACACCGCCTTCTTCTATTGCTTGCCAAAGCTTGCAGCTTTTATTTACTTTCTTCCTTGTTTTTTTTCTTTTTCTTTTTCGTGTTTTTGCAAACAACACCCAGCTCAGTTCAGCAGCGCAGCGCAGCGTTGTGCCGTGTTGTGCTTTCTCTTTTTTTCGTACATACCAGCGAGATATTAGGTATCATATGAAAGAAGTATGAAGTACCACATACAAGCACCAAAAAGACACGAACACACCCAACTCATCTCAGCTCAGCTCAGCTTAGCAGCGCAGCGCCGTGCTGTGCCGTGCTGTGCGTTCTCTTTCGTGCATGCAATGGTACAGTATCATATTATACGAAATACCACATAGACTTAACAAAAACCTATGTACGCGTATATTTCCCTATTTTTGCTCACGATATTTGGTCCTATTTTCTATGGTCCCTCGTCATAGCACAGGCGTACCTGGGGGTATATATCCTAGGTACACCCCCGCTACGCGGCGGCCCGGACTGCTTCTGTGGGGCACCGACTCTGCAATCGTCACTGTTTTTCGACGCTTTTTTTCGACACTTAAGGCATGCCGTCAAGTCCCAAAAGGGTAATACGAAGTAATCGTTTTTGGATGTCCGTCCCATTTATTACCTTCGCCCTTCTATACAGTCGTAACTCAGATCTGGGGTCACATCCATACAGCAGGCTCTTATCCCCCCCCTCCCCACTACGGTTCGTGTTAGCTTGCATTTCCCCCCCCCCCGAGAGTACTGCAGCCCTTTCTTCCCTCGTCGACTCGCGTCGGATGGCATATATTTATCGACCTGAAAGGCGACGATTACGGTTCTGTGAACCTTTTGCCGACTCATGGGGGGGGGGGGGGGGGGTGGCGCTTCATTTTCAGGGGGGTGTATTCATGCCGTGCATGGCCGTAGTCGTATGGCCATAGACCCTCGCATCCCTACAATGCCGGGACGGGGCATGTCGGGGGCGGGGGGGGCGGGGGTACTCATGTCGTGCACGGCCGTAGTCGTATGTATGACCGTATACCCTCGCATCCCTACAATGCCGGGACGGAGCATGTCGGGTTTTCACCAACCAGGCAGACATTGCTTGCACCAAGCGCGAAGCGCCGTGAGTTATTGGATGAGTCGCATGGAGGGTGAGCTGCATCCTGCTAAGAACCGCCCGTGAGGCGGACTTGTATATGGACGACAGCCCCCAATGAATTGATTTAATTTCTGGTGTGGCCGCTTCCAGGGGGAAAGCGTGCAGGCGTATGTACAAGCATAACCATGGTGCGCGCGTAGCGTGCGTATCGCGTGCCTGGGACTCGGAGCCTGATTATATACAATTACCCGTTTGATTTTCACTTCAGAATACGTAAAGGGGGTTAGATTTCCGACCAGATTTGGTATTTTTCCTATTCTTGCGTTGACGCAGGGAACAAGGGCGACCATTGTGTTTTTAGTGATTGTAGCGTTATTTTTTCCCCAAAAGCGCATGTTCTTTTTTTTATTTTTTGTCTGCTCCCTATATACCGCTATGCTACTCTGTCCTGAAATATGAGGAACATTTTGTATGTTAATAGTTCATTCAAACGGTTATTATATTTCGGGACACAGTAGAATATACGTACATATGATTCCGGTTGTTTTTTTCATTGAAAAAGGCACGTATGATACCTTGTTTTTTATTTTATAAATATACGTGCAGGGGAGCCACGAAAATAAAGAGAAAACGGAGGGAGCCACATTCCTAAAAACGCCAAAAAGTAAATAAAAATCGGAGCGTTGGGATTTCTGTACAAATCGAGAGAATGACCCGAAAAAAAAACTGTTTTGTTACTTGATTTTATTAGAGAGAAATGACCCAAAAAAAAAACTGTTTTGTTACTTGATTTTATTAGAGTAAACCTCCCCTGTCTGGCTCTCGAAAAAAAAAGTGTGGGTTCGATTTTGTTTTTTTTGCGTCCTCCTCTAGTGTGTGTGTATGTTTGATTTTCTTGTTCGATGTTTTCTCAGGTGGACGAGAGAGAGGCGCAGCTGCGGCAGCAGTGGGCGGACCACAAGAAGCGTTTCAAGTCCGGAGCAAAGCGTTCCTCCCTCCGAGGCGTTATCAGGAGCTCCTACCTCACAGAGCTCGGCGGCCGATCGGATGGCAAAGCCCCCTCCCCTTCCCCCGCCGCCGCCGCCGCCTCCGCTGCCGCCGTTGCCGCTAGGAAACCTCTGGCGTGGGAGGGGGGGGGAGCTTCCCCGCCGCGTCGCTCCGACAATGGCGACGATGGTTGGGAGGATGTGCGGCCTACCGATGCCACTCCGGCCGCTCTAGCTGGTGCGTGTGTGTGTGTGCGAAGCGTGTGTGCATGGCGTAGGGTGTAGGCAAGCGTGTGTGCATAGCATGCTTGGGTGCAAAAAAGCGGTGGGGTATGTTGTTGTTGTTGTTTTTTTTTTTTTTTTTGGTTCATCCCATTTATTATCGTTGCCCTTTTTTTTCTCTCTCCCTCTTTATTAGTCGTAACTCAGATCCGGGGTCGCTACGGTAACTAGGCTCTTGTCCCCCCTTCCCCGCCACTACGGTACGTGCCTTGCCTTTTTTTCGCGCGAAGATTTCAGCGCTTTATTCCCTCGTCGACTTTATACGAAGTACGTACGTTACACGCGTGGGTATGTATGTACAAGCGTAGAGTACAAGTGTATGGGCACAAAACCTGGGTTGCAAACATGGGTATGTACAAACACGCGGGGGTGGGTACAAGCGTATGGGTGTAAGCGTAGAGGAAAGTTGTGGTACAGGCCTGGGTATGGTACATACAAAGCGTGGGCAGTGTAAGCGCGGGGGTTAGCTCGGGCGTGGGGTGTATATAATGCAAGGGTGGGGGTAAATAAATACTCCGCACTGAAGAAACTTGTATGAATATGAAAACAATCCGCCCCCTGGCCGTACCCCCTTTTAGTACTGCACTGCTGTACATGTACCTAAATCTGACTGAAATTCCAAGTGTTCTGTCCCCACAGTGGGAGTGCGGTCCTGAACTGGTTTACTATGAATAACGCCTCTGAACTTGCAAACCCCTCTTGAGTACTGCGCTGTACGTAAACCTTCATCTGACTCTGATTCCAAGTGTTTTGTCCCCACAATGGGAGTGCGGTCCTAAAGTGGTTTACTACGAATAACGCCTTTGGACTTGCAAACCCCTCTTTAGTACGGCACTGTACATAAACCTTAATCTGACTCTAATTCCAAGTGTTTTGTCCCCACAACGGGACCTGCTGTCCTTAAGGCATAAAGGGATTTGCTATTATAAAAACGCCTTTCGAACTGCAAACCCCTCTTTAGTAGTGCACTGTACATATATAAACCTCAATCTGACTCTAACTCCAAGTATTTTTGCCCCCACAATTGGAGTGCGGTCCCTATATAAGGGCGGCCTCTGTATAAATATTTTATATCGTCAGGTTCGCCAGGTCCATGAGGTAACCAGAAAGGCATATGTAGGGTATGATACAGGCTAGATACGATGATCGTTCGTCCTTGTCTGAAAGTGCTGAATCGGAATTTTGAAACAATAATGTCATTTTGATATTTCCCCGGTGGGACAATGGATAGGACCACACGGGCGGATATATACCAGTTGAAATCGGGGGGGGGGGGGGTGACGGGAAGGGTAAAGAGGGGGGGGGGTGTACTCATCTCGTGCACGGCGTAGTTCATATGACCAAATCAACCCTCCGCATCCCTAGCAATGCCGGGAAGGAGCGATGTCCGCGTTTTACACCTGACCAGGCCAGACATTGCTTGCACCAAGCGCGAAGCGCCGTGAGGAATTGGGCGAGTCGCATGGAGGGTGAGCTGCATCCTGCTAAGAACCGCCTTTGAGGCGGACTTGCATATGGACGACAGCCTCCAATGAGTTAATTTAATTTCTGGTGTGGTCATCACTTCCAGAGACAGCAATGGGTATTACAATGTATCTGCCTCTGGGTGCCTTACCATATCCACACTACGTGATACGACCATTCCCCTTGTGCGGAGCAAAGGTTCTCCACCCCGCACAAATGATCTACTGGACCGCCAGCCTTGAGTAACCGCCAAAAAAAAAGAAAAAAACGGTACCCTGGTTGTCTAGCTCACGCGGTGAGAGGCATGTTTTACAGCGTCGTCGCCAGGCGACGCCAACCCAACCCATAAATATATAATATATCCCGGGGCTGAGAGTGGGGGGGGAGGAGAGGGGGGAAGCGGGGGGGGGGGGGGTGTACTCATGTCGTGCACGGCCGTAGTCGTATGACCATAGACCCTCGCACCCCTACAATGCCGCGACGGAGCACGTTGGGTTTTCACCAACCAGGCAGACATTGCGTGCACCAAGCGCGATGCGCCATGAGGTATTGGGCGAGTCGCATGGAGGGTGAACTGCATCCTGCTAAGAACCGTGAGGAAGGGTGGGGGGGAGGGGGGGGGGAGAGTGCGTGTGAGCGTGGGGTTAGGCGTCGGTGTACGGTTGAGGATAATCGTAGGTGTGGGCGTAGTTGTGAGCATGGGGTGCACGCGGGAGGTGTATGCGTGGCTGCAAGTGTGGGTGTATGCGTGGTGGTGGTAAGCGTGAGTGTAAAAGCGAAGGTTGTTCTCTCCATCTACCTCTCTCTCTCCCCCCCCCCCCCCCCCCCCCCCCCCCCCCCCCCCCCTCTCCACTCCACTATATAACCACGGCCGCCCGCGCCCGCTCCGCCCTCGATCCTCCCGCCCCGCCCCGTCCTGACCCCCCCCGCCTGCACCTACGTACGGTAATGACAGATTCAGACAACGCTAGGGCGAAGGTCGACCCTCGCCTTCCCCCACCGCGGGAGGTTGTCTACGTCTCGACCACTCCGGGCCCGACTAGGGTGACCATCGTTGGTGACAGGGGTGGTGGTGGTGGTGCTGGTGGTGCTGGTGGTGCCGGGCGGTCTCCTGGCGGGAGGAGGGTCTCGGTGGTCACGTTGCACGCTGTGGGGCATAACCATCGTACGTGTCTGGGCGCGCTCGAGAGGGAGGTGGCGAAGGAGAGGAGGGGGGCAAAGAATGGTGATCTGGGGGGGGGGGGGGAGGGGAAGGGGGGAGGGATGGTGTTTTATCACGTCGATACGCCCGGGCACGAGGAGGAAGGGCAGGAGATCGAGTGAGTTATTTTGCTGCTGCTGTTGCTGCTGCTGCTGGTGTTTCCGCTGCTGCTGCTGTTGTTGTTGCTTCTGCTGCTGCTGCTGCTGCTGCTGCTGCTGCTGCTGCTGCTGCTGCTGCTGCTGCTGCTGCTGCTGCTGCTGCTGCTGCTGCTGTTTTCGCTGATACTACTGCTGTTGCTTTTTACTGATGGTGGTGACGCTGCTAATGCTGCTGCGTGCTGATACTGTTGCTGTTGCTGCTGCTGCTGCTGCTGCGCGCTGGGCTTGCGTGTTTGATCTTTTTACGCTGCTCTGAGCTACGCTACGAGTATGTATACATCCGCGGCACGTTGGGTTGCTGATGCGTCGATGTGGCTTGAGCTAAAGTTAATGTTAGTATATACCAGGTATACCTTTTTGTCCCCCTATGGATGAAAGGTGGCATTTTTGTTGTTGATATTTTTGTTTCATCATAAGAATGATTTTTAACATCATGTTTTTTTTCACGGTTCACTTACACGTTCCAATCCCCCCTTTTTTCACGTCGTGTACGGCTTTGACGGGTTCTACGTGCATGGTGGGATAAACCATAAACCGCTCTCCGTTGTCATGACTGCTACTGCTGCTGGTGCTGCTGCTGTGGCTGCTGCTGTGTTGTACAACAGTTACCTCCCTGGTCACCCGGCGATGCATTACAATGTCACCCAGACAATTATAATGTAGACCCGACACGCAAGCTTGATGTGCCACCCACCCCACCTCCCGACCCCCGTCACCCCTCCCGAAATGTGCCTCCCACCCCACCTCCCGCTTCCCCTCACCCCGCCGAAATATGCCTCCCCACTCACAAATAACCCCCCCCCCCACCCCGATGTTTCCTGTAATTTTCCGGCTAATCAGAGCGAAGGCTTTTTCCCTGGAGGCGCAGGCGGCGCAACTGCTCCAGGTCACGATTCACCTCGGCCTGACCTGGTTCGTGGGCTTGGGTGTCGGCGCGGGCGCCAATGTCCTGCTCCGCTTCGCCTGCGACAACCCGGACATGATGGCCGGCCTCATCCTAGCCAACGGGTCTGCTGAGGATGCGGGTGAGAAATTACGAGGGCTGGGGGGGGGGGGTACTTCATTTTCATGCATGGCCGTAGTCGTATGACCATAGACCCTCGCATCCCTACAATGCCGGGACGGAGGGGCGCGACTCATTTGTTGCTTGCCTTATCATGACACCATTGACCACGCATCCCTTTCGAGACGGGGGGGGGGGGGGGGACTCGATATTCATGCATGCCGTACTTCGTATGACCATAGACCCTCGCACCCCTACAAGTCCGGGACGGAGCATGTCGGTTTTCACCGACCAGGCAAACATTGATTGCTAGCACCAAGCGCGAAGAACGCCGTGAGGTGTTCGGCGAGTCGCATGAAGGGTGAGCTTGCATCCTACCTAAGAACGAGGGGGGGGGGGGATAGGGGACGTTTACTCCGCTTGGGAGTTTATGCCATGTACGAGTATACTTGGTTAACATATCGGGCACCATAAACATACATACTGCTGTTTGCTCTATCATTATATGCAACAGCAAACTGCTCGATGCTGATTGGTCTAACTCCTGCCGCGTCCCCAGGTCGCCGCGAGAGGAACGCCTGGCTGTCGCCCCGGTTCCGGCTCTCCTGGGAGAAGAACATGAAAGCCGCGCGGGAGTCTCTCATTCCGCTGAGCTTTCCGTCGCACTCGTCTCTAGGAAGGTACACGCCTTGTCTTTTCACCTGTTCTGTCGCATGCTATCTTGACCCAGTAAGAAATGGTCCCACGTATTTGGGCACAAACTACTTGGAATTACGAGCTGGGCCAGCCAAAATAATGGTTTTAAAGCAGATTGGCCATGCCCCGACCAATTTTACGAATTTGGACCTGTAAAACTCTCAAAATTGGTCGGGGCATGGCGGAAATACCATTTTCCCGTAAAAACTTGACTTATATATAGAATCGAGTTTTGGCCATATCTCTTGATGGGTGTCGAATTGGGCAAAACGAGACTTACAACGATCTTCTCCTAGTGTCTTCAGCATAGTCTCCACCAAATTTCATGTTAATCGAAAATAACATTTTTTATACGAAATTATAATTTAAAATATGTTGTTTTCGAGTTTTCGCGGATATCTCGGCAAGATCGAGTCGAGCAAAAAAAAAGTTAGAATTTTTCATATATATGTATTTTTGCACAAGCACTGGTATGTCACGGTTAGTGCTTCAAATCTGTGTAGCCTATTTCGGCGTGGTTCACGAGATACGACTTTAGGAAGCTTTGTACGTTTCGTGGCTGGCCCAGCTCGTAGTGTGGGGTAAGTTTTTTTTTCAGCGCTTGATTTTTCCCAGAACGGGAAAAGGTTTGGCCAAAATACCGAACAAGGTTGGCCAAAATACCGAACAAGGTAGGCCAAAATACCGAACAAGATTTATTTTTCGGAAATATTTTGGTGGCGAGTGATCCTTCCGAGTATATATAAATGTTCGACTTTTTAAGCACCCTCTTCGTTGTTGTCGAGATCACTCACGAGCGCGGAAAAACGATCTCTTTTCTGGATTGAGCGTTTCGAAAGTAAAATATGCGAAAACCGTCCATCGTAATAGAGGAACCAATTTCACGAAAGAGGGAGAAGAAGATGAGATATAATTAATTAATTTCACGAAAGAGGGAGAAGAAGATGGTGTTCGACGTTTATCCGGCGTCCCCGGTGGGATGACAGGTGAATCTCATCCCTGCTAGAGTCAAGGTCGTGGGTTCGAGCCCCCCCGAGTGCATGCTCGTATGATAGGAACTTTTTCTCGCAAAAAAATATCTTGACTAGCGGAAAGCACGAGAGCGTGAGTTAGCAAAATTCGATGAAAATCGACGAGCGTTGGGAATGCTGAAGCCCCTGCGCGATAAAAATCAAGGCACGAACCGTAGAGTGGGGACGAGGGGGAAGAAGAGCCTGCTTTGTGACCCCGGATCTGAGTCACGACAGTACGAGTATGGTAGGAGAGGGGCACAAGTGCAAAGATAATAAATGGGATAAAAAAATAAAAAGTGAAAAAAAAAAATAGCGCCTTTGGTGCTGTTGTTTTCGAGAAAACGGGCGCGCTGATAATGCACCCCGGTGCGAACTCAACGCTCTTTATTTACGGCGGCACCTTCGCTCGTGAAAAAACAAAATGCCCTCCTTCGGTGTGTCAAAACAAACCCCTCTGCCGCGCTCTCTCCTGGCTTTTGGCCTGACCCCCCTCGCCGTGTCTGTGTGCCTTTTTTGCCGTGGTTCTGTACCTCGCTGTTGTCCTCGAAAAAATGACCCAGTCGGTACCGCGCTGCCCTAGGGACGATGCACGCTGGTAATGTCCTGAAGTACGTGGATGCGTCTCTGTGTCGGGATGATATCACCGCATCGAGGTTGGAGGTGAGACGATGGATGCACACGGGGGGGGGGGTTGTGATGGGGAAGCTTGCGGATCCTGAGGGAGAGAGGGGATGTGCGTAGCGCAGATGGACTCGCGTGTATGTATTTTGTGTCTATGTGCTCTCTCTACTTGTTCTCTCTTTTTTTGCCCTCTCTCTACTTTCTACTTGCTCTCTCTCTTCTTGCTCTCTTTTTACTTGCTCTCTCTCTTCTTCTCGTTTTTCTCTCTGCTTTTCTCTATACCTACAGTTATCTTCTTTCTGCTCTCTCTCTTGTCATGTTTTTTTGTTTCTTCTTCTTTTTCTCTCGTGTCTTGACTCTGTCGTTTTATTTTCTCATCTTGTTTTCTCTCTGCCTCTCTTGTGCACCTATATGTGTCCACGTTAAACCACGCGACAGATCCTTGTGCATTGAGTTGTTCACGGGCGAATAACGCTCAAAAAGGACCCTCCGCTACTTCTCCATCCACCCTATCCCCGCCACACAGCAGATCAGTGCTTCCGAAAGTTCAGGGCTCTCCTATCCCTTTTTAGAGTTGTACCCGCATTTCGAGACAAATCTATACAGTACGTATATTGCTGGAATTTGAGCTCGATCATCCTTGCAGTTTTCAGTAAAAGGGTTGAGACATTTCCCTATTTCATTCCCACGCGCACCCTACGCCCGTGCGTACGCACACCCCCACGGTTCACCTATCTCACCCTCGCCCCCTACCCCACCCCCCCCCCCCCCCCCCCCCCCCCCCCCCCCCCCCCCCCCCCCCCCCCCCCCCCCCCCCCCCCCCCCCCCCCCCCCCCCCCCCCCCCCACCCCACCGTTCTCCGGCGGCGCCTCCCCAGGCCCTGAATGACGTCTGGGTTATCCTGCTTAGTGGTACGGAAGTTAACTCCTCGGGAGGCGTTGGGGAGTTCCTAACAGGGATGGTGGCGGGCGTTGATGCAGAGGGGGCGGCGCGATCTCTCCTGGACAAGCTCCGTCGCGCGGCCGGATCAGCAGGAGGGGGCGGGGCGTCTAAGGCGACCTTGGTCACTCTGGGTGGAGGCGGTCATGGGGGGGGGCTGCTGGAGGCGAAACCCCTGGAAGCGCTGGCCGCTATCAAGCTGTTCTTGAATAAGTGTTCATCCTATTGAGTACTTAGTTGCTTTGGTCTTGCTTTATTCCCGGGTATTGATTGTTGATAATAAGCCGATTTTTTTGTTTTCGATTTTTTGTGCAGCACACATGGGAGCAAGAATACTATTGCTGGGGGGCATATACAGTAATTGTTGTTGTTGTTGTTGTTCTTTCACATGAACTGATCGCGAAAAAAATAGTCCGTGGTCACAGAAGACAGGCTTAAAAAAACAACTCTGTAGTGGAAGAATATCTTAAGGGAAAAAAATAATACACAAGATACCAAAATCACAACGCAATGCGATATTACTGCATACTGCATCATAGCTACGAGTACTGTGGCACATCGTACATACACCTCAACGAACCAAGAAAAAATGAAATAAATCCAATGGAAAAAAAAAAAAAAAAAAAAAAAAAAAAAAAAAAAAAAAAAAAAAAAAAAAAAAAAAAAAAAAAAAAAAAAAAAAAAAAAAAGCTCGGGTCGCCGAGGGCTGACGCGTGGGGCGGTCGGGGCACGGGTGCGGAGCCGATCGGGGTCGGTTGGCGCGCGGTAGAGCCGGTCTCCCGCGGGGCATACCGAAACCGGCATAATAGTCGTGAATATCCCAAACGTCACCGCCATCCCTACCGAAGCGTATTATATACCAGGTAATATTAAGGATACGTATGATACGTAGATAAGCGTGCTGAGGTATTCAACTTTTTGCACTGCCTACCCGCGTTGCGTATATACGGGCTACCCTCCGATATAACTCGGCAGAGGGGTGTGGGGACGTGGGGACGTGGGGACCTTTGTTTGACGGCTATCATAGGGGCGTAAAGTGTACAATATAGAGCCTTCGAGGTGTTGGGAGTATGCGTCCCTTTCAAGCTTTAGTGGAGCGGGGGGGGGGTGTACTGATGTCGTGCACGGCCGTAGTCATATGACCATAGAACCTCGCATCCCTACAATGCCGGGACGGAGCACGTTGGGTTTTCACCAACCAGGCAGGGGGGGGGGGGGGGGCGTGCTCATTTGTTGCTTGCCTTAGTCATTTGACCAAGCAGGGGGGGCGTAAATAAGACCCATTATATGTACGGTAGACCCTAAACCTACCTGGTACATATTTACCCATGTTTACCCATGTATATTACGTATTATATTAACAAAATGTGGTCCTATTTACTATGGTCCCCCGTCAATAGTGATATGCACGTACCAGGTACAATAATATGTGATTTGTGATTTGATATGTCGATTAGGTGGCTGAATACACATTGATCAGCCACCTAATCGACACATCAAATCACAATTCACATATTAATGTAGCTGGTACGTACGTATCACTAGTATCGGGGGACCATACATAGTAAATAGGATCACATTTTGTTATTAATGCGTACTATGAATAGTAAACATAGGTGAATGTATATCGGTAGGTTTTTGTGTCCACCGTACTTGTGTCTTATTTACCCCCCGACACGTGCTACGGTAGAGGTAGGTATACCTTTTTTTGGCTGAATCGTTTTCTGAACGATCGGTCTCCTTAACCCAAATTCGTCGGCATTTCATTTTTGTGACGAAATTTGGCTGAGAACATACTTCGGTCATGATATTTATCATCCGGCAGCACTTTTATTTTCCTCCAAAATCATTTTTTCGGTGAGGTATGGCGCTCCTTAAGTGAGGAGCTCAGAAAAAAACAAGGTGCACTTCTATTATCGTAGCATGCGCCCCCCCCCCCCCCTTAATAGTAGTCCGCGTATATAAAGAGTTTACGTCAGACAGATCATGATGATCTATCTATCTACTGTAGGTCATCTATATCTTAACCCACCGTTATGACATGCTGTGAAGGATCTGTATAGTACAGATCCAACCTTTTAAGAACTATTTTCTAGTTCATGCAGAGATATAATACGGGTCCCTTCCGACAAGATGAACTAGATCATACACATCAGACATGTGTAGAAGATCGGGAATAGACCTGCCTTAAAAGGTCTACTGCTTATAGATCATGAAGCGTGGGAATGGGAATCGACGATCTATCTGTCCGAGGTGTTGAAAGCTCAGCAGTGTTTTACGACTTGACCCAGCTTCGATAAAATGGTTTTGATCACACTAATAATAACTCCTCATTAATTATCTCTTCATTCCAAGAGTTTTCCGATAATTTTCCGAGAATTTCCTAGGCGGTGTGGGGGTTTTATACGGTTGAGGGGTTGGTTTTAAAGTGAAGTGTACTTCGAAAAAAAAAAATCGTTGAAGCGGAGCCGAGGTCTACCGAGGCATATATCGCCCTCCAAGGCTTGCGCCTTATTCGCTCTCTGTGCGACTACAGAGAGCGTACTCGTACCTATACCCGAACCGTACGCACATATACAGAAAGTTCCCCCCCTCAATATATGGGTACCCCACATAACATGTATGAGGATGGGTTGTAGTCTCCGTACACAGAGAAAAGTTCCCACCTCGGACAGATCATCAACAGATCATCTAGATCATCTACAGTAGATCCTACATAGATAGCCTGCCGTTATGATATATATGGTGTTGTGCAGGATCTGTATACAGGGCAGATCCAATCCAGGATATGCATGAATGTGCTAGATCATGGCAGATTGTAGAGCTTCCACCCGGCAAGATGACGAGCTAGATCATACAGATCATACAGATCATGCAGATCGTACAGATCAGGAGTATACCCCCCCTTGAAATATCTAGAGCATAGAGTGGGAATGATCTGTATTATCTGTAGATGATCTGTCCGAGGTGTGGACCGAAATCGCCCTTGAAGGCTTGTACGTAGAACCGTTCTGTTTTTCCTGGCAACATCCAGGGGAGGCACCGACTTGTAAACTGTAGTATCCCTTCTCGAGGAAATACAATGTACACTGTGCCTGTGGGACAGATCACGCCCGATCTATCAAGTAGATCATGCGTTAATAGATTATTGCACTTCGTACGCAACCTGTCGTTCATGTGTGCAATACATAGACTGCGGCTACCAATATTAATAGTAGGAGCGCTGTATGCGCACGTATGGTATATTTTATTTTATTTTATTTCCTCACGACGTATTTATTAGACGTGTCTTCGGAGTCCCGAATTCAGTTTGGGCGGAAGCAGCGAAGGTGAAGGGAGGAAGGCAGTGGTACAAGGGAGTGCTGCAGGGAGCTGAGAGGTTTATGACCTCCTGGCACAAGGACGAAGAGGAGGCTAGCCGAAAACGAGCGACCAAGCGAGACAAAGAGCGCAGCAATAATAAAGAGACCAAGAACCAACGGGACGGGAGGGGTGCGGAAGAAGGGCGAATCGGCGAGGGAAGAAACAAGCGAGAAATGGCGGACCGAGTGGCGCGATATGTGCCGGATTGACTCTCCTGGACTGTTTGTTTGTTTGTTTGTTTGTTTTGTTTGTTTTTTTCCCCTCCCCCCCACCGCCGCACCATTGCACCACCCCCTCGGGATAACGTGTCATGTGTTGTCTCTGGGTCTTGTGGTTTGAGTGTTTGCTTTACTTTTGACTTGTCTCTTTGTCTTTGCTTTGTCTTTTTCCCTTCGTTGTTTTTTACCTTTTTTTGCAGTTACACTCTCGCAGGCCGGGGGTACATCAGTCGCACGGGACCATAGTTCCCTTCCCCCGTACCATGTCTGCGTTTTATAATCGGGGTGGAGGACTCGATTTGTTTTGCCTGACCGGCGTGAACCCTGCACGGAACACCCCGGCATTATAGGGGCACCAAGATAGAATCAGGGGGCGTATACCCCCGATTGGTGATGTTGACCTTTCCAGTTTTATTTTTACCTTAACATAGCGTGTAGAGGGGAGCGGAGGGCTCCAGACTATCTGTTTTTGACTGGCTTTGATCGCTTTGCGGACCCTTCGGGTTCCACTTTTATTTCAGATACCTTTTTTTGGGTAAGTTAGCCTGTGACCACGGGAATCGACCGTGTCAAGTGTTGGATTAGTACGGATAGATGGAGGTACTACTGGATAGAGAGAAGGGCACGGAATTTATAATGTGAAGACAACAACAACAACAATACCCACCACCCCCACTACACCTTTCTTTAATGTATCACCTCCTAGTATTCTAAGTCGGGACTCAGTTTCGGGCTCTCCTGCTTCCCCCTCCCCACTACATACGGCTCGTGCCTTCATTCTTCCCTTGTCAAAACTCGCGCCGAGTTACCACTGGTATCAATCACAGAAGGGATCATGTCCGGCAAAAAAAAAAACTACATGTACTACAGTACGTACTGCAGCAGCAGCAGCAGCAGCAGTAGCACAACAACAGAACAGTAGACCGTCGCGCAGATCATGTAAATAAGGGATAAACAATGTATCTGCCCCGAAAGATCTAGCTTCTACAGGTAGATCAGATACTCGTAGATCAGATAGATCATATGTACTCGTAATGGGGATCTGTGGTCTGTCCGATGTGTGAAATTATACACCCACTTAAATAAGATAGACAGAAAACTTTATTATTATCTTTGCCATCCGACAATGTGCAGCATGATCTTCAGCGTTGATCACTCATAAAATTCCCAAAAAAAGCAGAAAAATTGATAGTAGGGAAACCACCTTTTTTACCCAGGATCACGCTGCTGCTGATGTTGCGATCCACGACGACTGAACACATCACAGGTTTTGGGCAATTATTGTGTGTTCGGAGATCAGACTGATGATGAACGATACGCCTACCTAGTAGCGAGTGCTATACACAGGCAGTAGTCATGCTGGTGTGTACATATCATAGCATCGAACGAAGTACGATGGGATATACTCCTCGTGGTACGTAGAACCAAGGAGGAGGTGGAAATGCGAAAATCTTGAAAATCTTGGCCTGTTGGTGGGCTAAAGTCCTGATTGGCCCGGTTTATCCGGGTATCTCCCCGCGTGTAACCGTAAAATCCGACCAAATCCTGCAGCCCAATAAAAAGAAGTATAAAAAAAGCGGAAGGATAACGGTCGTCGTTGCTCGTATCATTTGGGTCGGAAAAAAAAAATCCTATTATTGTTGTTCGTCGTCATCACCTCGTGTGCTTCGCAACCACAGCGCCTTGCTCTCTCCGAGCACGCCCGGCCCCTGCACCCCAGCCCCCCTGCTCGTAGTGGAACGGCTTGCGTTTGCTGTGTGACGCAGTAGCAACGACAAGCGCAAGAAAAATGGCTCCGACATCTCGATGGATGCTGGGTTCGCTCGGCATGGCTGCGCTGTTGAGCACCTTCTACGTGTCCCCGGCGGAGGCCGGCTGCTGTCCCAACGCGTGCTCGGGGCACGGGACCTGCACGGTGGACGACGCATGCGTGTGCTACAGCAATTGGCAGGTAATTGTGACACGATGTTATACACACCCCTCGGTGGTCTTCTTGTACCCCTGGTGTTTGTTGCTGGCGTGAGGCGAGATGCATGCCGGCGTCACAAAACGACTGACCTCCCTTGGCTTGTTGAGTTTCGGCGCTGCAGCAGCAAGCAGTATGCGTATGTATGTACAAAGAGAGAGAGCACGTGATTTGAGGCTTTCCTTGTAGACACACGGCGACGAAGAGCGAAAACCAGCCTCAAGCAAGCACAGCCGGTGCTAGCTAGCTGGGACGCCGACAGCAGGGAGGGGTGTCAAGTTTGGCCACGCAGCACCTTGCCTGACGACCGACCAACCTCTCGGGAGCATGCTCTGCTCCCGGCTGTCGGTCAAGTCAGATCGCCGTCCTCCTCTTCTTCTTCCTCCTCCTCCTCCTCTTTCCCCTCCTCTCGTTTGCTCTACGTATACGTATAATAGCACTTTGAAACCGTAAAAAAAAAAAATTGAAGCTCGGTCGGCACCATCGAAAAGCCGAGCGAGAGATAGATGGCTTGCGACTTGCGGCGCGTGTGTGTGCATGAAGCTGTCCTTGTGCAGCAGCAAGGTAGCATCGCTGTGCGGCATTTGAGCCTATGTTTTGGGAGCTCTGACCATTCTTGTTCTCCCTCTCCACGCACACACACACCTCCGTGTGCTATTATTATCCGAATATACGTACTGTACGAGAGTATCATGTATGTGATGATCACACGTAGGCTCGCTATTTATGTACGTACTGCTGTATATGAATACGACGTATCATACTTCGTACCTGGTATATAGAATAGAAGGTATCACACAACAAGTATCACATCAAAGAAAGGCACGCATGCATGTGTGAGCATTGTAACTTCGAGACAGAGCATCTTTGTCAAGTAGAAGTTATCACTTCATACCAGGGCGTATGGACAGCCAGCCTGTCCGTGGCGAACCACTTCTTGTTTATTGCTGCTTGCCCGCGGCCTACAGCAGCAGCAGTATCTCGTCCATCTATCGATGTATCTACGTACGTACGTACAGCAAAGCAGTACGAGTACAGCAGCAGTAACCTACCAGAATCCGATCCAGAACGGACAAGACTCTTGTCTTCAAATCACTTAGTTACGTTTTGCTGTTCGCAAGGCCTACAACGTACCGGCTACGTATCTACTGCTGCTGTATTTATCGATCGATGTGTCTCATCTGATCGTATCATTATTATTATCATCATCTTTGCCATCCGACAATGTGCAGCAACGTTGATCACTCATAACATTCCCGAAGAAGGCAGAAAACCACGGAAAAGCAAACAAAGGAAACCTACGAGTATGCGCAAAGTCTAACTTCCTTCATCCATACCTGGTATTTTTTTATCAATCATGGCACAGAACGGAGAAGAGGCTGACGAGACCGGGGACTGCGCGGACCGCACGTGCCCGTACGAAATCGCCTGGACCGACTCCCCAGACGAGTCCGGGGCCCACCACACCTACGCCGAGTGCGCTAACAAGGGGATGTGCGACCGGATCACTGGCCAGGTAAAAACAATCAAAATCGATCGTCATAGCAAAATCACCATGATGAAATCATGCAATCATCATCATCATCATGCGATCATGCAATCATCATGTCAGTACGTACTGCTGCTGCTGCTGCATTGATTGCTTCTCGCGCGAGACGTATACATACGCGTACGAGCCATCCTTCTTCTTTCGTCTTTCTCCTTCGTACTCGCATACGAGTACTCGTGTTTTTGACAGCAAGCAGTAGAAATACTTACGCAACGCCATCATGCAACAGGTGTGCCTCTTGTCGGCTGTGAGCTGTGAGCTGTGAGGACGTCGAGTGTCATCTTGCAAGCTGTACGATATACATATGATACGTGTGATGCTTCGAACGGGCGTGCCACGAGTACGTACGTGCGTGTACGGCGTTTTACGTACTGTATGAAACCCTCAACTGTTGCTGTGCTGAGACCGTGAAAATTCGTCGAGCCTTTGCATCTTAGCAAAAGCTGCGCGAGATGACTTTGATCGCGCATGCTGTGATACCGGGTATTTATGGCGCAGGTAGGTATACTGTCAATGTATTGTACTACAGTAGTTGCACGTATACTGCGAGTGCTGGTGCGGGGCTGAGTTCATAAACTATTTACTCGCACGTATTGGTCGACGAGTAAGGAATATTCCATTTGCCATCTGACAAGGTGCAGCGCTCTTGTTCTAAGCATACCATACATACACATGTAAAAAGGGAACCCATAATCCCATCACTTCAGGCGAAAGGAAGACTTATCAAGAACGAAACATTGTCCATTCAACCGCCGCCGACATAAAACCAATCCTCCAACCCCCCCCCTCCCCCCCTTCAACCCCACCTTCACCCCCCCCCCCCTCCCACCCTCACCACCACTCCCCCCACCCCTCCCCCTCCCGCCTCCCTCCCCTCCCCCCCCACGGGATGAGAAACCTTTGCTCCGCAAAGGGAAATGGTCTATCACGTAGTGTTAATATGGTAAGGCTCCGCGAGGCAGTTACATAGTAAAACCCATTGCTGTCTCCGGAAGTGGCCACACCAGAAATTAATTAACTCATTGAAGCTGTCGTCCATAGCAAGTCCGCCTCAGAGGCGGTTCTTAGCAGGATGCACCTCACCCTCCATGCGACTCGCCCAATACCTCACGCGCTTCGCGCTTGGTGCAAGCAATGTCTGCCTGGTTGTGAAAACCCAACGGCTCGTCCCGGCATTGTAGGGATCGAGGGTCTATGGTCATATGACTACGGCCGTGCACGACATGAGTACCCCCCCCCCCACAACCCCAACCTATGGTCATACGACTACGGCCGTGCACGACATGAGTATACCCCCCCCAACCCCACCACCACCACCACCACCACCAGTGCCTGTGCTTCGAAGGCTACGGCGGCAAGGGCTGCGCCCGCATGACCTGCCCCAACGACTGCTCCGGGAACGGACGCTGCATGTACGCCGACGATCTCCCCTTCGGGGTCAACCTGGGGTCCTTCTACCACAGCCAGAACAACGCGACGGACCACCTGGGAGAGCTCGGGGACACGAACGGGAACGACGCGATGACCTTCGACTACCACGGGTGGGACGGGGGCAAGACGCGCATGTGCCACTGCGACCCGGGGTACGAGGGGGTGGACTGCTCGTACAGGTCTTGCCCCGCCGGGAACGATGTGATGGTGGAGCGGCTCAACCGCGTCGCTTCCGTCAAGTACCAGAAGCAGGTGTGTGGTGGTGTGTGGTGGTGGTGGTGGTGGTAGTGGGTAGTGGTGGTAGTGGGTGGTGGAAATGGTGATACTATTATCATATTGTGAAAAAAAAAAAAAAAACTCCGATACTATATTGTTTACACTCAGTGTACACGTTCCAATTTTGGCTTTCATGGGATACCTCTGCGCGATAAAAATCAAGGCACGATCTGAGTTACGACTGTGGAGGGAGAGGGACAGAAGTGCGAACATAATAAATGGGATGGGAAAAAAAAAAACGAAAAGAAACGAATACCTGGTATATTCTACTACAAACCTGAGAGTAGTGGGGGTGCCTCTTCTATCCCTCTGAACCAGAAAAAAAATCCCACTTATCTCCTTCTGAGAGGCTCCTACTTGCACCCGCCTCCCCCTCTTTTGGCAAAACCCTCGCTATTTTTTTTCAAGATGACTTCTATTGCGACAGTAGGCAGTGCCATCCAGCCTCTATAGCTTGACAACGCGGAATAATCTGATACCTGGTGGTACATGTAGTGTACCAGGTAGCTCGTACTATTTCGGAGGGCCATAGCAAATAGGACCAAAGATTGGTAGTAAAAATCGGTAAATATATAGGTTTTTGTGTCTAACGCAGGTCCTGTATTTAATGCGGTCCCCCGTAAAAACCTTCATCATCAGCGCGTACGTAGTCAGTACCCCCTTTATCAATAGGACTAGTCTATTACTGTAGTGCTGAAGGCACACGTACAGTAAGCAGTACAGTACGTACTTGACCCCAAACACGAATGCCATCCAAGTTATACGAAAACGGACCAATTACCTATTAATGAGGTAGTTACCGACCTTCCAAGCCCATACCATTACCTACTATTAATACTGTAGTTTCGAACCTGAAAACATGCATGCCCTCCCTGGGTCCCCAGAAATTGGAACTGCGTACATATGTATGTATTGGCGACACGTGGATCCGTACATGCCCGGCCTGGACCTGAATACATCCCACGATTTCAGTGTGAGGGAGGTTGTTGCAGGGATTAATTAGTCTGTGGGTAGGCCGTCGGGTATCCTTTTACCCGTAGCCTCGCCGACTAATACCTTAAGCCATTCATAGCTGAAAAAAGTGTCCCACACTATTTCCAAGTAGTTCGTCCCCAAATACGTTTTCTACATGACGGGGGGGAGGGGCTCCTTAACCCACTCAGAACTGCAAAAAAAACAATCCCACACTAATTCCAAGTAGTTTGTCCCCAAATTCGTGGGACCAGTTCTTAACCCATTCAGAACTCAAAAAACTTATCCCGCACTAATTCCAAGTAATTTGTCCCCAAATTCGTGGGACCAGTTCTTAACCCATTCAAAACTAAAAAAAAAATGTCCCACACTAATTCCAAGTAGTTTGTCCCCAAATTCGTGGGACCAGTTCTTAACCCATTCACAACTAAAAAAAAAATGTCCCACACTAATTCCAAGTAGTTTGTCCCCAAATTCGTGGGACCAGTTCTTAACCCATTCACAACTAAAAAAAAATGTCCCACACTAATTCCAAGTAGTTTGTCCCCAAATTCGTGGGACCAGTTCTTAACCCATTCAAAACTCAAAAAAAAATGTCCCACACTAATTCCAAGTAGTTTGTCCCCAAATTCGTGGGACCAGTTCTTAACCCATTCAGAACTCAAAAAAAATGTCCCACACTAATTCCAAGTAGTTTGTCCCGAAACTCGTGGGACCAGTTCTTAAGGGGTCAATAGCAGTGGGTGGGTAGGGTGGGGGGGGGATGGCTGAAAAGGTATATTTGCACGCTATACTACGATTACCGAACGAATAACAATCGTAAAGGGCAGGTATTATAGCATGAATTGGCGCCGTGGGGTGCTTCGTAAGAAAAAAAAGTCGGACGGACGATGTATCAAATATCAAAAATAGTAAATGCAAGGTTTCCTCGGCTGGCTTGTTGAGTAATGGTTTGGTCGTCGTCGTCGTCTCTCCCCCCCTCTCTCTATCGTTTGTTAATATTATACAATAGTTTTATCACCAAAACGCGACGTGCGTAGTTCCCTCTTAAGCAGTCGAAATTCCATTTTCCACAGTCCGTGCCCATACTACCCTCCCCCCCCCCCCCCACGACATGGAGTACACCCTCCCCCACCCACCCCGTCTCGAAAGGGATACGTGGTCAATGGTCAAATGAATAAGGCAAGCAACAAATGAGTACGCCCCACCCCTCTTTTTACCCCCCCCCCCGTCATATAAATATATGATATATTTATAGGTTGGGTTGGCGTCTGTTGGCAACGACGCTGTAAAACACGCCACTCGCTGCGTGAGCTAGACAACCAGGGTGCCGTTTTTTTTGTTATTTTTTTTTGGCGGTCACCAAAGCTGGCGGTCGAGTAGATCATTTGTGCGGGGTGGAGAACCTTTGCTCCGCACAAGGGGAAATGGTCTATCACGTAGTTTAATATGGTAAGGCGTCCGCGAGGCAGTTACATAGTAAAACCCATTGCTGTCTCCGGAAGTGGCCACACCAGAAATTAAATTAACTCATTGAAGCTGTCGTCCATAGCAAGTCCGCCTCAGAGGCGGTTCTTAGCAGGATGCACCTCACCCTCCATGCGACTCGCCCAATACCTCACGGCGTTTCGCGCTTGGTGCAAGCAATGTCTGCCTGGTTGGATGAAAACCCAACGGCTCCGTCCCGGCATTGTAGGGATCGAGGGTCTATGGTCATATGACTACGGCCGTGCACGACATGAGTACCCCCCCCCCCCCCCCCCAGTGTTGAAACCCAACCCTCCCCGTAGGGATGCCTATGGTCATACGACTACGGCCGTGCACGACATAAGATACCCCCCCCCCCCCCGTCATATAAATATATGATATATTTATAGTTTGGGTTGGCGTCGGTTGGCAACGACGCTGTAAAACACGCCACTCGCTGCGTGGAGCTAGACAACCAGGGTGCCGTTTTTTTTTGTTATTTTTTTTTGGCGGTCACGAAAGCTGGCGGTCGAGTAGATCATTTGTGCGGGGTGGAGAATCTTTGTTCCGCACAAGGGGAATGGTCGTATCACGTAGTGTTAATATGGTAAGGCGTCCGCGAGGCAGTTACATAGTAAAACCCATTGCTGTCTCCGGAAGTAGCCACACCAGAAATTAAATTAACTCATTGAAGCTGTCGTCCATATGCAAGTCCGCCTCAGAGGCGGTTCTTAGCAGGATGCAGCTCACCCTCCATGCGACTCGCCCAATACCTCACGGCGTTTCGCGCTTGGTGCAAGCAATGTCTGCCTGGTTGGTGAAAACCCAACGCGCTCCGTCCCGGCATTGTAGGGATGCGAGGGTCTATGGTCATATGACTACGGCCATGCACAACATGAGTACACCCCCCCCCCCCCCCCCTCTGGGGTGGTTTTTCAGTTTTTCGAGCCGATTTTCTCGAAACGAAAAAAAGGTGGCCAAAACACACAACGAAAACGGGAGAGCTTTCGAAACGTCTCGTACGAGGCCTTTGCTGAGACGCTTCGATCACTCGGCGTTTTCATCTCTCTACCCCGTCGCTGAGACAAAATAACCTCGGGAACTTCGTTCCACGGGGGGGGTGTTATCTTGCGCGGTAATACTCGTACGGCGGTAGTAGTGGTATACCAGGGGATAGACGCGTGCTACGATAGAGGTATACCAAGGTATACCGTTTTTTGGTATTTTGGCTGAAACATTTTCTGAAGGACGGGGCTCCTTAACCCCTAAAGAACTGGTCCCACGAATTTGGGGACAAACTACTTGGAATTAGTGTGAGGACATTTTTTCAGTTCTAATGGGTTAACCGCAACTGTCCAGAATTTGGGCACTACTTGTGATTGTGTGGATTTTTTATTTTTTTTCTATCCTATTTATTTATTTATCTTCTCGCCCTCCTCTTCTTCTCTCTCTTTCCCTCTTTTTTTGTTTTTCCATCCCATCCCATTTATTGTTTCGCCCTCCTCTTTCTTCTTCTCTTTTCCCTCTTTTTTTTTTCCACCCGAGTGCGCGTGCGCATTTATGTCTTCGCTCTCTCCTCTTCTTCTCTCTCTTTCCCTTTTTTTTTTTTCCATCCCATCCCATCCCATGTATTGTCTTCGCTCTCTCTTCTCTCTCCCTCTCCCCCGCCCCCCCCCCCCCCCCCCGCCATCCTTTCATCTATTTATTATCTTCGCCCTTCCTATTCTCTCTCCCTATTTAGTCGTAACTCAGATCCGGGGTCACAAGTAGGCTCTTCTCCCCCCTCCCCACTACGTATGCGTCCTGCCTTGCATTTTTACGCGAAAGATTTCAGCACTTTCTTCCCTCGTCAACTCTCGTCGAATAATTGTGCTTACCCACGCTATAATATGCGCTTCGACATTGGTTGGTGTCATTTGAGAATAAAATCTCCATACGACGGAGATCCGAACGCCCCGACCTCCAACCTCAACAGGCTTCGTGGCTCACCGTTGAACCACCGGGGCGACCGTGGTCCTCTCCTACTGTATGACCCGCCCACCCCCCGGCGCGCCTACTCACCCCTCCCCTCCCCCTCCCTACCTCCCCCCCTTACCCACCCTCCCCCGCCTCCCCCGCCCCCCCCGCCCCCCACCCCTACGCGTTCCGCTTGTCTAATGTCTGCCTGTCGGTAACCTCCCGTCCCGGCATTGTAGTAGGATGCGAGGGTCTTATGGTCATACGACTACGGCCATGCATGAAAAATGAAGTAGCACCCACCCCCCCTCCAACCCGACTACCCCCCCCTTCCTATCTCCCCCTACCCCCCTCTCCAACCCCCCATCCCTGCACCCCTCCACCCCCCCTCCCCCACCTCCCCCCCCCCCCCCCCCCGCTTGACGCCAGCCATCCAGGTCCAAGGAAACCAGCACCTCTTGGAGGTCGAGTGGCGAGCCTGCGGCGACGGCTGCACGCCCAAGGTGGACGGCCTGCCCCTCTCCACGCTCGACACCCACGACGACACCCTGACCTACACGCTCAGGTCCCACCGCTCCTACGTGCAGCAGGCGCAGTCCGCCGACTACGAGTCGTACGTGTGCGGCGGCCGGGGGAAGTGCGACTACACCACGGGAGAGTGCGCCTGCTTCACGGGGTACTACGGGCTGCACTGCGAGACACAGACGGCCCTCATCTAGAGAGAGGAGAAGAAGAAGAAAATAAAACATACATGATAAATTAAAAACAAATCGCGCCCCCACCCCCCCCCCCCCTTCCCCCCCGCAACTTTGTTTTGCCCGCTGTGCCACGCGGCTAATGTGTGCCGGGCGGGGGGGGGGCGGGGGGTAGTCTGAATGAAGCATCATCTGCGAGGGGGGGAGGGGGGGGTTGGCGGGTGTTTGTTTTTGTTGCCCTGAGATGCTTTGGGCTCTGAGATGCTTTGGGGCGCTGAGATTTTTGGCTCTGAGATGTTCTTGGGCTCGCGACGTTTTTAGGCTTTGCGATGTTTTGGGGCTTGCGATGATTTGTTTTTGTTAATATGTTTTTATAATGTACGTATTGTTTCCTCATTTTTCTTCATTTTTCTTCATTTTTTCTTCATTTTTTTTTGTATTTACTTTACGTTACTTTCGTTTTTTTTTTTCTTTCGGTGCCGATCTGTCGTGTCTACGCACGAAGTTGTAATCGCAAGCGAATGAGGCCAAACTACTGTAATAGTATTTTCCGCATTCTCGTTAAGTAAACAGTAAACAGACACGCGACGAGTACACATATATATATAGCGAGGGGGCTGATGGTTCTGCCAACTCTTCTCTGTTATAGGCTAGACTCGTCATTTCCCGCGCAGATGTTGACTTATCAGTTTGACGATAAATACTTGAGGGATGATATTGGGACCATTTTTACAAAAGTCCTTCAAATGATTTCGACCAGATTGGTATACGTACAGCATACTTTTTTCTCGATTTTTTTTTCTTTTTTCATTTTGCGGTTTTTCTGGTTTGCTTCGTACAGAGAGAGGGAAGAGGGCGGGGGGAAAAAAACAAAACTGAGCCGTCCATCGTCGGTACAATTTTGTTTTGGTCGTACGAAGCAGGATTTATTTAGTGAGATCCGATCGCAGCTTTTTTTTTTTTCCCATTTTTGTTTTTCCTCGCGGCAAAAAAAAAAAGAGGAACGCTCGCGAAACTTGGCACGTCGTAGGAAAAAGACTGGCTACGTAGTATAACTGGCTGGTTTAGTTTTTTCTTTTCAGTGGTTGGTTGGTCCTCTTGTGTAAAAATAATTTGACGAAGGTAACCGCTGTAGATATTGTAACGAACCCCGCTCGCTTGCGAAGGAGAATCACACATACGTACACGTACGTCACACGCACACACAGCACACACGAAGAAGGCACTTGGCCGGACAGAGTTTGGGGGGGCGGCGGAGGCGGGGATGGCGGCGGGGGATCCAGGATGGTAGAAACAATGACGAAGTTTTGGTTCATACTTATATACCTCCTGTTTTATTTCGCGGTGTGTCAGCTTCGAGCACATACACACACACATGCACGCAAAAAAACAGGCTTACATTTATTTTTGTCATAAGCTTGTTTGGTTGACTTGGCGGAGCTGAGATGATTGAGTGAGGGAGTGAGCGACCTGACTTGTATGCAAAGGGGTCGGGTCAGTCAGAGCATCAGAGAGATGTAAATATAATATTTTGTCAATAGCTCTGAAAAAAAAAGGCATGCCAGATAGTAGCTTCTGAACTGTATAGACAGGGCTGCGACGTACGAGCCCATCTTGAGTGACTGCAACATCTCGACGAAGTTTTTTTTTTTCTAGATTTTTATTTAGGGGGCGGAGGAGCGGGAAGGAAAAGGGAGAGGAGGAGAGGGGGAAGGGGGGGGTATATATATATAATATATGTATTCATATATATACGAAGGGGATCCGAGAGATGGCGTGGTTGACTACGGCAGTTTGGTTTTCAAGGTTTGAATGCAAATTATTGCCGGTTTGGGGGACGCCACTCTTCTTATTTTTTCTTTGTCTTCGACTTGTTGCTCTTGTTCTTATCCTATCCTGCTGCGCTTTTTCCTGGAAGTTTCCTGGAAGGGAGGGGGGGGAAAATAAAGAGGCGTTTTCGTTGCGCTTCTCGGAGGCACGACTACGTATAGCCACCCACCCCCACACACACGCCGCCACCACCACACGTCTCTCTCCAGACGGTGCGCGCGGGAGGAGTCGACGCTTGCTGCGATACAGGTATATGAAGAGAGCAGTTTTCAGCTGTTTTTTTTTTCGGGATGGCACAGGGTTCCTGAATCCAAAATCCTGGGAATTTAATTATTATTATTATTATCTTTGCCATCCTTAACAATGTGCAGCATGAGCTTCAACGTTGATCACTCATAACATTCCCGAAAGCAGAAAACCACTGAAACGAAGGAAACCTATGCGCAAAGTCTAACATCCTTCTATGTCTATTTCCCGCCCAAGATTTATCCACAATAATACTCCATTTGTTGCCCTTGTGATACAATAGTCGCATGCTGCGGTAGAGGTACTCCATGTTTTTGCCTTCTGAGGATGGTGGCTTGAGGACCTCTATACCTGCAGTAGCCTGCACACTGATTTTGGAGGGAAAATAAAAGTGCTATATTATAATACCCGATAAAACAATCCCATGGGGGCCAAAACGAGAGACAAACAAACAATACTGCAGCACAAGAAGAATGAAAGTCCGACGATTTTTTGGGTTATAACCCTTTTATTAATAATGCTCCAGTACACATAACCATATATTTGGCTCTAACTCCAAGTAATTTGTCCCCATCACGGGACCGCAGTCCTAAAAAGGGTTATAAGGGCAGCCCGATCATACAGAAATCATTTCAGCCAAAAAAAGGTATACCTATGTACCTCTATCGTACGCGTCAATAAATATTTTTCCCTGACTACTTTTTAGGCCGCAAAATTGTTCATTGGGTACGAAAGCACTTTTTTTTTTTTTTTGGGGGGGGGGGATGAGGGATAATATAAGGGCCCATATTAACGACTGTAAAATAAATTCAATTTGAAAAAAAAAAAAAATCAAATTCGCTTTTCATTGGTCAACACACGCACCAGCACCAAAGATCATACCCCAAGATCCTAATATTTGGTGCTGGTGCGTGTGTTGACCAATGATATGAGATCCTAATATTTGGTGCTGGTGCGTGTGTTGACCAATGAAAAGCGGATTTGAATATATATTTTTTTCCAAATTGAATTTATTTTATGTTCGTTAATATGGGCCCTAAAGCCTCCTCTCAAGTGACCACACACACACCCTCAGAAAAAAAAAAAAAAAAAACATGGCGCAGCACGTCTTTTCTACAGTAGCATGTGGCAGTCGCTATATACCGTATATGACACAGTGTACCACACCCCTTCGGACGAATTTCAACGCTGATTTGCTCGACGACGCGTCTATGGAAAGATCTCGACGAGATGCTTCGAAAACCGCCTTTTTCGTTGTCTGTGCCCCCCCTGGTTATGGAGAACATTGGCTTTGAAGTTCACCCCAGGGGGTGTGATATACGCTGTCATATGCGGTAGGTAGGTGTGTTTACGCAACGCCATGCAGCACCAGCCGCCAGCGCTTTTCCGTTTCAGTGCACCGGCATGATTTCACCGCTGCTGCTGCTGCTGTAAACAATAAAAATAAACATCCTACACTAATTCCAAGTAATTTTGTTCCCCCCAAAAAATTGGTTGCAGTTATTAACCCTTTTAGAACTGCACTGTCTCGAAATAAACATTTCACTCTAATTCCAAGTGATTTGTCCCCACATCGGAACTGCAGTCCTACTTGGGTTATAAGGGGTTAAGTGACAAACCACCTCGCGCCGAAGGAGAGAGAGAGCTCTAGGACGCTACGATAGATAGCAGAGGTAGGTAATACCTTTTTTTGGCTGAATCGTTTTCAGAATGGTCGACCCTCCTTAACCCAAATCCGTCGGACTTTATGACGCCATCATCATGATCTATCTGTAGACGGTCTAGACCATGACCTATCCGGAGTGTGAACTACACGCAGCAGTCTGACATGAATCGAACATCCGCTAATAATGCGGCAGCAGTAGAGTACAGCCAGTGTTCTCTCTTTATATCCCCCCTAAACCCCCAACCATCGTGCACTTTCCCACTTTTTGAAGGCTCCTCCCAATTTCTAGGCGTATCACAAAAGCAAAACTACCGTACAGGTACAATTTACAAGACAGTATAGGGGGGCCTATATAAGGCGATATTAATAAGGCGGCTGTACAATAGGGCTATCAATTACGCTAAAACGAACAAGGCGGCTACCCGTTATAAGACGGTCGAAATTCCTCCGCACTTCATATAAGTGTACCGCCTTTATATAGGACCCACTCCTTCTTTTTTCTTTTTCTGTTTTTTCCGTACCATCTATGATCTTCGCTCTTCTTTCTACATACTTAGTCGAAACTCAGATCCGGGGGGCCACCAAGTAGGCTCTTCTCCCTCACCTCCCCACTACGTACAGCTCGTGACTATGTACGCTCTACATGCAAATGGGATACTCGAAGCAAAAATAGAGGGCAAACCAATGCTAATGGGGTGGTTGCAAATCAACGGGATAATCCCCAATTCGAGAGTCCCCCCCCCCCATCTGCCAGAAAAACAAAAGGGGCCCTAAATTACCCACCCCCTCTTACCGTGGCATGTCACAGCAGTAGATACCAGTAAACAGTAGATTACGAAGTACAACAGTATATTACCGGCCTTGGATCGGATCGGAAATCTAAAAGTGTACGTAGCAGTACCGAGCTCGTATGTAGGACAGCTGTAGTTATCTAGTGTACACGGCGCCAAAAAAACAAAGGGCACACCTTTCGACATGGCTGAAGCGGCCGGTCGATCGACCGACAGATGGACCGACCGACCGACAGATCGATCGACCGACCGACTGACCGACCAACCGACTGATCGACCGATCGACCGACCGACCGACCCATTGACCAACCGACCGACCCACTGACTGACCCACTGACCGACCGACCGACTGACTGGCTGACTCACCGACCGACCCACTGGCCGACCGACCGACTGACTGAATCACTGACCGACCGACCCACTGACCGACCGACCGACCAACCAACCCACTGACCGACTGACCGACCGACCAACCAAAAAACCGTCCAACCGACCGACCAACCGACATACTGGCCGACCGACCGAACGACCGACCGGCCGACCGACCGGTTGACTGGCTGACTGACTCACTCACCCGCTTACCGACCGTCCGACAGATCGACCGACCGGGATCCAATCCAACACACTAAAATTGATGACAGTTACAAGTATCCTGCATGCGCGAGTTTGCTATTTAGTGACATCCATAACACTATCTTGAGCCACACGACACGACCTAATCCGTGAAAAACAAAATGGCCGAAAGCTACGGTACAAGCATAACTACTGTATGTACTGGTACACCTGTAAAAACAAGGTGGGTGGAGGAAGGGATGACATAACCGGCTGTCGTCGTGTCGCAAGTTGCAAAAACGAAAAACAAATCTAGGCTGGCTGGTGTTTGCGAAACGGTCCTGTTGACCCTGCTGCTATCACCCAGGGACGTGGGTCATCGACGCATTCTATCTATATCCTTTACGAGGAAATACGCACCCCGTTAGAGCGTGCAATGGAAGCAACAGTTTTGGCGAAATCTTTGACCTCACAGCTCGAAAAAGGTGTCTTTTTTATCTACGTTAAAAAAAAAACGAGGCCTTTTTTTTTCACGACGGCGGTCTTCGGCGCAGGAAGTAGTTGTGGTCTAACCACGCGTACGCCGCAGAAACTCTCTTGAACTCCTGCTCGTTGGCGTTTTTCGAGTCTCCCCCTCCTCCGGCGACGGAATCGGCGTCATCGGTGTTCCTGCCGGGAAAAAAAACACCCAAAAGGGAAATAAAGCGAAAATCGAAAAGTAAAATATCGAAAAACTGAACATAAAAAATCACACGAAATTAAGAAAGCAATACAGCAGTAAAATAAAAAAAATAAAAAAAATAGTACGTACGCAATACGTAATACGCAAAAAGCAAACGAGGCCAAAGAAAGCAAAAAAAGCAAGAGAAGCAAAACAGCATAGTGAATAGCGATCAAAAACAATTAACGAAAGAACAAGAGCAGCAAACACGCAAGGAGCAAAACTAACAAAAGCAAAAAACGACGAACGCATCGAAGCCCTTCGCAAGCCTTCAGCGTATCACATGAACACAACTTGGCCCCAAGCTTGGAAAAAAAATGGTTGATCGTGCACACAATCTCTCACGTCATTTTTACAGCAATTTCCGGGAAATTTCCAACGCAGTCTCGATTTGGGTTATACTTCGAAGTATATTATATCGGTAGGGTTCCGAGTGAAGTACATTTCAACCAGTTCACACGTCTGACAGATCATCTACAGATAGACCATCTACAGACAGAATCTACAGATAGATCATTTACAGATAGATCGTCTACAGATAGAGCATCTAGATAATTCAGATCCTGGCCTGCCGTTATAATATATTGTGCAGGATATGTGTAAGTACAGGTCACGACCTAGTGTAGATGATCTAGATCTTCTCCTGACGTTACGATATGCTGTCTGTGCAGGATGTGCAGAGTACAGATCCAAGTCCGGAAACATGCAGGTTGTACGGCTCCTACTCGGCAACATGAGACATGGATCATACAGATCATACAGATCATACAGATCATACAGATTATACATATCATACAGATCATACAGATCATATAGATAATACAGATCATACAGATCATACAGATCATATAGATCAGGAATCCATCTATATCATGAAGTGGGAATGATCTATCTGATCTATATCATGAAGTGGGAATGATCTATCTGTATGATATGTATTATTTATATGCTCTGTATGATCTGTATGATCTTTATGATATGTATGATCTGTATGATCTGTATCATGAAGTGGGAATGATCTATCTGATCTATCTCATCTGCCCGAAAAGTGAAACGTGTTGTCGAAGCTTTTGGTCAAGTCGTACACAGCAGTATATAGTGCTCAACAAGCACTTAAGAAACGGCTTACGAGTTCAAGCCAGGCTCGAATTACCATGTCCGTCAGGGTGTGTTCTGCACCAATTTCAACGTTAAAACATTTTTTTGTTTTCATTCGTGCGAAACTCATTTTTGGAAGAAAAAAAACGCGCGAAAAACAATGTTACGAACAGAAATAAAAATAAAATACTTTCTCACGTGCTGTCGGGTATTATACACAACTATTGCACATCATAATATCGCAAACAGCACCCGACCGCGCCCCGATAGAAACCGGGCACAAAAAAACAACAACATATTCGTATATACGTACTCGATATCATATGTATAATGCGGGGGAACCTGCCACATCTTAAGGGCCACCCTCAAACCTACGCACCTCGTAGCACGCTGTGATCGAAGTAATACGAGTTTGGAGGAACTTTTCAATCCCACATCAGATTTCTTTTTTCTTTTTTCTCAATAATACGAGTAAGAAGAACTATTATTGTACAGTAGTTTTCTTGGCGATCTACGCGTCCTGATATACGTCCCCGATCCC
>MEHQ01000461.1:0-114581 GCA_008828725.1 Saccharina japonica
CTAGTGCTTAGAACCCTCCTATGGACTTATAAAGACTCTGTGCTACTGCCTATCTGATGTACCCAAGGAAACTTCTGTATACGAGAACAATCTTAGCGCCACTAGGCTCTTCACCTGTATGATATTCTATCAACCATCTATAGCCGTAAGGACACCACATCACACTACACTAAATCAAGTCAAAATATCCACACTAATTTCAAGATAAAAATCCCCACTAATTTTCAATATATTTTGTTTTCAGACTAAAATCAACTTTTGTTTTCAAAGAATCAAAAACAAGTGAAAAGTATATTGTACAGTTAGTTGTCGTACGTGCAAGTTTTGTATACCTTGGTATGGTATATGTTTTGATATATGACAACTATAACACGTCAGCAGAGCATCTGCTGTTTAAAGCATGGTTGCTGCACACACTTACACGTATGCATGTAGGGGATTAACATACAATACGTAATTGAACGGAAGAAGGATAGTAAATGCTTGACTTTTCCTGCAGTAAGAGATGGGTGGGAGGATTTATTGCTTTTGGATTTTGTCAGACGGTCGTCACGAAACATGTTCAGGTATGAGGTGTCTCGATCATTGGATGAAGAAGGGAAACATAGATATATAGCAGGTATAATATTTGGGTAAACGGTGGTAGTGCGTATTCTATTGAGTACACGGAGGGGAGGAGAATTGGTTGGATGAGATTGGTGGTATTCGACGAATTGGGTCAGCTTTTTCATGCTGAATGAATAATGCCCTGCACATTGTCGGAAGGCAAGTAATATAATAATGTATGCATGATACCATATACCAGGTATAACACTACTACTGCTGTGTGTATTCTATTATTATTAATAGTACTGGTGATGGTTTCATTCGGTAGAGAAACAGTGTAAAATTGTTCGGTCTTATCCGGTTTTTATCCGGTTTTATCTGGGTTTTATCCGGTTTTACCCGGTTTCATCCGGTTTAAACCCGGTTTTATACGGATTAAAACCGGTTTTAGCCGGTTTTATCCGGTTTTCCCGGTTTTATCCGGTTTTCGGTTAACCGGGTTTAAACCGGCGAAAAAAACGCAGTTTTTTTTCCGAAGCCGGCTACTCGTACACGCCTGCTGGGTTTCCAAAAACCGGTTTAAACCGGGGTTTTTTTTACCGGTGCCCACCTCGATACTCGGAGTATACTCGGAGTGTGAAGTAAGTTAGGAGCATCTTTGCATCATTTTAAAGACTCGGCCGTCATTCCTCCCAGGTTCTGGGAGCATGTGACTGGCGTTTATAGCATTTAAATATTCACAGATGCTCCCATTACCTCGGAGTATAATTAGAGTATTTTCGAGAAAAAATACTTCAGGTACTTTTGTACTCGCAGTATGTCGGTGTCCAATACTCTCGATACTCGGAGTACTCCGAGTAATTTAGATGTTTTATTCCGAGTACTGATCGTACTCGAGTATAAGTACTGCTCATACTCCCAGTACTCGGAGTATTTGGGCCTTCAGTACTGCTCATACCGCAAGTACTCCGAGTATTTAGGCCACCAGTAATCTAATACTCTCAGTACTCGGAGTACGAAAAATACTCGATACTCCGAGTATACTCGGAGTATAGAGTATACTCGGAGCATCTGTGAGTCTTGCTACATACCGATTCCAACACTGTCCATACTTTTCGACTATTACTCTTGAGTTACCACATCACCGATTTCCAGCTCACTTTCCTCGTAGATCTCCCTGACTGCTGCAGCTGATTGGTCTACTGCTGTACTGGTCTTCTCTACCGATTATCGTATCCTCTCACCTATTCGGTGATACCGTTCTGGAATACCTCCTCTCTCTGTGCTCCTATAATATACCTCTCAAACACCCCATCTCGTATACTTTTCGGCAATTGTTTGGTAGGGGGGCCTGGGGAAACATGAAATAAAAAGAGAAATATTTCCCAAGTCTTGCGGAGTTTTTTCGATACGGGCTACAGCGATGTTTGAACAGCGATTGCCGCGCATGAAAAACTATTTATCGTATTTTGTACAATTTGACTAAACATTTGTTTATCATCTTTATGGGTTACTTGCACTGCTGTGCTGTACTAGATATTAGAGTGTTTGCGATAGAAGTAAAAATATATATATACTTTCCTTCCGCTCAAAAAAGTGAATTCCCTTCCCCTCATGGTTTCGGTGTGTTTGCGATAGAAGTAAACAAAATCCTGCAGGCGACGCCCCCGAAAATAATAAGGGAAGTGGGGTGAGGCAATGCGGCAAACCAAAGAAACAACGAAAACAAAAAGTAGCGTCCGAGAGGAACGGCAGCCCAGCAACGGTGGCGGCGGCAGGGGTATGACCGCAGTGCCGCAGCTGCATTCCCACGACCGCAAGCAGCAGCACCGGTGGCTGCAGCTACGTGGTGGCAGCCCCAGCAGCAGCGGCAGCCCCAGCAGCAGCGGCAGCAGCAGCAGCGACAGCAGCAGCAGCAGCAGCAGCAGCAACAACAGCAGCAGAGCATGCAGCAGCAGAGCAGCAGAAGCAACAGCTTCCGTTTTGGCTTTTTTCGATTTTGCGTCCAACTACTCTTGTCGTCGTGTGCTGCTCCTGCTGCTGCTGCCCATGACCTACGCGCGACACCGCGCCGGCACGCTCCGCTCCAAGCCCGCCCGGCGCCCGACATATATAGACCGTGGCGGCGCGCCGCCGCTGCTGCTAGTGCTGCTAGTGCTGCTACCGCAGTGTGGTGAAATTGAAATGATACACGGCGATCTGTCATCCTGTCGCGCTCTACAAGCAAGGCGGTACGAGTACGTCTCCATACGACTCGTACGAGTAACTCGTACGAGTAGTTCTTCTGAACAGCGCATCCTCCACGACACCAAGCCGGCGAGAGCGTACCGTAGCGGGCCGCCAGCAGTCCGCCGGCGCCCCGTTAGCAAAAYCCAGCACCGCTTGTCCGTATCATMCTGTAGCACACCTCCCGAGCCTCTGTGCTCCCACCGGTTGTTGTGTTGTGTAGAGCAAGCAGCAAGGTTGGGGCCTATGGGAGACATCTTGGAGACATCTCCCATAATTTGGGGCGTTCTGCGTCGGTAGAATGCTCGGTGCGTGTAGGCCAATCAAACTGAGAGACAAAAGTTACCGTAACTTTTGATCAAAAACATACTTCTCTAAAGTAAATTTTTGCCGTTTTTTCAAAAATTTACCTCAAATCCTCCCTTCGGCAGAATTTTTAGAGAAGGAGTAAAAGTTAAAAAATTAAAAAAACGCAAACACTCTATTTTATGATTGAACTTTGCCAAGTGTTCCACTTTCGAAGCTGTCCCGCTTTCGAAGTTGGGAGGTAGGTATGTAACCTACACACAGCAGCAGCAGCAGGTATTGATAGTACCATCTTTACGGGTTACTTATATGCCACACGCACAACACAACCACACAACACGTCCGCCACAATCCTCAGTTGGCGAGGTCGTTCATCCTTGCGTGGCAAGACTTCAGCCAGTGGTACGACCAATCCCTGGCCCCCATTCACACCTACCTTGCGTCTACACGCGGTCCCACAGCAGCCACGTACAATACTCGGTAGTATGGCCGTAAGGCGAACGTGCGTATCATACGCCAGCTGGAGTCGTCTGCTATAACAGCTACAGGTACTCGTATGCATGCTTTGTTCTCAACCCCGACGAAAGGCTAGGCGTTTGCCTACGTACGACGTAAAATATATGTACATACAAACCACAGATACTATTATAGCTGTACATGCAGTGACAAATAAGAACGCGAGATCACTTCAATCACAAAAAAACACAAAAACAAAAAGGGACAAGAGTAAACGTGCACCATTTTCCGCGCGCTGGGTAACCCACACCACCAGGAGCAGCAGTGTAACAGCAGTAAGTACATTAGTAGCAGCGGTAGTTGTGCGTATGTGTGTACTCCTCTGCTGCTGCTGCTGCTTCTGCTTCCATATGTTGCTGTTGCCGCTACTTCTTCGTATGCTACAGCGATTCATGAACAGCGGGTGGAAACATATTGTTTACTCGTAATCCTGTTTTTTTACAGCAGTCCAAAATATATATATATCAAATTATTTTACAGCAGTACAAACAGAGGTACACAACGCGTTAAAAATATGTTTTCACGTCGGGCAATTTGCTTTCTCCTAGTTCAACTACAGAGTATCAACACGCTGCTACAAATCAGTTCGTACGACGTCAGGCCTTTGAACTCGACTCTCGACATGAAATCGCGCCACGGTCAACCTACTTCGTGTTGGGTAAAGCCAGTGCATACATACGGTGGCTTTGAAGTTATCATTTGGACCCGCTAGATGTTGCCCTCGTCGTGGTATGCTCTATATCTAGACCAGGAAACAAAAATTGTGTTCCGACATTGGAGAGATATCGAGAGAGATCGAGATTTTTTGAGAGACAGTTCAGGAGACCGCACGCCTGCATAGTCGACGCGAGTCACAACCTACGCGTTGCTCTTTTTGTATAGGCTACTCGTACAGCAGTACAAAAGTATACACCGTGGTACGTTTTGGTTGCCTGCGAAACAAATAATGGGGCCCAAAGACAAAACATTTATTTGCGGCCGGCATATTCAATGATGTACGTATAAAACAGCAGTAGCACGTACTGTTGTAGTAATGTAGGAGGTACTGCTGTACCAGCGTATTTTACAAGCAAGCGGCAGCATGATAAAAAAACAAACCAAGAATTCGTGTATACGTACACGTTGTTTACTTCAGTTTCCTTCTTCTTCCAGACGCTTTGTCCGCACTTCTCGGTTATAGGTGAAGATGCAGCAGTCTAGCTGCTCCTGTAGTTTTTGCTGCTGATGGTGTTGTTGCTGCTGCTGCTGTGCATTATGTTGATGCTCTGAACCGGTATACCTTGCGTCGCCCGTACTATAACCACTCCGTAGGAAAGCCTTGTATATTATTACGTATTGGTACTTTCCACGATCAACCGCCACAGCGTGAACGGTCTGAAGCCCCGACTCACTCTCCGTCGCCCCGCCTGTCTGTTAAGTTTATAGCATTCATATATGACATTCGATCCGCAATCAATAATCGCAGTATGAACTCTCTCTATGTACTGCTGCTGGATGATGCTGCGACGACGTGCTGCACTACTGTGTGTCGTTTGTGTGTCAGTGGGTCTACCCCCTTCATCCTCCTGCAACGATTTGTACTCGAAGAACAAGAACTACTGATGTGCCTGTCTGCACTGTGCTGAATCATTTTGATGCTGGTGCTTCTATCGCATCGATGTAATCCATATACATATTATAGTAGAGAAATAGTCAATCCTTGGCTCGCACAAGGGGTTTGTCGGCTGGGCGGGGAGCGGGTCGGGGCGCTGCCCCGACCCGGTCCCCGCCGCAAAGCCTGCGATGTGTGGCGACAAGAATACCCTTCTTGCGCTTGTACGGCTGACGAATAATACGTATTGCATTCGATTCGCCGTCAATCGCATTAATCGTAAATATTTCGTTTGTGTACGTACGAGTATGAATACAGCAGATCAATATGTCAAGTATGTGATGTCGAGCGGCATAACTCGTTGTGTCGTTTCATTTGACGTTACATTTCGCACGAACATCGTGGATCATGGACCATGGACCATGGATCAGGATCGTGAAATCGTGGATCGACTCGAACTCTCTCCCAAGGCATGGGCCATGGGCCATAGAGATCACGACGATTGATTGTGTGCTTCGCATTACACACACGAACGACCGTCTTACCCACTCCACTTCCTGGCAATTCCATTCAAACAAGATTCCACGGACGTGCATACACAGGGTTGCCAGCTGGGCGGAGCACAGGGGTCGGGGGTGCACCCCGACCCGCTCCCCGCCGCCTCGCCTGTGAAATATTATGAATTGCTGTAGCTTGTACGTAGCTATGCCTGGTATTCATCATGTACATACAGCAGCTTTTGTAGTGCTGCTTGGCGTTCAATAGCAGCGCCCTCCATGTATGTATGCACGTGTTCGTCAGGTGCTAGCGCACAACGCAGCGTATATCACCTCGGCTCAGCAGCAGCAGCAGAAGCAGAAGCACAGCAGCACGCTGCTGCAGCAGTCCTCCACGTTATCGTCAGGTGGCTGCGCCGTCGCTTTGCACAGCTGCACTTCCCATGTAAGGCTGCAGTACGAGTACGTTCGACACAATCATCGATTCGACCCAGAGCTGATATTTTCTTGTCAGGTTGAGTATTGAATTTGTATAACTTTACAAAGTTCCCCTTCGGGATGTTGGTCTCTTGAAATCCCGGGCGTGTCGCAAGATGAAAATAGATCGCACATGCTTCATAGTTTAATTTTTGAAGCAAATCTGCGTTATAGACTGTAAACGTAGTAGCGATTGCCATTTCTAACGAAACAACTGTCACGAGATGATATCGTATCTGGGGAACGGGCTCCCGGTGTTAAGAAAGTTCAGTTAGGGGTCCAGGCTCAACGACTTGTTTTGTTTCTGAAGTCGATCTAACTTTTTTTTGTAGGATTTAAAGTCGATCCCACAGTGATACTGTAGTTTCCACGGCTGTTCTGCGCTGTACAGCTGAGTATACAGAAGATAGTTATGACAGAGCTGTTGCCCGACGAGTCCCAGCCCGGTCCAAGATAATAGTGTTCACTCGTACGTAATACCTTTTCGGCGGGTACCCTGGTACGCATTTCGCAGCCGAGTACTCGTTTAAGGGTTCCCGTCGAACAGCTGGATACCCGGGTGCCCTGGGCCCAAATTATTGGCGAGTATGAAGTGTTATTCATACCCGTGACGGGCATTAGCGGTTATGTTGTTGTTGATGGGTGATAATAAAATCAGCGGGGGAGGTTTTGCTGGAATCGCATACATCAAACACACACGCAATACACAATGAAAGACATAACACAGTAAAGCAGTACTCGTTGTTCGCAGATGTCACAACTAGATATGCTGGATTCCTCCTGCTACTCGTAGCTGTTTACTACGGGTCTGGCGCACGCATACTGGACACAACAACAGCCGCCACAAAGGCAACAGTTGGAACAGCGGCCACTGCGTGTTTGTTCTGCAGCTTCTCCTTCTGTACTGCTGTGCTGTTCGATAAACAGCGCCTTGGCTGCTCTGTAGTTTTTAGTCAAGACTAGAGACATGTACCCAGCAGTAGTGCTACTGTACCAAAATACTCGTATTCGTACGTGTGTAGATCGGCCTATCGTTCGTACTCGTAGATCTGTGTATGTGTACTTTACGTAGATTCCAAAATATTGGAACCAAATTACAAATTTACATAAAATGCATCTGTAAATTTTCAAGCGTCTCCTACAACTGCTGCTACTGCTGTACGCAGCTCAGACAGAGCAGATGCATGCAACATGGTATCAAGTACTGCTGCACGACGCTTGATGTGTGCCTCGTTAGATGTCGGTGTGGTCCTTGTTTTCTCGTGCGTGGGCAATGCTTTGTGTGTTCCGTTCATACGGTGGGTCAAGAACGAACCATCAAAGTTCATACAGATGAAAAAACAGTCGCACAATAGATTTTCGCGAGTAGTTGCGAGGCGGTGTCAAGTCGAAACGTCTCCCCTGAGTTATTTGCCAGACTTGACGACTTTGAAGGCCCAGAGCATGTCCCACGGGCCTCGGCCAGGACCCGCACTTGCGCCGTGGCGCACACGCGGACCCCCCGCGTGCCCCGCAGCCGATAGCGCGAGAAAAGACCCGCGGCCGGAGGTAAAGAGTGAAATTATTCCGGGAAAATGTCAATTTGATACCTATACGTATCTAGCCAAATGTCACAGAGTCAAATGCTTATGCCAGGTGTAAGATGAAGTAGAGGGATTGATGGGCTACAGAACAAAATCGTGTTTGGAGTTAAACCAAGTAGGAGAGGAAAATACTAAAAACAAATGGAATTTAGACCTCGAAACAGAGTAGAAAGACAGGGGGTTTGGGAAATTAAGTAATGTTCGTGAGAGAGCCCAGCAGCAAAAGTCACTGGGAACAAGGCGTTATTTGGGCGGGATCCAAAAGATCGAGATTGAAAGATTGAATCAATTGACCTTCGATTCTCAATCTAGACTTGGAAGATCGGCTGTGAAAACCACCAATCCAATCTTAATATTTTCAAAAGGTCGCGATCGTTTCGGGGCAATTCAATTCCGATCTCCATCACTTAATTTATTTTATATTCGTATGACTCGGTGGACCGAGAGCTGCTGTGGAAGGTACTGGCCAGGGCCGGGATTCCTGTGGAGATGATGGCTGTCATCCGCCAATTCCACGACGGAATGCGGAGCCAGGTACGCATGGCCGATGGAGAACTGTTGGACTGGTGCCTGGTCACGCAGGGCTTGCGACAAGGGTGTGTGCCGCCCCCACTGCTGTTCAACGTTTTCTTCGCCGCGGCCCTAGAGGTCGTTATCGTACGATTCAGCGAGGACGATGGTATCATGCAGAACCTAGTGTTCCTGAAGGAGGAGACGGGAGCGGGGACGGAGACATCACTCGACCGCGCACGGAGGGCTGTGCGGGGGATGCTGTATGCCAATGACGCCGGCGTTGTATCGAGGTCCGCCGACGGACTGGCGAGGATGATGACCATTATCCTGGAGGTGTTCGGGGAGTTCATGCTGACGGGGTCGGAGAAGAAGACGGAGACTCTCCTGATGCGCGTAAAGGAGAAGCAGCCAACACCGCCCCCGCCGCCGCTGATAATCGAAGCAGCGGGGCAGAGATACCCCCAAACCCTTGAGTTCCGGTACCTGGGCGGCCTCGTCAACGAACATGGCGACCTCACCCGGGAGATCAACTTCAGGAGCAAAGCAGCATCGGCGTGCGTCAGGAGGTATAGCCCGGAGCCCTTCGATAGGCCGGGAGCACCGTTTCGACTCAAGACCCGCCTGCTTCAAGCGGAGGCGATGGAGGCACTGCTGTACGGTCGCATGGCATGGGCCTCACGTCGCGACCACTACCAGCTGCTGCGGACGATACATCACCGGCTGCTGCTACAAGTTATTGGGTACCAGCGCAAGCAAGGCACCTACCTGCAGCTGTCCTACTGTAATGCCAGTGGGGACTGCCGGGTGAGGGGACCGCCAGGAGGTTTTCAGGGAGCGGGACAGCCGGGCTGGGGGACCGCCAATTGTTTTTGAGCAGCGGGATCGCCATGTGAGGGGAGCGCCAATGGAACTTGGGCAGCGGGGCCGCCGATTTTGTAGGGCCTAAATGCGTCGTGGTCAGAGCCACGTACACAGGGTTTGTAACCAATACTTTCACCAAATTTTTGTTTACTTCCTTTACGATTACTTCCATATTGGATGCTTCTAGGCTCGGGGCAGGCATCAGTCGAGGGCGGTCCAGACAGGAGCTCACGTAGCTTATAGGAAGAACACGCAGATATAGCGACTATTAAGCACAGTGATAGGATGCTCCACATCCTACCAGGAAGCGGAAGAATACATTTCCTGCCACTCAAGCGGTCCCTTACCACCACATCATAAAAGTCATCATCCATATAAAACTCCGCAGAAGTCTACGATGAATCTATGTCGATCTCCGAATCACAACCAACAGTCCCCCGGATCGGAATTGTCATAGCATCGCGTCACATCTCTCAACGGAGTAACCACAAGCCGAACTACAACAGAGCTCTTTCTCCGTTGGAAACATGTCACCAATCCACCAGAAATTCACCCTGCAGGAAACAACCAGTCCCCCTGCAGGAAGCTACACGCAAACAAATCCATCACAAACTCATCAGACAAATCCACCAGAAAAATATATCACATATCACCAGGAAAATTAGCCAAAACGATATACGAGCTGGTTCCACGGAAAGGCGTAAAATTCCACCTTCGGGAAATAACAAAAGGAATACACTGTTTTTTGCAACACTAAAGATATCTACACGACCGCATGAACAAGGGGAACACATCGGTGAAGCGATTTTTGTCGTGCGAGTTGTAGTTCGCGAGATATGGACATTGTCGTACTACTTGGGGAGGCGCTATTTCACGTAGGGATGATATTCCTATAGTTAAATCAAGATAATTTGAAATCAGGCCATATATCGGTCAGTCCGTCGACGTATTCGACACTAGACATGTTGACATGATCACATCAACAAGAGGAAGACGTTCGTAACACTTGTTTTTATTTGCAAGCCGTGAGGGACTGTTACAAGAAACGCCTCCCAAAGTACTAGAACAATGTATGAAGCAATTTTGGCACCTTAGGAGAATATTTACTCCTCACGGGAATCGTTTCTGCGCTTTGATTTTTGAGAGTTTTAACATGAATATTTGACACGGTTGTGCGCAACAAAATTACAAAACAACTAGCGACTGGCCTGTTTTGGAAAAAAAAACAAACATGTGCATAAGGAACGGTCAAAGTTGCCAAAAAATCAGAAAAAAATGGAAAAGTGTACCTAAAGAACGAAAAAAACGAAAAATAAAAAACGACCAGGTGTGAGTTTTGTCGTCGTGTTGGGACGCACATCCCTGCCAAGTTTCGTTTTCCAACTCTCAAAAACCAAAGCGCAAAACTGCGAAGGGGGAAAGCTCTGGCTGTCTCTGGAACCAGCTCGTATCACATATCACTTGCCTATCACCAGAAAAATCCACTAGAAATTGTATCACATATATCACCAGAAAAATCCACCAGAAAATTGTAAGACAAATTCACCAGAAAAATCGGTCCCCCTGCAGGAACATGTTAAATGTTAATTCATCTTCTGCATTTACGACGCCATCAATGATAACCTCAATCATTCAACTAACCCGTATCGCAAACTAATCTCCTTTCAATCACTACTTACCCCGAAAGAACGAACAATAGCTCCCCATTCATTAATTCAATCACAATCGCAAACGATGCATATCTCCATTCTCCAATTCAAACGCCACACGCACCGCGCACCACGCCCATGTACGCAGCCACACCTTATGCTCAAAGAGGTCCCAGCTATATCCAGGAACCTACCAATCGAAACCCTCCATTTGACAAATCATGTTCTCAAATCAAGACTCATATCTCAAGTCAAAAACACATCAACATCAAGATGAAACTCATCCCGACGATGAATAAAAAACCTCTCCCTCAACCCCAGACAAAAACACGTAACTAATAGATATTATAGTATGTAGCCACACCAGAAAAACGTACTAAGAAAAATACATTATGCCAGAGATCGCAAGGAACGTCGTTCCCTCGGAAAAGTTCTCCTTTAATCCCCTCCTCCCGCCATAAAGTCAAATATCGTGACGGTAATACGAGATAGCATACGTACTTCTTCTCATAGCATTAATCTGGCGTTTAAACCACAGTAGTATATCCGAAATAATGGTCGCTCGTGCTGGAAACATAAAAACACTCGAGATGCATTGCTAAGTAAAAACATCATTAGTATATCCTGAAAATTAATCAAGGCAAAACGTCAATATTCTTCGGATTCATAATGCACATATCCATATCACACCCATACACTGCACTACTTTTACGCAACGACTGGCAATAAATGTTGCACGATGAACCGGCAATAAATGTTGCATGCAGGAAATTCTGAAACCTAAATCTTCCCATAGACCCAAATGCCCCAAACACTACTACGGCTGCGGTTGCCTCCGCTGCGGCTGCTCCCCCTGCTAGTCTCACAGCGTCGTCGCAGCTCGGGCCAGCCAGCTTCTTATCCTCCTCCCGTGGGTGAAATCAGGAGTCGCCTCGACAGCTTAGACTGGACACAAACAGCAGGGGACAGGTCGTGCGAACCAGAAATCAGGGTGGCCATGGATATTTTGCTATTTTCATGCTTTCAATTTCAGCTCGCAACTTTCTCTTTTATTGTTACCGAGCTGTTGAGTGACAGCTTATCCGGAACACGAAAATGCATCATCCAGCATGCTGTCAGACAAGAAACGTCACATTACACCCGTTTCAACTGCCACTGCTTAATGGTTACTTTGTAAAGTCAACATACCAAATATATAGTGTTTCACCGTAACTACCTCGTAGCATGCTGAACTACAACAAGCCTCTTGTCTGCTGGAATCAAGTGGAATACCATCGAGTAGACACACGTGCCAGCTCTCTGCAATGCACCACACTTCTCCCTTGCATATATTCTTCACTTCATCACAAAAATATTCACATGCGCCATTATTTACGCAATGATCTTGTCGATCAGATTACAGCAGCAATCCAAACAGTTAATTTCAATTGCCGCTGATCATCAGCAAACTACGTACCGAAACGATCTGTGTAAGTTGATTGGGATTACTGTATCACGTATATATTATACTCTCTGCAGTTGCAATGTGCAAAAATAACTCGCAATCACCTATTCGCCAAAACACAGGTACGAAATACTGCGTATGTATAGCGGTGCGTATGATATGCATAAATCTGTGGTATTCCATAAATTCTACTCGCAGTCGTGCGATATGTGCGGCGTTCCACAATCTCTGCTCGTCATATAATCCGTCAACCATACCCTACGTATTATATTTCCGCTCCGCGCAGATGTTCTCAAACTTCATGCTATTTTCATACTTGCATAAAAAACAGGTACTTTAACAGCAGAAAATAAGGACATCCAGCGAATATCTACACATGCGGAATCGCGGCGCGTATCAAGTACAACATTAAACCAACGTAGCTTAACTCGGCGCCCGCTTGACAAACCACAACGTTCGCATGCACCAATATTGCTCCCGTGTACACAGGCAGCCTATGTTCCACGCGGGGGTTTAGCACACGCTATCGGGGAGTGTACACGAGCGAAATGCCGTAGTGCAGTCGTCATAGGTGCCTCGTTTGGAAACTTGTATTTGCGGAAAGACAACTCAACCATCGTCCCCCTCCCCCCCCCTGTTTGCATAGCCACACATAATAAGTATCATACTATGCGGAGCGACAAACCGTAACAACATTTCTGTATGACAGTAGTCGACAGGCCAGAGAGCAGGGGGTTTCGATGTATGAGTGGACAGGAGTCATCAAGAGCACAAAACAGTATGGAAAATAATTTTTCACGCAAGTCTCATTATCTGTATTATACCACGCCAAAGCACCTACTTCCATTATTGGACCACAAACCACAATGACCCACCTATTATCACGTATTGTTTTCTCGTAACCGAGTCACCAAACCAACAGCAGACACAGGGAGGAAGGGAAATAAAGAAGCAAGCAAGCTTGGCATGCGTGTTTACTCGTACTCGGATCGAAGCCCAGCGTGGGCGCTCAACCAGGTGACCACAAAACAGACAGACACCATACGCCTACAAGACAGCTCTCTGTCGGCTTCACGCTACTGTCTGTGTATCATCCCTCCACTTAACTCTCCAAACCCCTACACATCCTTCACGTTCAGTTCTCAACTGTGGATGTATTCGCCACCTATAAAATCAAGTCGGGAACGGAAATCTCAGCAAGCAATCAAAGCAAATTCATATAATACGTGCCTGGTACGGGCTCAAACTCTTGCTGACGGCGCGATCATCTCTCCTTTACTCTCTCTCGCTTCGGGCAGCGCCTTCTCTTGCGCCCGTGCTCGGCCTCCCAACCGATGGCGCAGACTCCCCCGCCCGCCCCCACCTTCGCTCTCTCCTCCACACGGCCTTCTGCCCCACTCCCACTCCCACCACCACCGGCCCCTCACCCTCCTCGACCTTGCTCACCCCCTCCACCTCCTCCTCCTCTTCTTCGAGGCGATCGTCGCAAGCGCTCACCGGACCCGTATGATCCCGTTGCTGTTGTTACAGACATAACTGCCGGGGTTGGTGCTGCCGTTCCGGCTGCTGCTGATCCCCAGCGCCATCGCTCTCCTCTCCCACCTTCACCTCACATGTATCACCACCGTCTGGACTGCTGGATGTAAGCCAACGCTATGCAAGATCGGGTTATTCCACCTTTTGGGCATTGCCCGTTTGGTGGCGCAGCTGCTGACACGTTCAGCGCTGACAACCCGTTTGCTCGGAATACCTCGGCTCGCGACGCGTCCTTCTTGGCGCACGCCTCGAGTCCCCGATTCACCCCGGCTCGGTCTCGGCGCGCCGTACCTCGTGCAAACTCACACTATTAGCCAATTTCCTGACGGAGAGTTGGATCTCCGATATCTGACGACCCAGCTCCGGTACTCGGGCGCGCTTGAAAGCTATGCAGCAATGAAGAAAAGCGAGTTTCTGTTGTTCGACGTCGCTTAGAGGACCTCTTCCGTAAGCAGCCACACCTACGTCGCAGGCCTCGAGTTCGATCTCCAGATCTGCCCTCTCATCGCGCAGCGTCGCCAACGTTCGCAGGCGCCGCCAGTACTCCAGCTCGTCACGGATCTCTCGCTCCCGTGCGGCCTTCTTGAGCATGCGCAGCTCTTCCAGCAAAGCGAGACGCTCCTCGCGTACTTGGTCCACTTGACCAATATTTTCACCATCACCACCACCACCAATATCACCTTCCATCTCAAGACTGTCCAACCCGCACCGGGCTGACCGATAGCTGTCCTAGCCAAATACTTCCTAGCACGCTAGCGTATTAGATGCTTTTAGGCTCGGGCCGGCATCAGTCGAGGACGGTCAAGAGGGGAGCTCACATAGCTCGTAGTAAGAACACCTAGATATATCGATTATTAAGCACAGTGATAGGATGCCCCACATCCTGCCAGGAAGCGGAGTAATACATTTCCTGCCACTCAAACGGTCCCTTACCGCCACATCATAAAAGCAATCATCCATATAAAACTCCGCAGAAGTCTACGATGAATCTATGTCGATTTGCGAATCACAACCAACATCCACGAAAGGTTTTTGACTTACTTCCAGGTGATTCAAATACATACGAGTACGATTTTACAAATACGTCAGCTGTGAGTTCAACCGATTTAATAGTTGATACTCAACTTTGCGAGCTGAGTACAATATGTGTTGGAGGGTAGCTACGCCCAGGCCCTGAAGAGGGTCGGGTGCCAGAGAGCGTGGAAGCCACTGTCCGGCAGCGGCGCCTGCTGTTCGCGGGGGCCGTGGCAAGGAAGCCAGACGGGCGACTCTCGAAACGACTGATGTTCAGGGAGCTGGTAGGGGGGAAGGACGCGGGCGCGGGGTGCCCAGAGCGGAACTGGCAGACGTGCCTGTAAGACGATCTCAAGGAGTTCGGGGCTACGCACGGCTCTACGGACAACGAGAAATGTGTATTCGGAGTCCCGAATCCAATTTGGACGGAAGCAGCGAAGGTGAAGGGGTGAAGGCGGTGGTATGAGGGAGTGCTGCAGGGAGCTGAGAGGTTTATGACCTCCTGGCACAAGGACGAAGAGGAGGATGGCCAAAAACGAGCGACCAAGCGAGACAACGAGCCTAGAAATCATATAACGACGACGAAAAGCAACGGGACGGGAGGGGTGCGGAAGAAGGACGAATCGGCGAGAAAGAAACAAGCGAGAAATGGCGGACCGAGTGGCGCGATATTTGCCGGGTTGACTCTCCTGGACGATTTTTGTTTTTTTCCCCTCCCCCCATCGCTGCACCATTGCACCACCCCCCTCGGGATGACGTGTCTGTGCTATCTCTGTGGTCGTGTTTGTTTGAGTGTGCGTTTGTTTGTACTTTTGGCTTGTCTCTTTGTCTTTGTATTTGTCTTTGTCTTTTTCCCTTCGCTGTTTTTGACCTTTTTTCTAAGAGTTTGCTCTCAGGTAAGCCACCGTGGCTTTCAAATTCCGCTAAAACAAAGTCAAATCTGAAATCAAGTCATTTCGTGAAATCGATTATCAAGTCATTTCGTGAAATCCATTATCAAGTGGTATTTTGAGTGCGATATTTTGCGTGCACGTTTTTTAGTGCGATTTGGAAATAGATAATTCCAGTGCGATGGGCGAATCGCCCCGCACGCAAGAAGCCCACACCACAGCACGCACACCCGTATCACTCATGCGACAGGCATGCGACGGTTGACCTTTGATCTCGACATAGACTCAGCCCACGACTAACCCACTTCGTATCGGGCAAGGCCAGCAAATTGTAGACACGCGGTAGGTATGCGACGATTGAAGCCAGCAAATACATACATAGCGGCCTCGAAGGTATTGTTGCGTTTTTTGTAGTCCCAACACGTATCGTCGATGAACGGGTGAGAACTTTGACTCACACACGATAGCATTCTCGAGAGATACCAGGTCCCAGGAATCGTACTGCCAGATTTTTGTGCAGGTACGAGTACGAGTATAGGCCAGAAAGTATGTAACACACGCAGCAGGCGTGCGACGATTGACCTTCGATCTCGACATAGACTCAGCCCACGACTAACCTACTTCGTACCGGGCAAGGCCGGCAAATACACGTAGCGGCCTCAAAGGTATCTTTGCGATCCGTAGTCCCAACACGTATCGTCGCTCGATGTGTGAGGACTACAGTTGTGACTCACACACGATACTACCCACGAGATATACCAGGTACCAGGACTCGTACTGCCAGATATATTTGCAAGTGTATACGAGTACGAGTATAGCATCCACGAGAGATGCCAGGTATCAAGGTACAGTCAGCACACACACGTGTGCGGATCGGTGCTCTAGGAAATACAGAGGCGCTATGGCAGGTCGTATCATATACCTGCCGATGAAATGCTGATGGTCTATCACACCGTTGAGCTCTATCATAGCGCTGATACACGAGTCCCCAGTCGTCGTAGAAACTGCTGCTGTGGTTTTTTTTCTGGTACGAGTCGAATGCGTCGTATGTACACATGACGAGTACCGTAGTTACGTTTCGACGAATCACTTCATAAAATGTTACGGTTCAACAATGTAGAGGTTGTCCCGCTTTATCTATACATTTCAAATTGGTCTACACGATACTTACGAGTAGCATGGACGGGATACGCCATCAGTATCAGTCAACGCATCATACGCCGAAACACAACACGTCAATACACCCACGAGCTACAGTATACGTCGCCTGTCCAGCACTTGCCGTGGTCATGATGATTTGTTCTTGTCTTTTTCCATTATTGCTTCGCTCCTACGTCCCTCAATCAACTATCTTCATTCCGACAAGTCTGGGATGGTGATTACCTCGTTCGTGTTGCTTCTCGTGGCGGTTGCTTGTTGTACGAGTATGATCTATTGTTGTTGTATGAATATTTGGTATGAATACGTATGGTCCGCGTTTTTTCGCTGCATCGGCGGACACGGCTACGTACTAAACAATACATGACGTATGTATGTAATGTCTGGTATGTGCGACCCGGTATGTTCGACACAAACAGGGGGCCTGGCGAGCACACACTGGGTACAGCAGAGCAACACAACAACAACAACTACTTCTGTCTTTCGATAAAAAAAAACAGCTTTTATGCCCCCCCCCCCTGGCCTTTTATTTATGTATACCTTTTATGGGTAAGTTAGCCTGTGACCACGGTAATCGACTGCGTCAAGTGTTGGATTAGTACGGACAGATGGAGGTACTGGGTAGAGAGACCGGCACGGCTTTTAATGTGAAGACAACAAATGTAGCCTTCCGAAGGAATGCGGAGTTTGTGAAGGCGTTTCGGAGTTCGAAGAGACGGGGATACGGGGTAGACGTGAGGTCAGTAGACGGTCAGAGCGTTGAGCTTCGAGACCTGCTGCCCTGGTCATAGACGGTTGGTGTACGTAGCGCCGGCGAGAGCTCGTAGCTCAGGGGACGACACGGGCTGTGCCCATTACAATTGATCGACTTTCCTGCCGCAGCCGGAGGAGTTGGGCGGAAGCATGGAGGCTCAAGAAATTCTGGATTAATGTTTCACATGTAGACCCATGGGTGGACTACCACCCTATCGTATAAAATGAAAAATGAAACCCAATATAATACGAACGGTCAACTCCTAAGCTATACCGCTCTTATCCCCCCTGCTACTTCTTTACGAGACCCCCCCCACACATGTTCATCACCAGGATAACCCGCAACCCTGATTGGGCCCGCTCCAGTTTTTCAGCGGGGCTATCTTACACTCACAAAACCCAACAATCACACCGACTTGTTGCAACCTTATCCCCCCCCTCTCTTGAGCGACAGGGCGGGCGGGTGGGAAAGTCGATCAATTGTAATGGGCAGAGCCAGTGTCGTCCCCTGAGCTACGAGCTCTCGCCGGTGCGACGTACACCAACCGTTTATGACCAGGGCAGCAGGTCTCGAGGCTCAACGCTCTGACCGTCTGCTGACCTTACGTCTACCCCGCATCCCCGTTTCTTTGATTTCCGAAACGCCTTCACAAACTCCGCATTCGTTCGGAAGGCTACATTGTGTTATGGCTCAGGAATTATAAATTAATTTTTCACATGTATACCCCTGCCTTGACTACCACTCTATCGTATAAAATGCAAAATGAAACCCAATATGATACGAACGGTCAACTCCTAGGCTACACCGTTCTTGTCCCCCCTGCTCCTTCTTTATGAAACCCCCCACACATATTTTYCTCATCAGGCTAACCCGCAACCCTGATTGGGCCCGCTCCATTTGTTCAGTGGGGCTATCTTACCCTCACACAATAAGGCGAGCCTGATACAACCCTCATTATTCTACGCGTTTTTGCGGGGGTAGTGGAGACCACTTCCGCTCCCTTCCCTGCCCCCCTCATATACGTCATGAAAGCCCGAGACTTCCATCTTCCTGCACGTTGGCTTTGCAACTCTGAAAGGCCCTGCGCAGCTTTAACTGGGTGCCCCCCCCGATTCTTCCCGAGTGCAGTGCGAACTGCGTGGATTCTACCTTTGCTGCCTACCATCAACCTTAAAGCCGCGACCGCGTCAGTCCTAGTGAACACTTTTCATCCAGACGACGTGCCCCTGATCGTCAGCGGCGCCCCCCCCGGCAGGTGGGGGTGAACGTCGAGCAGTTCCCTTAGGGCCTCGAAGGCTTCCATCGTCTCGCCCTTCGTCTCCCCCCCGTTTCAAGCCGCGTGCGAGTAATGGTGCACCCTGCTCTCTTTTGGTCACTTTTCGACGCCACGAAATGTACCTGTACTGCTGGGGCAGCCGACCTGTTCTCAAATGGGACCTGTGTTCCTTCGTGCAAACAAGTGGGGCAATTTCTCGTCAGGCAGAATTCGGGATGGATCTGACCGTCTGCGTACGCCCACAACTATGACGCTTTGCACAACAGGCAATAGGACACTGCAAGTCCGAGCCACACCACATATCCCCCGTCTACTATGTCTCCAACCACTTATCTCCCTTGCGAGAGCATGGTCCACATCAGCTGCAGTCTGACCCGCGCTTTCTTGATCGACATGCCATGCGCCCTGTCTATTCCCTTTCCGATCGCCAATATCATGCAATGTGACGTCGGCAGTCCGCAGTCTGCGAACATCTTGTGAACAAAGTTGATGGCCGCTAAGTATCTTCTGACAGTCGATTGTTGACTAATTGAGCATGAAGCAGCGGGCGGCCATGAGTTCAAGCAGATCAGTAAGCGTTTCATCGGGATCGTCATGGGCGCGCAATCAAGGCCCTTTACCCTGCGCTTTTTTCTCCGTTACCCAGCTGTTCCACTTCACTAAACAGCTCTGCTGAATACTCTGCCCAATCGACCCCAGCGCGAGCATTGCCACCACGCGGGCAACTTCATCCTTTGTGTCTCTCTTGTTTCCCCCTGTTCCTGCAGGGTCCGTGGCAGTACCGCGTTCACGCCGTAGGTTGATCGAGTGACATTACTCGGACAACACGACACGGATATCTTACCAAGCGACGACCATGCCTTAGTTATGAAATATGTTGGGCGGCGAAATACATGCGGTATGCGGGTCGCATCTCGTACGTTGTTACAAGAGACGTGCATAGAGAGCGCGTGTGTCGATCAGTTGTGCATCGTTTGTTCATCATGAGATTCCACAAAATATCATAATTCATGCCTAGTTTGGACATTCTTCGTCTGACGTACTCTATCGAAAATACCCGATCCCAGCAACCTGATGTCTTGTTCTGACCATTCGTGGGAGTTGGTCAGCCCCCTGACCTTGTCTGCCAATACATCCCGGGGCCAGCGCGAGATACCATCCGCTAGGGTATTATGCACCCCGGGGATATGTTTTTGCCGCGGGGTTCCACCCCCCCTTGAGTTCGAGACGTCCAAGCATTATCATGAGTAAGTACGACCTTTCGTCCCTCGCCCCCCCGCATCGGGCGATCCACGACACCGCGGCCATGTTATCACCGCGCACCAGTATGGGATCCCCTTCGGCATCGGGGCTGTCTCCTACGAGTTCGAGCAGGACCCACGCCGTCACGACCATTCCCGGTAACTCTAGAAGGTCGATCGTGATGGTACAGGTCTCCCCAAGAGCAGGGTTCGTTTTGAGTTATGATGCTAGTTCTTGCGGCAAATCATACCGCCAAAGTACCTTCTTCTCAACGCAGAACCGCCCACCGCGTCAAGGCTGGCGTCCGACTGGTAGTATCTCTTGGCGGGTCGTTTTAACGCCGCGTAACAGGGGGCGCTAAGCGTCTCTCCCTCCGATAGTAGCTCGCTATAACTTGCTCATTTCCAGAAGAGGCGGTCAGCGTATAACTCTCTCCCGAGTTCGACCGTGTGGTTCTGTTTGTTTTGCTACCTGGTGAGTCGTGCAACTCTGTCAGTTGCAGCTGTCTCCACAAGATGTATCCACCCGCCCGCACTACGTTCGTGAAATTTCCCAACTTCCCAGCCATACTGAGAACCTCCCTAACCTTCGTGTCCCTACGCCTCAGGGGCCACTGCTTGCACAGCAACCCCGTCAACGCGTCGACTTTTCCCCTAGGAACGATATTCTCGTGGTGTGCGAGTTGATAGTGAACCCTAAGGCGTCGGTTGTGCCAATTAGCGCGGTCGTATCGTCGCCCGAGCGTCGCACTTTGATCAGTAAACAATCGTCTACGTACACTGTCGTGACAAACGGGTCGGCTATCTTTCCCCAGGTGTGTGCTCTGATCTTTGCGTCCGAGGAGATCGGCATGGGTTGTCCCTCTTCCCACCGATCCACAATTTTTACGTGAGCCATCATTGATTTTCCTTCGTCTGAGAGCTGAGTTGAATCGATCGTGGTGTTGCAGTGCGCGTACTCGGCCGCCGCCGACATGACGCCCCAGAACCCCGGCAAACCGGACCACCCAAATGTCAAGCGAACGTCACTCACTACCAACTCTTCTAATGGGCAGCGAAAATTGTGGGTCTTTGTCCGGGTCTACCCGGACGTTGCGGAAAGCGTCGGAAACATCGGCTTTGCACGTCAGTATTCTTTTGACCGATAATTATTTTTTGAGTGACACGAGTTCAGGAACAAACTTTGGCAGCGTCAGAGCGCACAGGCATGGAGGGACGGTTACCGTGTCGGTGTCTCCGTTTAATCCTGCCTTATTCTCTTTGCTCTGCTCGTCAAACGTCAAGTCGTTGGTCATCCGGACCTTGCGTGTCAAGACTGCCGCGAACGGGGTGACCCTCAGATTCGGGATTTCGTGGGCGGTTTGACTTTTGTATCACTAAACATTTCTGGCGTCTTACGTCTTTCCCGATTGTTTTCCATACTGCTGGCAAGTGCTCAGTGACGCTGGGGTAACTTCCGTACCGTAACGCGCGCTCAAGATCAGCGCCCGTCGCGGCCGCGTTCACTGGTACGCCACCTGTAACTATCGAGACTAGCTCGTCGACTGCTCTGAAGCATTTTAAATCTCCAAAGTATCGCCGAATGTGTGTGGAATCTATAGGCGGTGCTACCAGGGATCCTCCGACGGCTCGTGCCAACGTCTCCCACTACTCCTCTGTTGTCTCGCATCATGGTTGTGCTACCAGGGATCCTCCGACGGCTCGTGCCAACGTCTCCCACTACTCCTCTGTTATCTCGCATCATGGTTATGCAGCTGTATGCCAGCTTGTATGGCAAAGTTTCTCTCTCTTGCGCATCAAAGTTGTGTTTTCCAAGTTTTTGTTTTTCTGCGTGCCATTGTTGTACGATGCGTTCTGTTCTGTTTCGACTGAGCGACACACCATAAGGCAAGCTGTACTCGGCGTCAGGTGTAGGGCATGACCCTGCGCGCATCGGAGGGCTGCTGTTCCCTCGTCGGCCAGAAACTGGAGGTGAGCTGCAACATTTTTTAGGGGCTGTCAACTGGATGCATACGCGTCTACCGGAACTCGCGCGCGTCAACGCCCCACTACGAGATCTGATAGAAACTTTGCTACGCAATGTCAGTAGGCGTACCAAACGCACTGGCACCGCAAAAAAATCACGTCCGCGGAGTGGACCACATATTGTGAGCAGTCGTGGACGCAGGTCAAGAACCTACTGGAAGAATGTGTCACACGAGCGCAACCGTTTGAGGGGTACAAGTTCATAGTGTTCACGGATGGCTCTGATATTCATTGGGGGGCCATGGTAACGCAAGTTCCTGACGACGATCTACGGTCCGGCGCTCATCCTTCCGAGATGCGACACGCCCCGCTCGCCTTCGTGAGTGCGTCCTTCCCGACCTCCAAGTTGCGTTGGGCAACCCTGGACAAGGAATATTTTGCTACGAGTATAGTCGAAACATTCTGGAGGCTGAAGTGACTGCTCTGGTCGGGGCCGGTTATCTGCACGGACCATCGAAACATTATCTACATTTTCAACCCGCAAACGGCTGTTTCAAAACTGAGCAAGGCGACAAGCCAACGCCTACTCAACCGGGCTACGTTCATAGGGATCCATCAGTACTCCATCCGACACATTGCCGGCACGGACAACCTGTGGGGTGATATTCTTTCACGCTGGGTCAGTACTCTAGCGTCTGCCTGTTCTCTGACTGTGCGAGCGCCACTTCCTGAGGTTCCCAGTTTGGAAGGTGAGATAGGAAGGAACGCAAATTTCCTCCCATTCGTAGACGCTATACGAGGTGCTCAGCTGCAGTATGCCATCCTATCAGGGGATGATGGACCTGGGTTCCCGTCATTTTTTTAGTTGTCCAACGGGGAGCAAGTCAGCCGTGCTGACGACGGCGTCTTTGTAGTGTCCAGTACAGGGGAATTGTGGATCCCAGACGACGCAAATGAGCTGCACCTGCGCCTTCTGGTGTGTGCGCACTGTGGGGAGGCCGGACACCACGAGAGGGAGGCGACAATAGAAAGGCTGCGCCCTGCCTGTTACTGGACCGGGATGGAGAAGGATGTGGCAACGTTTTTACAGATTGCCTCAACTGCGTGAATCCGCGTAGAGGGGGGAAAATACCGCGCTCATTCGGAGAAACCAACCATGGAACTGAGGTGAATTAGTGCTTGCATTTCGACTTTCTGTACATCGGCACGGGTGTTGAAAAGGTGCAACCGCTTGTGAAAAGGCGAGTTGACGAAAAGCATGAAGCAGGCGACCAGCAGAACGATAGCGGACACGAGCTGCGCGACGGTGGAAACCAGGGTCGCGAGACACATCGGCCAGACAACGATGACACGAAGTACACCCTGGTTCTGAAAGAGGATATTGCAGGGTTTGTGATGTTGGAGCCAGCGTCCGCGGCCGACGCAGCCAATGCGACAGCGGGATTACAACGTTGGTGCAACACTCTAGGAGTCCCGTCCGTTCTGGTGAGTGGTACGGCTACCCATTTAAAGAACCACCTGCGAGCCAAGCTCACGACTCGTTTGAGCGTATATCATCGGTTTACGGTTGCAAACTCGCCTTGGACCAACGGCACTGTCGAAAACGTAATGGAAAAAGCTTTGCGCGTGTTGAGGGCCTTATTGGTTGAATATTGCAGCGCCGTTACGGATTGACAGCGTTTTGTGCTCATGGTACAGTGGGCGTTGAACTCATCGTACCGCGCACGTTTGGGAAGCTCGCCGTGTAAGGCCTGGTTTGGGCGTTCGCCGACAACCCTACTGGCGTCTCTGGTTCGTGACCAACAGGAGGTTGTGGACGTTATCCCCCTTACCGATGACAATGTGCGAGCCATGGTGGAACACCTGGTCATTGCTATCAATGCCATGCACAAGCGCGTGACGCACCGCGTGCAAGTTGTACGAGCTGCCGGTAGGCGGCGTGAGAGCAAAGGTAATCTGCCTAATTTCGCCGTCGGCGATTATGTGCTGATGTCACGGGTTCGGTCGCCAGGGAAAAAATCGAAGATGATATTCACATGGACGGGGCCGTGGAGAGTGGCCAACGTTCCAAGTCCCCATGTACATCAGGTCCAGGACATCGTCAGTGGCAAGGTTACGACTGCACACGTCGTACGCTTAAAATCTTTACAAGGATTCCTCACTTGAAATCGCTGAGTATGCCCAAGAGGCGTTTCAGTACCTCTTCAACGAAGGCGAGTTTCACATTGAACAACTGTTTGATGTTAGGCGTACCCCTCACGGTGAATATGAAGCGCTGGTGCAGTGGCAAGGTTTTTCAGAGTCGGAGAAATCATGGGAGCTTCTAGATACTCTGTACCGTGATGCCCCTACGTATGTCGTGAAGAAACTAACCTCGCTCAAGCTTCCGCTATCTACCAGGAAGGCAATCCTAAGGCGTCACGACATTCGCGTCAATTCCGGCGCAGGTGCGCGGTTGCCGCCACCTGCTAGTGTTAGTTTTTCGAATTGAATGTTTATACGTCAAGCGTTCGGGTCGCCATTCATTACATCGAACTTGTTGGTGTGTTTTGTGTTAGTTTATATTTGAATATATTGTGATTTTCGTGAATTGATACATATGCTGCTTGAGTTTGCTTGACATGTCGTCATAGTTGCTCTCGATTTGGTAAATGTTATATTGTGTCTGTGGTTAGCATGTTGTGCTTTTATTTTGTTCTGGTCTATGTACCCTGTCAAACGACTGCCTTCAGGTTGCATTCATCTGTGGTATTATTGTTTATTTCATAGTTTGCTTCGTTTTGGTAGTTTTAATGCCCTGGATATTTTTATAACTGGGAAGCGCACACCGAAACAATGCTAATATTAGTACCTTCTTTATGTTGTACACGAATATACTCAGATATCTTGCGGTTGTACACTGCTTGCTTTTGTCTTAGGTTTTAATCTGGACGCCGTATCTGTTTTGGTTAGGTGGACGCATTACTTGTTGTGTTGGGGGTAATACATCAATGGCGAGATTTTATGAGCGAGTGGCTTTTGCTACATGCTTTTCAGGATTTTTATATTTCGTTTGGCTAATTATTTGAGGACTTCGTCTGGCGTTTTGCCGTGGATATTTCGTGTGTCCCTTCCTTTTGTTTTATCAAGTTTCCCCAAGTCATTTCAGGCCTATGGGTTACTTTGGAGGGGTGCTGTGGCGTCTGGAAACCTTCTTCGGGCATATCCACGGGTTTAGTATTGATACGTAGGCATGCATGTTCTTGCGTGAACCGCAACATGTAACCGCTATGGGAACATCTCTGACTACGATGCATACAAATGACACTCTGCTTTTGTTATTGATTTGGGTCCATCTACCAAGCCGGGTGTTACAGCGATGCTGGCCCCGGGCTCCTGCTAAGTACAGGAGTGTGGGTGTGGAGGTGTGAGTGACTTGCTTTCCCCGCGAGTACGCCACAAGCCGCAAAACGTGCTGACTCGCTACTCTCCCGCGGATCGACCAGAACAAACATGCTAGTATTAGGCTGATGCGCGGACGGCTCAACTAGCCCGTCCCGTGCATGCCCCTTTGTCTTCTTTTCACTGTGCCCTGTGTTTCCACTTTATCGGTTGGGTTGGCGCCGCCCCCTGTTGGTAGTGGGGGGAGGGGGGCTGCATCTTCTGTACTGCTGTGGAGATTCTGTTGTACTGAATGGGTGAACGGCCCTTCTGGTTTTGCGCTATGGTGTGAGTCTTCGGTACCCTCGGTGGCATCTCCGACCCAATTCGACCCGAAGTCTTCCGTGCCCTCGGTGGTATCTCCAACCCGATTCGACAAGAAGTGGGGAACACAGCAAGCCCCCTGCTCACACCAAACCCGCTGTGCTGAACCTTCCGCGACCTCGGTGGCATCTCCGACCCCATTCGACGGCAAGTGGGTATGCTCAGACGTATAGGTCGAGTTTCTCGTACTCTTCCCCTCGTCCCTTTTATCAAGTACTCCCTTCTTCTGGTCTGTCGCTGCTGGGTACTCGTACGTGGTACTGTGCTGACAATCTGAGTTCTGAGACGTGGGGTCGTGCTAGTATTAGGCTTATGCGCGGACGGCTCCACTAGCCCGTCCCGTGCATGCCTCTCTGTCTGATTTTGCACTGTGCCCTGTGCTCCCACCTTATCGGTTGGGTTGGCGCCGCCCCCTGTTGGTGGGGAGGGCCCGACTGCATCTTTTGTACTGCTGTGGGAATTCTGTTGTACTGAATGGGTGAACGGCCCTTCTGGTTTGCGCTATGGTGTGAGTCTTCGGTAGCCTTGGTGGCATCTCCAACCCGATTCGACAAGAAGTGGGAAACACAGCAAGCCCCCTGCTTACACCAAACCCGCTGTGCTGAACCTTCCGCGACCTCGGTGGCATCCAACCCCATTCGACGGCAAGTGGGTATGTTCAGACTTATAGGTCAAGTTGCTCGTACTCTTCCCCTTTTACCTTTTATCAAGTACTCCCTTTTTCTGGTCTGTCGCTGCTGGGTACTCGAACGTGGTCCTGCGCTGACAATCTGAGTTATGAGGTGTGGTGTCTTGCTGTTTTAGCGTACACTCTGCTTCAAACGTTCTGCTGTTTGACCCTCTTCATTTTTGTTACTCGGAACCTGACTCTCACCGTGGAACATGGCCGGCGACACCGACGCAGGAGTGGGTGTATGGCGAATCCCCACGGGCCTCCTAGCGTTTTCGAACAGCGTTTTCGAGCACTGTCCAACCTGCTCGCGCACCTGCCCCCCCCTTTGGTCGGCCCCGCCTGAAGGCAGGGCCCTATTTTCAGTTGCTGCCAGCGTCCCGCGATACTGTCAACAAGCAGAGCATCTCATTTTTTCCCAGTGATTTATTCACTAGGTGCTGTCGTGTAAATTAATTCCCAGTGACTTTAGTTATTCCCAGTGGCTTTACTTACCCGGGGTCTGTCGCGGAAATTATTTAATTTCTCAAATCCCCTGCTTTTCAACTCTGTGTCGAGGTCTAATTCCATCTGTTTTTAGTAATCCCCTCCCCTACTTACTTCAACTCCAAACACGATTTGGCTCTGTATCCCACCAATCCCTCTACTTCATCTTACACCTGGCATAAAAAAGTAACTCTGTAGCCTTTGGCTAAATGAAATTATACAAATTTGATGCTTAACCCGACTCGGTAATTTCAGCTCTGGGTCGAGTCCATGATTGTGTTGGACGTACTCGTACTGAGCTTTACATCGGATGGCATTATGTATGCCCATCACATGCCCGCGAGTAGACCCATTTTACAAGTAAGTACAGCAGTTATTGTTTCAAGGCGACGGTGGCGTAGCCGACGTGACACGCTGCGTTGTGCGCTAGCACCTGACGATAACGCGGAGAACGGCTCCTGCTGCTGTTGCTGCTGTTGCTGCTAAGCCGAGGTGACATACGCTGCGTTGTGCGGTAGCACCTGACGGTAACGTGGAGCACGCTGATTTACGCTGCGTGTGCGCTAGCACATGACGAGTACATACATACATATATATATAGGACGCTGTCAGGCAGCATTATTGGCCCGTGTCGAGTGTACACAAGCTGTATGCACACCATGATGAATAGACACATTTCAAACTCGGCATTCACGCATTATCTGAATGTGTGGATTTTGAAATCGAATATTTTTTTGAAGACGAAGAACCCGATTTGAAAAGTTGTTTCAAAGTCATTCATAGGTAAAGTGTTTGGTCGTTATCCAGGTAAAGTTCCTTCCTGCTTCGTTGTATATAACCAGGTATTCATAAAGCCGTCCCAGGTATGATACCTGGTATGTGAGAACAGCCGCACAGCAGCAGCACAGCTGACTCGGCACAGCAGCAGCAGCACAGCAGCAGCAGCAGCAGCAGCAGCAGCAGCAGCAGCAGCAGCAGCAGCAGCGACATCGGTGGCGGCGCTGGGTCGGCGCGATGTCGGCGGTGGAGGCGGCGGCTGCACAGCCATAAACTGGTTTGACAGCCAGTCACAGCTGTAGTCGCAGCAGCACCAGAAGCAGATAGGCGAGAGGCCATAAAACCAAAAGCAAATAAATGGTACCTGCTACTCGTATACGAAGTACGTACACATACATGTTTTGGCCTCATGCTCCCCTATATATAGCTGTTCTGTGCCGCAGCCGCACGAACCGGCACCTCCGCCGCCGCCGCTCCCGCCGCCGCCGCCGCTGCTGCTGCTGCTGCTGCTGCTACTGCTGCTGTGGTGGTGGTGGAGGTGGTGCTGCTGCTGTGGCCCTACTGCGGTGCGTTGCTGCACGTGACTGGCCTCCGCGTGTGTCTATCCACAAGACGCAAAACGCAAAGTCTGTTGCCAGTTCTGCTCCGTGATACATCCGTGATCATGTTCCACGTACGAGATGCATCGACTATTGTCGAGAGCAGCCACAGCAGCACACCAGTAGCACCAGCAGCAGGGTTGGTGGCAGTGGCGTCGCGGCAGCGGCGGCGGCCAGCTCCCGTTTGGATAGTCGGGTTGCCAATTCGTATCTGCAGAGCTTGTTCCACAATACGGTATACAGCAGCAGCAGCAGATTTATATATTGTCACAGCAGCAGCAGCAGCAGCAGCAGTTGCTGCTGCTGCTGCTGCTGCTGTGTTGGCCGCGGTCGTCGGAGGGAGGAGGCGGACCCTTCTCTCAGCGACTAGAGCACCGTGCCGAGTGAGCCCTCGCGTCCATCGCACTGCCTCCTCGAACATTCGACACGCGCTGGGTGCCTTGTTGTCAACTCCACGGATCGATTCGAATACACTCCAATTGGCAAAAATAACCACCTAAATTCTACGTGAGGGCCGGTTTTGCCCCTCACGTAAAAAAAAGCGTGAATGGCTCTTCCCCAAAGATCCAGGGAGAACAAAATGCATGAATTCGAAAAAAAAATGAAAATTGTTTCAAAGTTGTTCACGCATGTTTTTGCGAATTATTTTTCAAAAGTACTATGAATGCCGAGTTTGAAAGGTGTCTAATGCCAGGCATAGTTTTCTGTACAGGCTACACCAATCTATCTATTATATATAGTTCGTCTGATGCCCAAAAAACAATACTTTAATCAAGTGATCTTTGATGCCCACTTTATCATAGCAACTTAGAGTGGAGCAAAAGCAAACAAAAAAAACATCCATTTGTTTCTCCCACACATTCAAAGCACGCTTCTCCCTACGCCGGCATGCCCGGCACCGTCTTCTTACGTCGCAGGCTGGCATACTGTAGTACAACTCGCACGTGCGCCGTGCTTGTCGCCATGGCCACAGCGATTCGCGGCTGCTCTACGTACGAGTATTGCAGCAGTGCGGTAGATTGTATCGTCCATCCTCGCTTGGTCGCCTACTCGTATCGTATTCCACCGCATACCAGGTACCAGGTAGCAGGTACCAGAGAGCACCAACAACTGTCCTCAAGTCAAGCACCGCCGCCACCACCACCACCACCAGCTGAGCACCAGTAGCAGCAGAAATGTGTCGCTGCTGTTGGTGGTGGTGGTTGTGTTTGCTGGTTTTGGTTTTGCAACAAATCTCGATCACTCTCCAAGGGATGGCAAGAAATAGACCATTTTGTCGAATGCGGCGCAATAATATGATACCAGGTATCACATATACCAGGCTAGTAGGTGCCGCGAGACACAACCATAGCTCTTCATCGATACACCACGTTCAGCGATGCTCAGGTGACATGCTCATGTGGCATTCTCATGAGCCTGCATCATGCTGTCATCATGCTGTCTGTGCACGTACGTACGTACGTACATAAAATGTGCCTGTTGTATATACGTACGTACGAAAAAGGCTGCTGCAGCAGTATGTATTTATTTCTATCATACGTACGTACGTATTAGAGTACTGATGGCCTAAATACTCGGAGTACTTGAAGTATGAGCAGTACTGAAGGCCCAAATACTCCGAGTACTGGGAGTATGAGAAGTACTTATCCTCGAGTACAAGCAGTACTGGAGTAAAAATATCTAAATTACTCGGAGTACTGCCGAATATCGAGAGTGTTGGACACCGAAATACTGCGAGTACACAAAGTACTAAAAATATGTTTTTCTCGAAAACACTCTAATTATACTCCGAGGTAATGGGGGCATCTGTGAATTTTGAACTGCTTTAAACGCCAGTCGCATGCTCCCAGAACCTGGGAGGAATGACGGCCGAGTCTTTAAAATGATGCCAAATGCTCCTTACGTACTTCACACTCCGAGTATACTCCGATTATCGAGTACATTTCGTACTCCGAGTACTTGAGAGTATTAGAGTACTGGCGGCCTGAATACTCGGAGTACTTGGAGTATGAGCAGGACTGAAACCCCAAATACTCGGGAGTAAAAGGAGTACCCGCAGTATCGGACCCCGAAATACTCCGAGTACAAGCAGTATCGAGAATGTTCATTCCCGAAATACTCCGAATACGAGCAGTATCCCGGAGTATCGAACCCCGAAATACTCCGAGTAGACGAAGTATCTGAAGTATTTTATCTCCAATACTCCTTACTTTACTCCAAGGTACTCGGAGCATCTGTGGAATATTCGCAGTCAATATGTTTCCTATTTATTCCTACATATTATTTTTAATTTGAGCCTTTATCATCTCCATTACTACTTTTGCTTTAATGGCCCTACCGCCGTGGGGGCGGGAGGGCCTCTTATTCCCTAGTAAATAATGCTCCACAGGCGACGTGGCGGTGAGCGGGGGTCGGGGCGGAGCCCCGACCCACGTGCCCCGCCCAGCTGCCAACCCTCTGTATGCGTGTCCGTGGAATATGTTTCGAATAGACTCGTCAGGAAGCGGAGTGGGTCCGACTACTGTTGCTGATGCGTGCGACAAACGGCCGTTCGTGTGTGTGATGCGAAGCACACAATCAATCGTCGTGATCTCTAATCTCTACGTACGTACGCGTATGGTTCATGGCCCATGCCATGGGTGAAATCGGAGTCAATGATCGACACTTTCAGATTCGCAGTGACTTAAGTCACTGGGCTCTGTCGCGGAAATTATTTAATTTCTCAAATCCCCTGCTTTTTAACTCTGTTTCGAGGTCTACCTTGGGTCTACTCCGTCTGTTTTTAGTAATCCCCTCCCCTACTTACTTCAACTCCAAACACAATTTGACTCTGTATCCCACCAATCCCTCTACTTCATCTTACACCTGGCTTGACCTGGCATAAAAATTGATTCTGTAGACTTTGGCTGGATATAGTTATAAAAATTCGTTACTCATTAACCCGACTCGGTAATTTCAGCTCTGGGTCGAGTCGATGATTGTGTCGGACGTACTCGTACTGAGCTTTACACCGGATGGCATCATGTGTGCCCATCACATGCCCGCGAGTAGACCTATTTTCCAAGTAAGTACAGCAGTTATTGTTTCAAAGCGACGGTGGCGTAGCCGAGGTGACACGCTGCGTTGTGCGCTAGCACCTGACGATAACGTGGAGAACGGCTGCTGCTGCTATTGCTGCTGTTGCTGCTGTTGCTGCTAAGCCGAGGTGACATACGCTGCGTTGTGCGGTAGCACCTGAAGGTAACGTGGAGCACGCTGATTTACGCTGCGTGTGCGCTAGCACATGACGAGTACATGTATACATATATAGACGGAGGACGCTGTCAGGCAGTATTATTGGCCCGTGTCGAGTGTACACAAGCTGTATGTACACCATGATGAATGTCAGGCATAGCTTTCGGTACAGGCTACACCAATAAATTATGCTCCACAGGCGACGTGGCGGGGAGCGGGGGTCGGGGCGGAGCCCCGACCCACGTGCCCCGCCCAGCTGCCAACCCTCTGTATGCGTGTCCGTGGAGTATATTTTGAATGGACTCGTCAGGAAGCGGAGTGGGTCCGACTACTGTTGTTGATGCGTGTGACAGACGGCCGTTCGTGTGTGTGATGCGAAGCACACAATAAATCGTCGTGATCTCTAATCTCTACGTACGTACGCGTATGGTCCATGGCCCATGCCATGGGTGAAGTCGGAGTCAATGATCGACATTTTCAGATTCGCAGTGACTTAAGTCACTGGGCTCTGTCGCGGAAATTATTTAAGTTCCCAAATCCCCTGCTTTTTAACTCTGTTTCGAGGTCTAAAGGGTCGTTCTTATCGAGCAACTTTTTTCCAAAATTTCCAAAAAAAAATCCAAAAAAAAGGAAAATCAAGAAAAAACAGGATTCATTTAGAAATTAGGAATTTTTGCAGAGGGCATAATATTTGGAAGGCTTTGCATTCCAAAATTTGGATTTTTTTTTTGGAAAATATGAAAGTCCTACAAACTGCGCGAAAAAAATATTTGGAAATTTTGGGAAAAGTTGCTCGACAAGAACGACCCTAACTCCATCTGTTTTTAGTAATCCCCTCCCCTACTTACTTCAACTCCAAACACAATTTGACTCTGTATCCCACCCATCCCTCTACTTCATCTTACACCTGGCATAAAAATTGACTGTGTAGACTTTGGCTAGATGAAGTTATAAAAATTCGTTACTTATTAACCCGACTCGGTAATATCACCTCTGGGTCGAGTCCATGATTGTGTCGGACGTACTCGTACTGAGCTTTACACCGGATGGCATCATGTGTGCCCATCACATGCCCGCGAGTAGACCTATTTTACAAGTACAGCAGGTATTGTTTCAAAGCGACGGTGGCGTAGCCGAGGTGACACGCTGCGTTGTGCGCTAGCACCTGACGATAACGTGGAGAACGGCTGCTGCTGCTGTTGCTGCTGCTGCTGCTAAAAGCCGAGGTGACATACGCTGCGTTGTGCGGTAGCACCTGACGGTAACGTGGAGCACGCTGATTAACGCGGTGTGTGCGCTAGCATCACAGGTGGCCATTTACCTACGTTGCGGGCCCACGTTGGGCAACCTGAATGCAAAACAGGTTGGCCACAAATTGCAAGGTCCTACCTTGTACAACGTAGGGAAGTACAACCTCCAGTGGTTGGGAAAAATAAGCGCACAAGGTGTCAGGTAGCCAAGGTCATGGCACACAAGCTCTCCAGGTTGGGAAATGCGCCCGTATAACGTTACCGGATTGGGGGGGGGGGACGACAACCTCTCAAGGTTGGGAAACGAAAAAGAGCGCCCATACAAGGTAGTGGCAATGCGGTTGATTGACGGGTCGACGATGCAGTGTCGTCGTAGTTTATGAGCTGAAGGGGCGTTTGGTGTGCCAAACTACTTGAAATGAGTATACGTACGCGGCCACATTTTAGAAAGTTGTCTCTTTTATGTATGTATTCACCAATAAACTTCAAAGGCGCAGGCGCAAAGTCGGGGGTTCAAAAACGTAATGACGACACCACATATCATAGCGCGCATAGTAACGGCCACCGCGAGTACAATACTCAATATATATAGATGCAACGTAGTATACCAGGCATATAGTATTAATATTATTAATCTTCACCAAGAAGACGCTGCTCCCCCCGGTAGGGTCCAAAACCAAAGCTCACTACACCCAGTATATACATACACGGTACACATGCATATACGGCCAAGTTAACACAAAATAAAGTACGAGTCTCTCTCTCTAGTCGACTGCAAAATCCAAGAAGGCAAAACCAGAAAACCGACACAACACGGGCGCGATATACATGTGCTAATACTCCATAATCGCAAGTAACGATTCAACTCTTCTTCAACCTCAATCCACTCCGTGAACGATATGAAAACACTGAACGACGACGCAATACAAATATAATCAAGAGCACACAAACGCCTACGTATATAGGTAACCTGAGTCGAAAAACTCCAAAAACTGTACGCATTAATACGTACCGGGAAATGGTAGGTAACACTAAACTACAACTTCCTGCTGCCACGCTATATGTTTTGCCCCCTGTCACCCCCTGGGACGAAACACCTAATACACACTTGATATATAGTAGTACACTGCTGTAGTTGCCTCTACAATGCCGTCATAGTAAGATTCGAATAACCATTCATTTTTGTTTTTCTGCTTCGACCTCAACCGCACGTCGAAATAAATAGTACAAAAGACAACCAACACCAAATAAAGATCCTAAACGTATATAACTGCTGCTGCTACTACTACTACTACTACTACTACTACTACTACTACTACTACAGCAGTGTTTCGACGCGTAGATTACCCCCCCCACATGAGTGCTTCGCGCCTGGTGCAAGCAGTGTCTGCCTGGTTGGTCAAAATCCAACGTGCTCCGTCCCGGCATTGTAGGGATGCGAGGGTCCATGGCCATAGACGACAACGGCCGTGCACGACATGAGTACACCCCCCACAAGAGATAAAAAAAACAAAATCAAACGACCACGTGAAGGTCTCCGTGTGCGCCTCCAGATCTGCAAAATATGTGAAGCGCGCGCGGAATAAAGGGAATATGACGCGTCGCGGTCAAGGTGGAACGTTAGTAAAATGTAGCGTTAGGGTTCTTCGTTTGTTTGTTCAGTTTTTGTTTGATCGATGACTCGATTTTCGATTGAACAAAAACGACAAATAAGGATAACTCACCGCGGTCTCTTGGGTCTCATGTTGGCTGTTTCGCCTATCAAAGGGGTGTACCTCCCGATCCAATATCCGCTTTTGGTTCCAGGTATTGTTATTACTTCAAAACGCCCCGTTTGGATGGACCCTATAACATCAATATATACGTATTTGGTACCCGAATGCAAGCCGGGCACGCGTTAACCGAAACACACTTTTGATTGTGCTGTACAACAATACGTGCAGCATGAACTTCAACGTTGATAATTTGTAAACATATTCCAAAAAAGAATAAAACCAAGGGAAATAAAAACTAAAGGAATAAACTACAGCATGATTGCAATACAGCCACCAGTATGCCACGGACGAGTGGTAAAGTAGATGCTAAATACGAGAAACATGTTTAAACTTAACCAACCTTTAGTGCCTGGGTGTAAACGGGGTGCAGCAGGTTTTAGCAATCATCCGAGAAGGCGCCATCAATCCCGTCTTCCTCCTCATCGAAGCCCCCCTCCTCCTCCTCCTCCTCCTCTTCCTCCTCCTCGCTGTACTGCGGCTCATCTTCATCCTCATCCTCACGCTCGTAGTCCTCCTGCTCCTCGCCCCCCCCCTCCTCCTCGCTCTCGCTCTCGTCATAAAGGTCTGCCTCGAGGAGCTCTCGTTCCGTCTCTTCGTCGTCGACTTCGTCGCTTTCCGTGCCGGCATCGTTTGAATGCCCGTTTTTGAAAAGATAGGGCTGCAGGTAACGCCTCCCGTCCTCGGCGGAGTCGATGGTACTCCTGCTCGGCACGTCCCCTAGCGCGTCCACCGCAAAAGTTTTGAGGCGGTCGACCATCCTGGAAAAATAAGAAGCGCACACGAAGCAGAAATATTTATGTTGCGGTCATCAGTGAGAATGAAAGCATGCGTGTAAATGATAAGTTACACTCCCCAGATACATCTGCGTGTTCGTGTTGAGCTCTGAATCTGTAGATATTTGGCCGAGTGGTGTTGCTGTGGATGTCTTGGTGTCTCCTTATGATACATCCTGCTGTATTCGTAGGAACAGTTGCGGCATATTATGATCAGCATATTGTGTACCAAATAATAGTAAACTTCGTATGCAAGCTCTTTTGAAGAGCCCTTACGATCGTTGTCTTATGTCCGCTTTCTCGTCTGCTCCTGCTGATGCAGTCTCTACTGCTGTAGAGGTACGTAGCTGCCCATTTGTTTAAGGTTGCGTTATGTCTACTGTATACAGCCGTGTACAGCAGTATATACCTGCTGTTTTTTTTTATTATTATGAGCCAACCGAGGTTCTAATTTATATGGCGCTGATGACAGGGACGGACCCTTTCGAGATTGCAGAAGCCGAAATCTACGACCGAGCGCTTAGCGCCGTTCTTTCTCCGAAACGACATAAATACGAGTAAGAGACAGGTGGCATTTTTGTTCCACCAATGACGACAAACCAACGTGCAGGCCAGTAGTGTGCAGAGTTCAGCAGACAATGTCAGTAAAGTGCTGAGTAAAGTGGACAGCACAAAAAGCACGCACCAGCATATGTCCACACAACAAAGCAGCACGAGTACGAAGCAAGTAGCAATTGTATCTTCGCTTGCACGCACCGACGCACACAAGCCGACGACGGCAGCTTTAAGTATGCTATCAGATACCACTCTGGACGAAAATGTAAGAACTCTTCGATAAACATATTAATATACCAACGGTACCTATATTTTCGTCCAAACTGGTTTTTACAGCAGTCATACGTTATACCTATCATACGGGCAGGGTACACGAGTACGTATAAATACAACATTTGATGAAAATCGACGAACAGCAGTCAGTGGAACAGCTGAATGCCGAGCCCTCTGCACAATAAGCGCAACCACCAAAGCAGGTACCTGGTACAGGGTACTCGTTCAGTATACGAGTACCTATTACATGGCAACCGGCACACCCACGACGCAAAGCGTGCAATATTATTTCGAAATTCAAAAATGAATCCCGTTGGGTACTTATCACGAAAAAAATAGAGCAGTAGGTAGCGATTCAATTGCTGGAGTCGTAGCTACAACTAGAGAATTAGGTGGCGAGGCGAAGGCGAGGCGGCTCTGTGGCAGCTTCTACTACTACGATACTGTTGGCCTCGCTCCGAGTGGCTCAAGTTGGTACAGACGTACACCCCGTCTACGTGATGAGACGAGACGTCACGGGTTAACGGATGAAGGACTACGTATACGTACGAGTATACTGGGCGAGTATCTGCTGGCTAGAGAACTGCCATGGGGTCACTCTCACCTCGACGTATGCCATCATCGCTGTGGGCGGTCGTTCGTCCTTGCTTGGTGGGGGCGATATTCCGGACGTCAGTCGACTGGGAGCGCCGCCCTCTCTCGTGAGCTCTCGTCCTTCGTCCCGTGCCAAACAGGGTTTGAATGCCCTGGGTACCGCACACATAGAGCGCTCGTGTCCTTTCCTCGGCGTGTGTGCGCGCCTTCAAGGCCTCATCCGCAGATTGTCGGCTTTTCCTTCTCTCATGATCGGGGCTATAAGCGACAGGGGGGGTGCTTACGTCATCTGCGCTCGCTGGCCGCCGGTGCCGGCGTGTGAGCGAGTGAGACGTGGACAACAAAAAAAAAAACAGGGGTTTCCTAATTTCTATGAAGCTTGTTTTCACAGGGGTTTAAAACGCGTTTTTACTTTGAGATGTCTTTTATGGGGTCTACTGGTTGGCTGGCTTCTATGTAAAGCCAGGGCCCAGTGGGTAAGTGCCGCAGCTACCCTGTGAAGAACAACACATAGTTTTTCGAGCTCAGCGGGTTGCCTCGAAGATATTTTGTATTGATTTTAGTATAGACAAACGATGACTTGAATAAAGTATACAATTTTTAAACCACGCAAAATACATGACAAAACGTAATACAATACGTACCAACTTGCGACAAAAAACAATCGCCTCAAACACACTTTCACTTGGTTTTACTGTAGTGTAACAGTGAAAGAAAAAAAACTTTTTATTATTTGGAGTACCGGTATTGACTTGGTATTGATGATACATATAATAATAGTCGCCGTGAGAACGCCGAAGACTCACCACAACAAACGACTTAATTCAAGTACGTCGTTTCGATTTTCAACCACCAAAACAAAAATGTTGCCAATATTATAACAACGTTCGACAATAAATGATACAACCGATTGTCTTAAACGTACATTTACTTGACTTAATGTACTCGTAGGTATGTAATACACTTTCAACTTGATTAGAGTATTGATATTACTCGAGAACGCCCAAGACGAGTCTCAAAACAAAACAAATTTTATAACATGTGAAGGTACCGATTTTCAACCACACATAAAAAAAATCAATGTTGCCAATCATTATGTGGATAGTCTACTCGTACAGCTTGCAAAAACAAATACATGCGATGTAATTGATTGCCTCAAACATATTTTCGCTTTATTTCAGTGTGCACTCCAGGTGGTAGGTAGCTTTAACGTATTTTGCTAGAAATCACATTGTTTGCGTCGAATGTTCGCTGCAAGCACCCCCCCCAAACCGACGAATACCTTACACCTTGGGCAAAGTCCCGAACAGGACGCTGCACAATCTAGGTGCATTATCATACGTTGCGGCACGTTGTGCCCGTCTCCCCAAGGTACTGAGGTTGTGGTTTCTTGACAACGTCCCGCAACGTAGGTAAATGGCCACCTGTGATATGACGATTACATACATACATACATATATAGACGGAGGACGCTGTCAGGCAGTATTGTTGGCCCGTGTCGAGTGTACACAGGCTGTATGTACATCATGATGAATGCCAGGCATAGCTTACTGTACAAGCTACACCAATAAATAATGCTCCACAGGAAAGGTGGCGGGGAGCGGGGGTCGGGGCGGAGCCCCGACCCACGTGCCCCGCCCAGCTGCCAACCCTCTGTATGCGTGTCCGTGGGATATATTTTGAATGGACTCGTCAGGAAGCGGAGTGGGTCCGACTACTGTCGTTGATGTGTGTGACAGACGATCGTTCATGTGTGTGTGTGATGCGAAGCACACAATCAATCGTCGTGATCTCTAATCTCTACGTATGTACGCGTATGGTCCATGGCCCATGCCATGGGTGAAGTCGGAGTCAATTATCGACGATTTCCGATCCCTATATGTAACGCCAACGCCAAATGAACCGACACACAACAAGTTACGCCGCTCAAAATCACATATTTTACGACTTTACGACGTACATGCGTACCTATCATACTGCCTGACATCTTTACATATTGACATATACTCGTCGTACACACACGGAATAATTTCGATTGATGATGCGATTGATCGCATATATTTGTATATATCATCACGAGTACATACCTTGATCTTCGTTGGTTCGGAACCTTTCCTCGGCATATCTTGGTACCTCACAGCCACTCTCAGCCTCTAATTGCCGAAGCAGAAGTTGATTGCTTTCTGGAGGTTCTCGGGTTCCCTAGGTTTCTGTGTTTTTACTTTTAAAATTGCAATGTCAACTTTTTTATAAAACATTGTTTGGTACGACGTACTTGATTTTTTTTTAACGTTTCCGGTTTTGGGTTCGTGCGTGTACCCAGTGAGCACGACAGCGCGTGCGAGCCCGTCATCACCGCGGGTGTATGGGAGGGCGCTGGCCAGTAGAGGGGGGGGTCAGAAGGAGCGCGGCCGTTTTTTTCGTGGCTAGGCGTGGCGTGTCCATCGAGACACGAGGGGAGCATGAAGGTCCTCGCTGTTGCTGCTGCTGCAATGAATCCAGTATGAATTTCCGAAATTATAAGGATTTTTTGTCTGTAATAAAAGAACATTCAAGCCAAGTTCAAGCGGTGCGTTATTTGTCGAAAAGCTATTTATCTATCCACTACGAGTACTGCTGTATGAATTTGCAAGTCGCCTGCACGTTGGTTGGTTCTTTGTGTGTGTTTTTTTGTTTGTGTCGTACTGCCGTCATCGTACACAGGTATGATACTTGATTTGCCACAGAAAATATGCCACATACCACACGTGGACATTTTGCTCAAGCCACAGGGTGCCGGTGCCGGACCCTGTGTGAGGTCGTATTTGGTGGGACCCTGTACAGGGTATCACACAGTAGTAGGTGCCTTGATTCACGGACCCTGTACAGGGTTCGACCCATGAACCCTGTACAGGGTTTGACAAACCAACGGACCCTGTACAGGGTTTGACCCATGGACCCTGCACCGGGCTGATTCAAGGACCCTGTACAGGGTTTGACGACAGGCCCTGTATAGGGTTTGCTCCTTTTTTTTGCACCCTGTGCAGGGCTTGGCACATGCACCCTGTACACATGCAGATATACATAACTCTCGAAATAGTAAACACGTTTGTTATTATTGACTGTGCGATGCCCCCCTCCCCACCCCCCCCAACGACATCCTTACAACCTACATGATATCAGACTGATGCAGAGAACTAAAACTGAGTCGTCACGAAGTTGGAGAAAAGCAAGCAAGAAGTGCATGTCAACGCCTTGATGAGGCCCTAAAACACAGCTAATAAAAGCAAAAATAACACAACACTGACGTGTGTTTCAACATTTGAACGTTTTTTCTAACGAACAGTCTCAATAACCCCAGCATGAGACTACGGCCATGCATATGGAGTGAGTAATCCCACGAAGTTGATTCGAGGAGAGGCTCTCGAGCTCCAGCTGAGCAACCTGCCAGTTCTTCGTGGAAGCGCTTTCGAAACAGATTGGACTCACGCCTTACGAATGGTACGTATATCGACACAGAGGACTAACCGCCATATTTCAACAGACAAATTACAGATGCTGTATCGCAAATAACACGTGCACCAGTATACGCGGCAACAAGTCAACAATCCATTCGCTCCCTCTCGCAAACACGCATTATCCTTCTGTGCCGTTTGTCATCCAGCCCTGCTTCTACAGGAAACCGTCGCCGACGTCCTTGGGCCCGAATACTGTTGCGAGATACGTAGAATAGGGGAAAAAAAGAGAGCACGAAATCCGAACGTCGATATGTAAGTATGAGCAGCGCAACAATAAGCCAACTAAGTCAAATTGGTAGTCGCTGCGTGCTACTACTGATTGCTGCACATATCATACGTGAGTACTGTAGCACATAATTCGTTATTGCCGGCGCCGGGCATCCGGCAGTCCCGCCGGGCCTCCGTTTTGTATACCCGTACACGTGTAAAGGGAGGGACAAAAGCCACACCACTAAAACGTACGTACAGCAGTAGTACTTGGATATCACCTACTGGCATACCAGGTACCTGGTACACACGTACACGTATGTGGTGGTAGGTACGGGAGATGTGTGTTGTAGACTCGTACAGAAGATGTGTGTTGTAGACTCGTACAGAAGAAGTGGAGGCTGCCGCGCCTATACTTTATGCTAAATCTATTGCTTGGCAGGGTGATCTCTTCTCTAATGCCAGCTGTTGTGCTCAACTTTACAACCTACTGCTATTACGAGTACACGTCAACGTTCAAACATCAAGGCCGTTGGGGATTCTGAATTTTGTACCGGCACAGCAGTGCGACGTACGTAAAAATACCAGTACGTCGTATTTTTGACTCTGGTATCATGTACGAGCCGTTATGTACTTTCGGTGCATCTTATTTGTGGTCGCGTCAAACGCCTTCGTCGCGGAGAATGCCTGCAGAGTGGCGAGTTGAAAGCTGATACCCGAAACAACATGGACGTACCTGGTAAACGATAGGGGCTCCGAGCAAGGAATGCCCCTGGTCTCCGTTGGGTGAGGGTACGGAATAATTTGTGCGCGACCACAACACACAATCTGCTTGCTACTGCTGCTGCTGTAGAATAGACGGCGTAAAAGCTACAAGGCGGTAAGCTCCGAATAGCATGGGTGCTCTACCACGTTGAGCCAACTTGCAAACCCTTACCATGGTAGAAGTTCCGACAGCCCTGGTGATGTCCGCTCATCGTCGCCGCGCAAGTCCGATCACCTAGCTTTGCCGCCGCGGGTCGATACAACACATCTGCCCAAGCATCATCCCTTCGAAAAATAGTCGTGTGTGTCCAAACCCCACCACAGCCAGCCTTCTCCAGTGCGCATGGTTTGGTAACCAAGAACCCCCATACCAGCTCTCCCCCAGATTCGCGCTTGACTACTGCTCGGTGATTGGAGCTCCTACCAACGAGAGCGCCGTTAGTTGGTGCCTACGGCATTCGTTCGAAGCAGCGATGAATCGAAATGCGAACCAACGGCACAACGCTCGAAAACAACAGACAACATTTGCCCACAAGCATCATCCCTTGAACAAATAGTCGTGTGTGTCCAAACCCCACCACAGCCAGCCGTCTCCAGTGCGCATGATTTGGTAACCAAGACCCCCCATACCAGCTCTCCCACAGATTCGCGCTTGACTACTCCTCGGTGATCGGAGCTCTTGTCAACGAGAGCGCCGTTGGTTGGTGCCTACGGCATTCGTTCGAAGCAGCGATAAATCGAAATACGAACCAACGACACAACGCTCGAAAAAAAACAGGGGTTTCGACAATTTTTATCAGCCTCACAGACGGGGCGAAAAGCCAAATTTCAAATTTTCAGAATATTTTCAGAAAATATTTTTTCAGAATTTTCTCGTTACTGGATTTTTTGTCAGGCTACACCCTACACCCTGGTACAGGGTCTAAGGCTAACCCTGTACAGGGTATTAACTCGTTGTGGCAAAAGACACTGACAGCTAGTCCAAAAGGCTTCCTGTGCACAAGACCCTGGCAAGGGCCTTGAGCTGTGCATAGCTATTAGGGTCTGTATGATTGACCCTTTACAGGGTATGCATCCTGTCAAGCTACGACATTTAGACCCCCACAGGGTCGGTCTCTTGCAAGGTCCCATATATAGATGACCCTGCCAAGGCTGTAACGTGCACAGGGTCTTTACTGTTGACGCTGTTCAGGGTGTTGGCCATGTCAAGGCCTGCATGATTAACCCTGTACAGGGTGTTGACCCTGTCAAGGTAAGCCCTCCAGACCCTAACAGGGTGGGGTGTCTGTGTACCTAGTGCAAGGTTTCGATGCTATATACCCTGACAAGGTCCCAACCTTGTCAGGGTCTTTAGTGTTGACCCTGTACAGGGTGTGGACCCTGTCAAGGTCTGCCTGGTTGACCCTGTGCAGGGTATTGACCCTGTCAAGGTAAGCCCCCCAGACCCTAACAGGGTGGGGTGTCGACCTACCTAGTGCAGGGTTCGCCAGCACATGACCCTGTCAAGGGCCCAACCTTGGAAGGGTCTACTTGATTGACCCTGTACAGGGTGTACACAGGGTGTAAACCCTGTAAAGGTCTGCATGATTGACCTTGTACAGGGTATTGACCCTGTCAAGATAAGCCCTCCAGGCCCTGTACAGGGTGTAGACCCTGTGCAGGGTCTCTACCCAACACCTTGCCAAGGTCTTCACCCTGTGCAGGGTCTGTTGAGGGTACCCTACACAGGGTGTTGACCTTGACAGGGTGTTACCACATACCCTGTACAGGGTTGGATACCCTGTGCAGGGTTGTCACAGGGTCATCACAGGGTGCCGGCCCTGACAGGGTGTCCACAAGGTATAGCCGAATGTCCACGTGACAAGTACTCTCGCAATACAGCGGTAGACGGGTACTGCTGTACGTTCAGTTGCGTACAGCAGTAAGTATTTCACTGCATTGCACCATGAATCTCTTTGGCCTTTTCAAGTTGACCTCTTCTGCTCCTTTTCTTCAGTTGCGCGAGCGTAGCGGGCGGCTGTCCCTCGGAGCGAAGCTTTGCTTTCTTCGCGATGTTTTTTGGTGTTGGAAGATAAAAAATCACCAGTATTGTTTTATGTACTGTATTTGCCGTCATACATGTGGAGCTCTTGGCATTATCAAGTCGCCAGCTGCAAACACAATACATGTTCCTCTTTTACGCTTTTCGCATTTGGTTCTATTCTTCCTTCCGCGAGCGTAGCGGGCGGCGTTAGCCGCCCGCGCAGCGGAGCCCTTGTACTTCGTACGAATGGTCACGAAAGTTTTCTCGTACGAAGTGCGTTCCAAAACGCCTACCTACTGTAGTATGTACGATGATTGACCATCGCCGCACGGACACGCATCTGTGCATGTCAAGAGCAATATTTTGAGATCTCTACGCCAAGGTACGTATACTGGTCTACGATCGGTAATTCATCTTCTCCCCACTTCCACTTACAAGTTACCGGACTCTCCTTATCTTCGTTACATACAACTACTGCGCACTTTTTTACGTTCGCCGTCACTCTCCACTTCCTGGTGTACTCTAGTGCCTTCTCTATTTGTTTACTGAGGTGCCTCGGGTTGTGTCAGTGGTTTTACACTTCGCTCCATAATTGGCGTGCGGGGGTGCGTTTCTTACTCATTTGTTGTTCGCCTTAGTCATTTAACCATTGACCACGCATCCCTTTCTAGACGGAGCGGGGGGGTACTCATTTGTTGCTTGCCTTAGTAWTTGACCATTACCACGCATACCCTTTCGAGCGGAGCASCGSTCTGCTCCCAAAGAGCACCTCCAACACNACCCAACACGGCAAACTATGGTCCTGCAAGCTCACCCCCCCCCCCCCCCCCCCCGCATGGTTCCCCCGCCCCCCGTCCGATAATCCCCAACCATTTCATTGGAACACCTCCCCCCCCTCAATATTTGGAAACAACGTAATGAGCGCCAATGTTGGAAGGTCTCTTTGGGAGAGGGACGGTGCTCCGCTCGAAAGGATGATGGTGTAATGGTCAATGACTAAGGCAAGCAACAAATGAGTACGCCCCCCTCCCCCACCTCACGGCGCTTCGCGCTTGGTGCAAACAATGCCTGCCTGGTTGGTGAAAACCCAACGTGCTTTCATCCCGGCATTGAAGGGATGCTAGGGTCTATGGTCATATGACTACGGCCATGCACGACATGAGTACGCCCCCCCCCCCCTCCCCTCCTTCCTCTCGCCTCGCTCCGCCCCGCGATAACTGCCCGATTATCCCTATTAATAACAATTTCGCCGAAACCCCAATCCCCTCCCCCCCGCTCCCAATCATTCCACTTTAACTGGAACTTGAAACCCCCATAACACTAGGCTGTTTGGGCACTGGCGCCACGTGGCGCTGTCGTTCGGTTTCGAGGAGTACGATGCCCCCGTGCTCGAGAGCGAGGCACTGTACACGCGCAAGTCGGGGGAGGAGGTGACCCAGCAGCTCTACTGCTTCGAGGACAAGGGAGGACGGCGGGTGAGGAGGAGGGGGGGGGGGAGGGGGGGGGGGAGGAGGAGCAAATAGCAGGATTTGAAGAAGGGCATGTTTATGTATGTTCGTGAAATGTTGGTATGGATTTGCTCATATATACCAGGTATATATGTATATTATAGGGCATTAGCCAAAAATAGGTATACCTACGCACTTTAAGCCATTTATAGGTACACTGCGTAATGTACATACACGTAAGCCATTTATAGGTACAGTTGACGAAAAAAATAGGTGATACATAGATTGAGTAGCCGACAATAGGTGTACCTACGCACTTTGAGCCATGTGTAGGTACAATGGAGCGCAGGCCCAATATCAGGCGGGCCAGGAAGCCGTTTCCGGTGTACATTACGCTTGGGCGCTCATTACGTTGTTTCCATATATTACAAAGAAACCTTTTGCTAATCTTATCCCCTTCCTGTTTCGCCGCCTGTGGCCACCATCTATCTCCTAAGATAGCGATCGTTTTCTCGCTACTATTTAGTGTACCAAACTGCTCCATGTCACACTCGTCTATTTTCCTCATCTCCTCCTCTAGCACATCCCTTTCCTCCTTGTACCTTTCACATTCTCCCACTATGTGAACTCTACTCTCTATGGCTTTGCCACATGGGCACATCTGTGCATCTACTTCCTCCTCCTCCCGGCTACTGGTATACCTCCTTCTTCTTTCTGGCAGGTCCAGGTCCCCTACACGAAATCGCAGTTTCAGCTTTTTCGCGAAGTCCATTGGGCCGTGCAGATACCTTTTCATTCCTATTCCTTCTCTCAACCCCCCGTACATCTCTAAGTGTTCTTCCCCTTCCACCTTCTTTCTCAGTGCTAGCCTTTCCCTTCTTTCTATCCTTTCTTTCACTTCTGTCTTGTATCCGCTAAATTTCTCTATGGCCAGCGTCTCTTTTTGGTTTCCTATTTCCTTCCATACTTTCTCGACTACGCTATCCCACCTTATTCCAGCTCGCCCTTTGGTTACTTTCTCCCATACAGCTTTATCGGCTATGGCTGGCAACCTCTTATTTGGCATGTTCTTTACTTTATATTGCCATTTCAACTTACGCACGTCTCTATTTGTCTTAAGTGGGTACATTCCCAGTTCTGCTCTCAATACTGTATTACTCGTCGTACTTGAGCATCCTAGTACTTTTTTAGCTGCTGTCATCTGTACTGTTTCCAGCTGTTTTACGAGCTTCGCGTTCCCTTCCCATACTTCTCCTGCATATTCTAGCTTTGGTACAATCACATTCATCAGTATACATCTCTTAATTCTAGTGTCAAGGTGCGAGTCTGTTAGGACTGCTTCCATCTTGCCTACGTGTGCCTTACCCTTGCCTATTATTTTATTTATGTGTGCATCCCAAGAGCAATCTTTTGAGATTTCTACGCCAAGGTACGTATACTGGTCTACGATCGGTAATTCATCTTCTCCCCACTTCCACTTACAAGTTACCGGACTCTCCTTATCTTCGTTACATACAACTACTGCGCACTTTTTTACGTTCGCCGTCACTCTCCACTTCCTGGTGTACTCGATTGCCTTCTCTATTTGTTTCTGCAGTCCTTCGGGTGTTTCTGATATGCAAACGAAACCATCCGCAAACGTCAATCCCGACACCGTATCTTCCCCCACCGTGACTCCCTGCGATGCTGCTTCTACTGCTACTATCATGTCATTAATATATACCTTGAATAGGTTAGGTGATAGCGTACATCCCTGTGCAACTCCTTGTAGGATATCAACGTACTTCGATATTTCTCCGTCCAACATCACAGCACTTCTCGCACATTCCGTCATCTTATTCATCATTCTCCACATCTTTCCTTTTATCCCTATTTCCCACAACTTTTTCCACAGCCCATTTCTCCATACTGTATCGTAGGCCTTCTCTACATCTAAAAATAAACAGTACGTTGTTAGCCCCGCGTCTTTCCTGCCTTGGATTAGCTTACCTAATGTGTACACATGGTCGACGCAGCTACGGTTTGGCCTAAATCCTGCTTGCCCTTCGCTAATTTTTCTTCCTTCTCCATCATTGTTCCCATTCTATCGTTCAAAATATTACAGAACGTTTTACCTACAGTGCTTAGTAGCGTTATCCCCCTATAATTACCCGGGTCAGCCTTGTCTCCTTTCTTAATCAAGTTTACTACTACTCCTTCTCTCCATCTCTTTGGGGCGTACTCGTTTTTCCATATCCAGTTATACAACTTAACCATCATGGTAAGCATTCCTTCTCCCCCGTACTTCATAAATTCATTAACTATTTGGTCTGCCTCTGCTGCCTTTCTATTCTTAAGTTTAGCTACACACTTCTTTACTTCTTCCCTTGTGAACTCTCCCTATAACCCTTCTGAGCCACTGTCTTCCCTTTCTGATGCATCTACGTTCGCCTCTACCCACGCGTTGATATCCTTCTCGAACTTTTCGTCCAACGTTTCGTTGGTTGTGGGCGTTCCTAGCTTGAGGTAATGCTCTACAAGTACTTCCCTTTTCCCCTTCGAACAACTAAGCATTTTACCGTTCTGTGCTCTTAATGTAGCTATCCCCGTATCTGCCTCTCCTGCTTGTTTGCCTAGTACCCCTTTTATCCCTACCCACATCTGCTTCATCCCGCCATCAAAGTCTTCATTCGTTTTATTAACTACGTCTTTCCATACCCCCTTCTTCTTCTTCTCAACCACCTTTTTTACTTTCTTTCTAGCAATAACATACTCCTCCCATCCTGACGTAGTTTTGCTCGATGTGTATCTTGCGTGTGCCTTTCTCCTTACTCTTATAGCCTCTTTTACTTCTTCATCCCACCATTTTACTGCCCTATTGCATATTATCAACTTCTTCCCAATTACTTTACTTGCTGTGGTCTTGACCAATTTCTCCCATCCTTCTATTATCCTCGCTCCTGCATTATCTCTCTCTATATTGTTCTTTGTCGTACCTATGCTTTCAAGCAGATCGGAAAAATGCTCTGCATTTTTATTCATCTCTTCTTAGAATTTTTCCCGCTTTTACTTTACTTCTAGTTTATCTATTCGCCATCTGTACAATTTGATTGGGGGGGGGGGGGGGGGGGGGGGTCCTTTTTTGTGTTTTGCCTTTGTTTTTTGCCTTTTCCCAAAAAAAAGGATTGGGGGGGGGGGGGTAAAATCCTATATAACCAATGACTTTTCCAGTTCCTATACTAATCCTATATAACCAATGACTTTTCAAGTTCCTATACTAAATCCTATATAACCAATGACTTTTCCAGTTCCTATACTAAATCCTGTATAACCAATGACTCAACCCTTGATTCAACCACAAGTTACTTGGTTTTAGAATGGGCACTTGTCAGCCACTACGTTCAACTGGAAGAGTCACAGCCAAGCACAGAAGCAGCGAACAAAACAGCAGTCTTGGGTCTTGCAGTACACTGCTGTGTAGGCGAACGTACACCGAATGATACATTGCCTGCTGCAACCTGACCATGAAGCCAAATAGCAGACTGTAGACAACGCAACTGAGCCCAAGTGCGTCAGGTGACTAGAGATCAGTACCCTCACCAGCAAAAATGCAGACTGTAGACAACGCAACTGAGCCCAAGTGCGTCAGGTGACTACAGTAGAGATCAGTACCCTCACCAGCAAAAATGCAGACTGTAGACAACGCACCTGAGCCCAAGTGGGTCAGGTAACTAGAGCTCAGCACCCTCACCAGCAGAGCTGCCAGTAGCTCGGAAAACGCGGCGGGACTTAATTAATTGAAACTGTCGAACAAGACGGCGAAGAAGAAGAAACGGAAGAAGAAGCAGGCGGGGAGGGAGGGGGGGCTGGCGGGGGTTCGTCTGACAACTTCATGCCTAAAAGTAGCAGAGGTCGGACACTGACGAAGAAGCGGACGTGGAAGGAAACGAATTTAGTTGGGGCAAGCCAAGGCGGGGGAGGGGGGCAGTTGCCACAAACCACAAATCCATGTTCCGTCTCTGACCGCAGCGACCACTGCAACGACCGCACGAGTGTGGTTGAGGGGGGGTAGCCGGATGATCTGCGTAGTAATCATTGCTATGGGTTCTGCTCTCACTTCAGTAGTAGACGGTGGGATTCCGGAAGGCCGAAAACGGTTCCAAACCGTTGGATCAGAATTGACGTGGCGTCGTTATTGTGTCAAGCACGCGAGATCCTTTAAAGGAACTACAGTAGTAGTTCGCTCAAGTTGGCACGCGCAAATTTGCGCCGAGTTCGTTATGCACCTCGCGGGCTGCAACGGCGTTGAACAGAGCGATCGCTACCGTCGGGTTGGAACCCGGGGGGGAACATACCCCACAGAAGGTGCGCCGCCGAAGATTCATCTGCGAACGCAGGCTCGCGTGTGCACTTTATGTTGTGCAGCGTGGCACTGATAAGCTCCTACGTAGTCCATGGATTGAAATAGCATGGCCGGCGGATGTAGGGTTTCAGAGGGCATGAATAGAGCCTGGAATTTGATGGGTCGCTGAGGGTGTGCGAGCGAGTGTTCCCCTCACCGGCTGGGATAGCGAGTCCTCCTGCACCGTTGCGTTCATGGGCGCAGCCGGCTGCACCGTTTGGTTCATGGGTGTCGCCGACTGTACCGTTATGCTCATGGGTGCAGCTGTTGTTGCGTGATAATCAGGGTAGTTGCCTGGAACAGAGGGGGTCAGTGAACGCAGAATAGCGCTGCTTTCATCCAGTTGGCGGAGAAGTAATCGCCGACTGGCCATCGCCGCTTGGTGGGCGGCTAGGTTGTCATCCGGTGTCGTGATCCTCGGCATACTCGAGGGGATGGTTATCCCCGACGAGGATGCCTCCTGCTTGAGTGTTTCCTCGTCGTGTGAAGTGCCTTTTTCCGATGAGGCAGTCCCGGTGTGGGGGTGATCTCGAGATCCCCCAAGAGGGCGTCGACGTTGAAGGTGTCGCCCTGAGTGCCCGGAGGGGCCTTGCGGCGTACGTCGTTTCGCGGGACGTGGGGGAGCCGGGGGTGGGAGTATCAGCCATGTCGGGAAAGGAAACTTGGTCGGCCGAGTAGGAGTTGGGGTTCAGGGGGGGTTAACGCTTGCACGGGAGCAGAAGTGGATTGAGTGGAAGCCGGGTGGTCGCTGAAGTCTCCACTTGGGTTGCCCAGGTGAAGATGATGGGCAGATCCAGGTTCAGAGTTGGGAAGGGCGGTTAAAGCCACCATCAAACCAAACACAACTCAAAAACGTATGCAACAGAACCGAAATAAAATAAAAAACGATCATAAATGTGTAAAATATAGGAAAGTACGGGAGGGGGGAATGGTGTGCCACACGTTTAGTGCCGTATCGACTCAAATGTCACGGAGTACGGGGGGCGTCAAATATATTGCAAGACTACGCACTGTAAATATAGGTGGTAGTCGAGCCCATGTCACAGAAAATATGTCTTTTTAAATAATATGAGATTGGGAAATAACCCCAAAATTCGCAAGTATTATATCAGGTCGTGACAGATATTGGGCATAAGCAGCGCAAGGCAGACGTGCCGATACAATTGAGTATCAGGAACACGGAAGTTTGGCGAGATAAAAACAAAATTTTGCAGCACGCCGGCACTACTGGGTAGTTGCTCGAAGTATCGGGCGAAGAAAAACAAAAACGGGGCAGCATGTCTGACCATAGTGTGGAGACGAGGATTGGTTTATGCTCGCAATTTTGAAGATCGACGCACATATCGGTAGTTTGAGTAACCCCAAAAATATATGTGAAAACGTGTGGCAATAATTTAAAACGGAAAACACCCTCCTGTACGTCACGAGAAAGGCGAATACGTGTCGAGTATGAGCTACTACTGTATGCCCGAAACACTCGAGTACGTCGGTGCGGCCATATGTCCATTTATGTTATTTCCGGCCAGCATTCAGGTACTACTTTCTTGGTTTGTGGACAGCTGGTCAAGCAAGGGGGCATAGCCCTTTTCAAGTTGCGTTGCAATCATCCAAAATATGGATAAAGGCCGTACCGTTTTTAGCATGTGGACAGCTTCTACCTTATTTCATCACTTAAGAACATAGGGCAGCAAACACCGGCAAACATCAACCATTCACGTCAGCAATTGGGCAGCAGTATTATTACGACCTGTAGCAATGTGGAGCCTGTAAACACTAATGAATGGGGGAAAAAGTAAAAGAGAAAAGTAAGAAAAGAGAAGAATACAAAAAGGGAAAAAGGGAAGGGAGGGACAGCAGTCGTAGCAGTCGTTCGTGTTTATTACTAATGGTTGGACAACGGTTGTAACTCCGCTGTAACATTTCGACTCGAGATGAGACAGTAATCTCGAACACGGATCGATGCGCAGACGCGGGAGGCATAGCGTGATAACAATACGAATATGATCATAACGCTAATTGCAAATATAATTATCCTGCGAACCATAAACTATATATGTGTATACCCTATAAATAGAGTAGCGTAGGGCCTGTCTATGGGCAAAGCTCGAAAAACAGAAAGAAAAGGAGAAAAGAGAAGAAAAAGGGGCAGCAGCAAGAACGACTTGTTTGGGTCGGGTGTGCCAATACTGCTTATTGTTTTCGCCGCATTAGCAAGATAATTAACCTTGCCAAAGGGCTACGGTATACCTTGTACTGGTATATTCTGCTTATTATACTGCTGTACTAAAAATGTCATGCCGCTTGTCATACGAGTGCTCAAGTACACGAGCACATACGCTTGTATATAAAACCAGTTTCCCAAGGCGAGGGGGGGTAGTGGGCTCTGCTGTACCTTGTACGAGCAGGTCGATTGCCCGTCGATAAATAGGAAACACTGACTATGATAGTACGTGCACTGCTGCACTGCGGTACATATGCATAGCACCAATGTTTTGAAGCAAGGGAAGCAAAGAGAAAAGCACGAAGCATTGGTTTCAGGTACTCAAGCCCGAAGCCTTCAAGGAGTAACGTGCTATTGCCGCACAAAAATTGGTACGCGTCGGCACTTGTTATATTCTGGAAAAAAAAAATAGAGAACAACCAGGAACAACCTGGTGTGGGTATGCTTCAAAAATTAACAAAGCGCGAGGCAGACGTGGTAGAGGGCATAACATTTGCAAGCGTACTAGTCGATCGCCTGCATCAAGAGAGTGCCCCCATTTCTGAGTCTGTACGGCGACCGTGTGTGCTTCATAGATAGCCCAACGAGAGGAGCAAGTGATACCTGGTACTACTACTACTACTGTTGAGGTACACGCGTGGGTTTCAATCCACACGTATCCTCGTATAATAGCTCCTCACAGACAGTTTACTGTATGATACCGTGATATCAAGAGGTACACGAGAGGACAGGAAAGTAGCTGATGGGCTACAAAATGCTCTACTTCGTACCAGGTACTTGGGCTACATATACTCATCGGCGCTAGTGAGACTCTGTATCACCTACGCTCAGGGAAGCCACTGCCTACAGCACAAAGGAAAGCAATGCATGTTGCCTCGTTCACTCGTGTTGTACTAGTTGACTACGTGTTATTCTGCTCTACGAAGCTGAAAAGAAACTGGAGACAAATAAAAATGACCTGTCTATTCAACCCTTGTCTACATAAAAAAAACAGAGGGAAATAAACAAATATCACATATGGAAGAGAAGTGAAGGCGATCCAAGCCCAGCAGTCCTGCCGAGTGACGCCAGGTGTAGAGTGGTGGCCGTGTAGAGGGACGATGGTAGAAAGGAATGGAATGCGCTGGAGCGTAACCGAGCTTGGAAGCAAGTTTCTTCTTCGATATGGAAAAACCTCTTATATTATTATTAACATCTGATGATGTTGACTTAGTGAGAGACAATGGCCTGAAAGACGAGTGACCGAGAGGGGGGAAGGATGCGCGAGAGCCTACCTTCGGCTCTCGGGATCTCTTCTCCAATGGCCCGTAAGCCGGGCTGTTACAAATCCCCGCTAAATAATAAAAGTCCGTTATTCGGCTAGGTCTACTTCTCTTAGTCTACTGTCTATCCGCTTATGGGAATGTCTTCATATAAGAACATTCCTATATGCTTACGAAAACTTCTCATACTTATCGGGAGTTCCGACATTGAAGAACATTCTAGTGTTTTAGAACGTTCTTCTAGGCCGGTCTGACCTGCCAAAGAGAACACGCGAACAATCTTTGCGGTTTCCCAAAACTCAACCATCTATACCTTTAAGGCACCACATCACAAGAAGCACGACCGGACGTCGGTGCCCAGGTAAAGACGGGGGACCCCACGCGGAAAAAAAAACAGGAAAACACGGTGAAGACACGGGCGTAGGGAGCAGAAAAGCCAGACGCGCACACGAGTCCCCGAACCGCCCCCCCCGATCAAGTGCATGGAGCAAACGCGCCACCAAAAGGGAGGAAACTACGCTGCATCACAACACCGCCGGCTCGTACGGGAAAACGCACGCAACTCGCGCATAACCCCCCCCCACCGTGCGCGAATACGCCCACAAAAAAACTAATACTGCGAGAAAGAACGCGCTCTATCCAAAAAGACGCCCACAAACAAAACCCTAACCCTGCGAGAAAGAATGCGACCTATCTAAAGAAGATGGGGTCGAACGCGCACAACAGGGTACACTATCAAACACTGACACAGCGGCAAAAAGCACAATGAACAAAAATGAAAGGGCACTAGCCCAAAATAGGTATACCTACGCACTTTGTTCCATTTATAGGTACACTGCGTAATGCACACCGGAAACGGCTTCCTGGCCCGCCTGATATTGGGCCTGCGTTCCATTTTGTACAAACAAATGGCTCAAAGGGCGTAGGTGCACCTATTCTCGGCTACTCGGCCGTCCAGGCCGCCGGCGAAGCCCCTTGTATGTACCAAAGTTTCTCCAACTATATACTGCACTACAGTATGTGTATCGTATTTTCAGCATAATGGCATGGAAACAATCGTCATTGCTGTTTCTCTGCATCAGGATGTCACCCATTTAAAGGGATGTGGCCCGAACGACTAAAAATATAACATCTGGTTGACAGGAACGGTCGGCTGTTGATACCCCCGGCATCTGGTGTGGCCGTCTGTCTATATTTCAGTTGCCAAAAACTGATCGTTCGAGCCATTTATAGGTACACTTGAAGCCAAAAGTAGGTGATACGTAAAATAGGTAGCCAATAATAACAGGTGTACCTGCACACTTCAAGCCATTTGTAGGTACAATGCAGCGCGATCCCAATATCAGGCGGGCCAGGGAGCCGTTTGCAGTGTACCTGGTACATTACGCAGTGTACCTATAAATGGCTCAACGTACGCAGGTATACGTATTTTTGGCTAATGCTCAAAAAAAAAGCGTTGAACCCCCCCTCCTGAAAACAAAGATCTGCATCACACACGCAATCAAAGAACAGGGACAACGCTCGTTGTGCTCATAGAAGAAGTTACGACATGTTGTTTCACAGCAGCAGCAGCAGCAGCGACTCTGCACAGCGAATCGATCTTTGCGACCTGCTTGCGTAGTGATAAGAGCGACGAGACCGCACAGCAGCTCGCACAGCTAATCGATCCGCACGGCTGGCTTGTGTCGCGATGTGGCTGCCTTGCATCGTGATAACAGGTTGTAAAGCGTCGTTATAACGGCGACGATACTGCACAGCAGCAGCAGGAGCTCGTTGTGCAATACCTTGTAAAAACGGTGACGATATTTTATTTCACAGCGACAGCAGGAGCAGCTGCAGCGGCTCTGCACAGCGAATCGATCTTTGTGACCTGCTTGCTGTTGCGTAGTGATAACAGCGACGATACCGCACAGCTGCTCGCACAGCGAATCGATCCTCACGGCTGGCTTGCGTCGCGATGGCTGGCTTGCGTCGTGATAACAGCTTGTTGTTGTCAAGAACGGGCGCAGCAGCAGGTGTTCGTGGAAGGGTGACGGTGTGCTCATAGAAAAGCGGCGATGTTCCACAGCAGCAGCAGCTGCAGCTCTGCACAGCGAATCTATCCTTGCGACCGTCGTGATAACAGGCTATCAACAGCAAGTTTAGCACAGCAGCAGCAGCAGCAGCTCACAGCGAATCGATTATTGAGACTTGTTTGCTGCGTCGTGATAACAGGCTGTCAACAACAGCGGGCACAACAACAGCGCACCTGCCCGCATGTTGTGTATGTATGTATGTGGACAACGGGCACAGCAGGTGTTCGTGACAAGACAAACGACACGGGAACACACTCGTCCTCACAGCAGCAGTAGCAGCAGCAGCAGCAGCAGTAGCAGCTCACAGCGAATCGATGATGGCGAATTGCTTGCTGCGTCTTGATAACAGGATGTCAACAACAGCGGGCACAACAACAGGACACCTGTACGCATGTGCATGTGGGGTGCTGCTGCTGCAAGCAGCTCAGGTGTCGGATATTTCCTGCAGTGGACAGCGGGTGCTCGTGGAAGGTTCAGATCTTGCACATCGTTGGAGAACCAAATGATCCTCATAAAATGTCCGATTTTCAGTACACAACTGGGCGATGAACATCTGAATAGAGCAGATTTAAGGCCGCTCGGGAAGGTTCGGATTTTGAAAACCGTCAGTAAACAAGATACGCAAAAAATGCACAACTGGCTACAACGGGCTGGTCAGGGGCAAATATCTCAGGAGACGGGCAACCGTCAAGCAGTCAGTCAGTCAAGGGCGTCCGTCAAGGCATTTCCACCCGTCTAGACGGATTGTCCCCTATCCCCGCTATAAAAACGCATCACCATCTCTGTGGAAACCCCTATGTGTTTTCTCTGTGTGCTGCTGGTTCCAAGACATCATGAAGGAGCAAGAAGATACGAGGATATTGCTGTGTTGCTCGTTGTTGCTCGTGATATACCAGCATACTTGCTGTAGATGTGAACTCCGAACAAAATACAAAAACGACGGAAAAAATCTCAAGAAGAAAATACAGGTTTTCAAAAATACGGTCAGGTCTTCGAAAAACGGGGATTTTTACTTAGTGTCCCTGGGTTTTGCCGTCAAGGCACGTCCGTCAAGGCATTTGCCTTGACCCCGTCCGTCAAGGGGTAAAAGTTCCGTCTCCTGACATCTTTGGTCAGGGGGGAGACAGGGTTCAGAGCCGGAATAAGTTACTTGGATAAAGTAGGAAAAACGGGGGGATGATTCGAAAAGTTTAATTTGCCTGATATCAGCCGCGTGCAGGGCAGATGCACGCCGGTCCCAGTGAGGTAATTCCGGGGAGGCTATAGCACAAGGCGGACTACTCGCGAACAAAAATGTGTGTTGACGATCATGAGTGAAGTTTGTCAAGCGTCAAGGCTGTCTGTCAAACTATTTTTTCGTGGGTTGAGAAAACACGTAATGCATGATGAAGCAGTATTTCCTCGAGTATCTCCTCTTAAATGCCGAAGAGGCGTCGTGCTTAAATTCCTTGTAACGGTTACAACAACGCCAACAAGGCCACCAATCTTACGGGTATATGAAACAACATCGGTAAGGTTGACAATCTTCTTGGTACTAACCGCACTGAGTCTCAGACTCCGCTGAGCGTAGTCATGCCGCTAGGTCCGATCTTGACTAAGGCACTGACCTCGGGAAGGTTGAAATGATTACGACCTTTCCGGGTACACAGATAAATCAGGGGACTACCTTTTCAAGTATACACCTTCCGGAAGGTCGAAATATTTTCGACCTTGGCGAATAGCCGAATGGCCACATACTACATGTATGTGTGAAATGGTGCAAGACAGGCAAAGACGGGGGGGAAACATAAATAATGCCGTAGAATGCACGCCAAAGGATGCAGACACAAAGAAGGTGAACAGTATAGACAGCAGCATACCACACGTCCGAGATAGGAAGCCCATCGAAACGCAAAAAGCAGAGGACGTTTGTTGTTGTTGTGTTTTGGTTATTAATGAAAAATGCCGCCCATGACAAAAGCAGGCCACCGGAAAGACACGCTGGAAGACGATGTGCGTGCGCAAAAAGCACCAGCATGGTATAGAATAAAAGGGCCTGTAAAACAAACATGGAGCGGTACCAACAATAACGACAGAATCGAGGCGAATGTCTGCCTCAATTGGGTGCAGGGTGGGGATCCTGGCGGAGGTTCTAGCAGACCTCACAGGCCCGCTCGGAATCAAAGTGAGGAGGGGGCTCCCAGGATCGAGCATCATTGCTTAGCTTGGATCAAACTAGTGGGAGAACCGCGACACATAGGGGGTGACCAAGGAAGAGGTGGCGGGCATCGTACCTGAATCTTGGCTAGTATGGGCTCTCGGGGCAGAGGGGGACCTGGCCCCAAAGGCCGGCATGCTGGCGGCGCATGACGCCGTAACCACCAACTCGCGAAACGCCCAACAGAAGCTGGGCAAGCTGGTGAATCAGGGCCGGCACGCTGCCCACACTGCTTCGCTGGAGGAGCTACCGGAGACGGCTCGCCCCTCCGGATCAGGTGACCCGCTGGGGGGGACCGAGACTGAGGCCTTCGCCAAGGCTCGCTATAGGAGTCTACAGGGAGCTGAGCCACGGCATGCCTTCGGGAAAGAACAACGGATTCACTACGTGTCATACCCGCCGCAGAGTTCGTGGGCATGGGATGACATTTCATTGGGATTGAGGAGCACGTAGCAGTGAGGTGCCCCTGCTGCGATGCAGCCAACGTGGACACCCGCCACGCACGCATCTGTCCCAGGGCACGTGTGCAAGTTAACCAACATCAGCCGCTCGTCCCCGCGATGTCCCGCACGTTGAAGCGTCTGGGACTTCAACACCAAGTAGAGAGCGGCGAACCGTTCACTGTAGACCGAAATCTGCGGATGGACATTGTAGTCAGGAGAGGAGGTCTCCGGGACGCTTCTAACAGGGAGTACAGGGAGACGTCCATCCTGCTGGACGTAACCCATGCTGACTCTCAAGTGCAGGTACACTTGTGAGGGGCAGTGCTGACCACGATGGATCAGCTGCCTCTACCTCCGAGGCGCGCAAGCGCTAACACTACGCTCGTCCGGGACATGTTTCCTTCGACGAACGGAGTCACAAACTTACCACTTTAGCGGTGGAAAGTTTTGGGCGTCTCGGGGTAGAGGAGAGCACTTTCATCGACCAGCTGGCTGCTAGTGTTGTGGGGGGGAGGCACGGTGGGTCGATGGCTAGGAAAGGGGTGGTGAAAGAACGCCTGTTGCAAATCGCCTTGGTAACCACACAGGTCGCCATCTCCACGAGGGATTCACGCTTCAAACTTCAGCTCAGAGGCCGCAAGGAAGCGAGGAGGGGCAGGGGGGGGGGGTATGACAGACCCACACCGATGGCGTGGGGATGGAGCTTGGATGCGGCATATAACTTAAGGTTTAAACGTAAATAGTGCATATTGGGAAGAAGGAGGGAGCAAGGACGACAAATAAATGGAGCATTGTGGATAAATCTTGGCGGGAAGCAGACATAGAAGGGTGTTAGACTGTACGCATCGGTTTCCTTGGTTTTCGTGGTTTTCTGCTTTTGGGAATTTCATGAGTGATCAACGCTGAAGATCATGTTGCACACTGTCGGATGGCAAAAATACTAATAACAAAAACAACAAATCAACGGCAGACGCACAACCGGAAGTCGGTGCCCAGGTGAAGACGGGGGATCCCACGCGGAAAAAAAACAGGAAGACACGGTGAAGACACGGGCGTTGGGAGGAGAAAAGGCAGACGCGCACACGAGTCCCCCAACCACCCCTCCCGCACACGTGGCCGCTTGGCTACCCCGAAACACACGCTGGAGGGCAATGCATCCGTTCCTCTGGAGGGTGCTCAAAGTTTACGGACCCTGCCGTGTGGTAAATTTCAGACACTCCACACGGACGTGCAGAGTGTTCGGCCGCGTACGTGCTGGAGGAATAACGGTGTAACCCGCTGGAGAGTATAGACGCGTTCCCGGTGGAGGGTATAAAACCGTCCCCTCTGGAGGGCGCCAAAATACTTCGGACACTGTCGTGTGGTAATTTTCAGACACTCCATACGGACGTGCAGAGTGTTTGGCCGCGTACGCTCTGGAGGCCAATGTCATATATCAACACCCTCCGGAGGGTATGGCATCGTTCCCTCTGGAGGGCATCCAAATAATATTGACCCTACCGAGTGGTAAAAACAAAACCCACTACACCGACGTCCAGAGTGTTTGGGCGCGCACCCTCTAGAGGCTGACTGTACCCCCCAGACCCCTCTGGAGGGGGTATGGAACCGTACCCGCTGGAGGGTGTTCACAAAACGGTGACCCCACACCGCAGTTAAATCCGCACCCACCACACCGACATTCAGTGGGTTTAGACGGTGAACCGCCACAGGACACTGACAGTATCACGCTTCTCCCGCATGTATAGGTGTGTGGGAACAGTAAACCTAAGAGTATTGCTATTGCTTTAATTTATGTCTCTACTCCAGTACATTTTTGCTCAACCCAACTTATCCTGTGGGGACAGTTTTCTACACACGAGTTATATCTCTGATACACCTTTATAGAATTTGCTGCGCCATACAGAAACCACAGTTGCGAGCATAAAATGTTGTACATAGTACATCAGTATGTCGACCGTACGGTATGGTCGCCTACCGTGCCCCTTGCGCTCCTCTCTGCTTACGGTTGGAGCCCTGTTCAATTAATCTACGTGCGTATGCTTCAAGAAAATATTTGCCTCCCTTCGATAACGTATACTATACACAATGCGACACAATAAGGCAAGAATATATCAACTTCCCATATGCGGTTACACGAGCATCATATGACATTCATAAACTATCAACCGCCATGTTTTCGGCTTTCGGTCATTGCTTATTTGTAATTGAAGGCAGCAGCAAGATACATAGACATGGACTCTGACATTTACAGCATTCAACTGGCCATAATACAGAACTGAGGACGGTGTCATCAGTCGAGCACAAGAGAGGGAATAAAAATGGCAACCTGTGCCAGTCAAGCAGCTTTGAACGACACACTCTGCGGTCACTGCAACCATACACAAATGGCACAGCCACTATACATAACAACAGTCATCCCACCTAAATGATCCACACCTAACCAAATAGATAAAAAACACACACGCCCTTATGATCCAACCCCCCCCCCCCACCCCACCCGGCAAATCATATTAGTGGCAGTCATCTACGACTGTTCGGCGCCACAGCCGCCCCGTCCCCGTTCCTCGTAGTTGGCCATGATAAACGTCCACCCCTGCGAGTGGAGATTTCCCCCACCAGGCCCGCGTTATCGTCGTCGCAACAGTCGTCTGCGTTATATAGCCGGCAATATTGCTGTTCCTCGCGCCTGTTGAATTCCCTCGCCCGTGTTTGTCGACGGGGCCACCCCGTCTTCTATGAGCTCTGGTTGGTTAACCTGTCGTCGCCGTCGATCGATGGCTGCTGCTCGTCGTCGTCGGTATGTCCTGCAATCTCGTGCATTCCATGAGAGGCGGGTCGAATATGTGCCGTTGCCATCAAGCGTACACAGTTGACGTTTGGGATAATATATCGGGAATTGAGTTGGGCCGTCGCGCCTTGCACAACTGGCATGGTAGGCTTCAACAAGAATGCGGAGATTCCCAATTGTGGCGGATGACCCATCGCTGCGTAGCTATTTGTATCGAGTACATATTTAAAAAACAAACTCCAACACAGTCGTCAACTATGGCAGTGGTGGAGACAGGCACTCACCTAGGAGATAAATGCGGAGACCTCGTCGATGTAGGTAGCACGCGTTTTCAGAAGGTTGAGCGCGAGCCGACTTTTCCCGAATGCGAACAGACACGGCATCTGTCACACCTAAAACCAATATACAAGGAGGTAGACGCGTAAGGAGGATGATATAACAAACAATATGATATATTGAATTCGATGGGGTTTGATACTCTCGATACAAACTTAAAACAAACATCTACGCACGCAGAGAATACGACGCCGTCGGGATGGCGAGATTAAGCAGCAGCCTGAATAAAGCTACTCCTCAACTGCACGCTACCGGCGTGGGGTTACGCGGTTGGACTGAAGCTGAAAACAATATGATGGTGAGACAAACAAGACAAGTATCCTTGGCGAAAGCGTCTACTGTACCAGACACCATAGAAGTGTGTGACACGCCCGCAAATCAAACTCCGGTCATCAGCCGGAACAATGTGCGACGGTTTTCCGCCATGGTAAAATATAACATTAATATAGCTTTCAAAGTTTTTTCTCCGTCGAGATTGTCCTCATGCTCTCCTGCCGAGCCCGGTACAACTTCTAAAGCAGGTGCACGAAATACGCGACAAAATAGCAACATTCATATCCATCGTATAGATATATCGGAGTAACCTTGCCACGCTTCTACCCCCCCCCTGTACGGAATATAGTTATTGTGTTTATACTTATCGCACAGGGTTCGACACCACATCGCCCAGAAGTTGACCGAATTATAACTCTGGGTTGCACTCTCCTCCAGGCGTATCTGTGTGTGCAGCGCTCTGTCTCTATTGAGTAGGCTGATCGACACTGATGATGTTGGTCTCGACACTCATCCGATCTACGAATGTACAGTCAAGTCTCGGGTACCCAGTCAGTAAAAAAAACAAACAGTCGAAACAGTTTCATATTGTATACTCGTAGACCGGTATAGTCGGTTTTTCTGCGCTCTTCACCAGGGCCCCGACTTACCATACAGTATTGGCCACCTAACAAAAAACAGGAAAGCTGGCCGAGGCTGGGTTTCTTATTTGAGAGAGGGTGCTTTCTAGACTAATTTCAAGCTAACGACTCTCGAATATCTTATTTTCCTTCCAATATTAGCCTGGCTTCCTCATTAGCCCTGTTTCTCAATAGATATCCTCTGCTGTATACAACTTGTAAAACTGTTAAATTGAGTATCAACTTCTACGTCGTGAGTCGAAAAAGCACGAACGCTTTAATATACGCGGAATAATGAAAAACACATGACGCAGCCTGCACAGACAATTGAGTATCAACCCATTCAACCGATCGAACTCATACCTGAATATTTTTATTGTTATTAAGAATATCCGGTTTCTGGTATCCTAAAACGGAACGAAGGCCTTAGGCCGTAGTTGCGTGTATTCGTACAGTAGTACGACTTGGATTCGCGTGAGTGTCGAAAACCAAAATATGATGAAACAGAAAATCCACATCACGAAACGTAAAAGCGTGAACCGATGTCGCTAACAACCAGAATATACGAAAATAGAGCACAAGATGTACCTCCTTGTTCTCCTGCCCCTACTCCCTATAACCGCAAAGGCCAAGGATGTTCGTTTGGATCGTGTCAGCAACGACGGTTACAAACGTTGTAGAGGGTTGCGTATATATTCGCAGGCGTTATTATGGAATTTGTCGTCGTGCGGGACGAGAGTTCGAGCACTCCGCTCTCTCTCCTCTCTCTCTTTCTCGCTCTGTCCTCTAATGCAACGACCTTAAAACATCTCATCAGACTGCTGGGCAGTCAGGGCATCCATATTTGCAATCTACGAACACACTAGTGTGGGTTGTCAAAAGCTTGACGTTGTCAGGTCTGGAACGAGAAGTCAAAGATGGCTTCCGGGTCGGCTCAAGACGAGCAAGCCCTTCCCAAAGATGAGGTACAACAGCTGAGAAGTGAGTTTCAGCTGGTGGTCGAGCATTGGCAAACGTCAACGATGCATGCCATAAGGAGCATGATGGCCGAGTTCATGACATACAACGGCCGATCAGAGCCCAGCGGCGCTGAGGGCAGCGTTGCTGTAGGAGAGAGACCAGCAGGGGCAGGAACCACTGCTGCATTCTCTGCTGTACGAGAAAATTCTGCTGCTGCTGGAGGCGTGGCAGAAGATACAGCACCTGGAAGAGAGAAAACTTTACGTGGGAATGCCTCACGCAATCACGGAGCGATGGGACGCAGAGAGGCTGCTGTCCCTGTCAAGGCGGGCCCAGCGAGGGGCCAGCCTGACCAGCCAAGGAGGGCTGGGGAATGGGATGAATTCCCAGGCAGTGAATTGGGTGGTGGTTTTGATCTGCCCATCTCGCGCCATGTATTCTACAAGCACAGCGCTGCTGTAGGGAATAGTCCAAGAGGGGCAAAACCCACTCCTGTAAGGGAGACTACTGCTGCTATTGGAGCATGCACTGGCCAATCGGAGTCCGGCAGCGCCGAGAAAAGCGCTGCTGTAGGGAAGAGCCCAAGAAGGGCAGGACACACTCCTGTACGAGAGACTCTTGCTGTTGTTGGAGCAGCCATTGGCCAATCGGAGTCCGGCAGCGCCGAGAAAAGAAGAGCCTACAAGGGACAGGACCCATCACTGCTGTACGAGGTACTACGGCAGGAGGAGAGATGATTTTTCGTCTTGATGACTCGCGGGATTTCGCAACGACGGGACGCGGGAAAACTGCTTCTTGTCGAGGTTGGCCTGCCAGGGGTCAGCCACACCGGCCAAGGAGGTCTGGAAAGAGGGGTGCAAACCCCAGCGATGAGTCCCGTGGAGACTCAGCCGCGACTGCCGGTGGCAATGGCAGCAGCACCAAGGCCACCGAAGGTAGTACTTTCGTAGGGAAGTGCTTCAAGTGTGGCAAGAAGGGCCATATTATCGCAAACTGTAGAGCGAAGCGGTGCAGTGGATGCAACGGACTGGGGCACTCCGCTGATGTCTGCCCCACGCCGAAAGAAGAGGCTGTGGTGTCGATGGCGAGGGAGGTTGGAGCAAGGGACGTTGATATGTGTACGGCCCAGGCTTCAGCTTTCAAGGCCGAAAAGACAGGCAAGTGCAGTGATGGTTTAGGCAGAATGGGGGAAGGAGAGTCGGCTTTTCAGGTAGGAGACGATATTTGGATCTGCGATAGTGGAGCGTCTACTCACATGACGCCCTCAGCAGATTTCATGCTCAAGTACAGACAGTGCAACCCAAAACTGCGCATCGCAGATGGTTCAACTCGCTCCATCGAAGGATACGGTGATGTTCGCTTTGTCTTTCGGTCCAGAAACGGTCTCGTGGAAGTGCTGATGACTAACGCTGCGCACGTGCCAGACCTCCACTATCACCTATTTTCCCTGCCCACTCTCGTCAAAAACGGCCACACGTTCGAAGGACACCCCTCGGGGATTGTAGTCCGGCTCCAGTCAGAGCGTTCGATCGTGTTTCCGTTGAATGGGACCCTGTACAGCCTTTGCGGCTACCGGGTCGACAGCAGTAGTGGGGAAAATTCCTGTGCTGTACTCGCCCCAGGGCAACAGCCCGGTAAGCCCGTGATCGACATCAACGAACACCACTGCGCGGCTGGACACCCCCACGACGTTCTACTTCGCAAGGCCGCGGAGCAGCAAGGAATCATCCTCAAGGGAAACCTGCTGGAATACAGGGGGTGCTCCATGGCGACGGGGTTTCGCAAGAGCATCAAGCAATCCACGGACACACGAGCGGGTAAGAAGCTCGGAAGGGTGTTTGTGGATTTGAGTGGTCCCAAGTTGGTAGAGTCTCTTGGCAGGAAGCCGTACACTCTCATTGTGCGCGATGACTTTTCACGGTATACTTGGGTGTATTTCATACGCCACAAGTCGGACGCCGCGGAATTGTTCGAGCAGTTCCTCGCAGATTCTCGCGCAGACGATGTACCTTCGAAAGTGGTCATCGTCCGATCGGACGGGGGTGGTAAATTCCGTGGGGGGAAGTTTGGAGACCTGTGTAGAACACGAGGGATCAAGCAGGAATTCACGACGGCGGACAGTCCCCAGTTCAATGGGGTAGCAAAGCGCGCGCTAGGCTTGATTGAGACGGCCGCAATGGCCGGCCGAATCCAGGCTCGGGAGCTATACCCTGGCGCGCAACTACCCGCAACTGAGTCGTTGTGGGCTGCTTTGAACCGTACAGCAAACACCGCTAACCCCGAGAGCAAGTCGCCATACGAGATGTGGTATGGTAGACCCCCCCCGGTAGTACTTCTACCTTTCCTCAAGCCTGGCTACTGCAAGGTGAAGAGGGAGAACAAGTCCCAGGTGAAAGCACAGGAGTGTTTTCACCTTGGCCCTGCACCAAACTACCCCCGAGACTCGGTACGAGTGCTGACTAGACACCGTACCGTACTGATCACGCGCAACATAACCTGGCAGTGCGTGTCACCTGCACCACCTGTACCTGCCCAGTCAAGTGACTCCCTGTCTATAGAAGAGGGGGGGTCCGAGGCAGACGACGCAAGTACGTCGGATCGAGGTGGTGGGGGGGTGGTGCATGAGCTGGACGAAGGTTTGGCTCGCCTGAACGACCTCGATTTGACGTGGGGGTTCGATCTGGACGCGTTTTAGAAGGAGCGCGCCCAGCAGGCACCTGCCGCCGGCGATGCCGGCGACGGGAATTCAGAGACGATGGGTTTGTTTAAAGGGGGCGCGGTGGACGCCTCCTCGGCCCTGGTAGGGAGGGTCGAAACAGATGAGACGACGGCTTTGTCTCAAAGGGGCGCGGTGGACGCCTCCTCGACCCCGGTAGGGAGGGTTGAAACAGCCGAGACGACGGGCTCGTCTCAAGGGGGCGTGGTGGGCGCCTCCTCGGTCCCGGCAAGGAGGACGGAAAGCGACCCGGGCGAGGCATCAGCCTCCGACACTGAACAAGGGAACGGTGAGAATCCACCCACGGTCCTGTCGGGGAGACCAGCTCACGAGCTCAGCAGCTGAGGACGGCTCCCCGCCACAGTAAGGGGCTGGACCCGGGGTCAGAGCCAACGCTTGGAGGGCGAGCCTGCTGAATGCCGGCCAAGGATAAGGCCTGAGGTCGCGGACGCGCTGCTTGCGGCAGCGTACGAGTTGACGATGTTTAGAAGAACGCTGAAGAGTAAATCCTGGACGACGGAGGACGCACTGGCTCTGAAGGCTGGAGAACCTGCAGCAGATAACAAAGGGGAGATAAGCGTGCGCATGCCGAGACTTTCATGCCGCGTTAGTAACAAAATTTCCCACGAATAACCTCGGAAAACTGACTTGGTACACTGGTTGTGCTTTCAAACGCGACTGGGAATAGGGGACTTTGGAGATTACGCAGAAGGCGTTGTTTATTGAGAGCATGTTGAATCGTTTTGGCGTTAACTCATCCTCCGACATCCCCGCTACCCCTGGTGTGGAACTAGGTCCAAGAGAGGAAGGCGAACCTGGTGGAGACTGGCCTTACAGGGAGGCTGTGGGCAGTTTGATGTGGCTGTCGACCATGACGAGGCCGGACATCTCCAACGCTGTGCGTGTTGTGGCGCGTCACTCTCACAACCCTACTGAGAGGCACTGGAGGGCAGTTTTGAAGATTATGGAGTACCTTCACGGGACCAGGTTGTTGGGATTGACTTTTGTGCGGGGTTCGGGACTGGATTTGAATGCGTATAGTGATGCCCAATATGCTGACAAGGCGAATGATAGGCGCTCGGTATTGGGGACGGTAATTACCCTGGGGGGTGCGGCCGTCAGTTGGGCAAGTAGCACGCAGAGGTGTGTTACGTTGTCCACAGCAGAAGCAGAGTACGTTGCCCTAGGTGAAAAGGGGTGAAGGAGGCTTTGTTCACGGGCGCGGTCTTATCGCTTATTTGTCCAGAGCTAAGCGGATCATGTGTCCGGGTTTTCGAAGATATCCAGGGGGCCATAGCATTGGCTCAGAACCCTCTTGGTTCTGCTCGGAGCAAGCATATCGACGTACGTTTTCATTTGGGCAGCGGCCAAAAACAAGTATATCTGGTTCGTTTGCGGCCAAAAACAGGTACATACTTAAAATCAAGTCAAAAACGCACTCCACGTGCCTTGCCATTGGTCCAAACACTCGTTGTACCTGTTTTTGCCTCTTTAAAACCCTTGTATATCTGATTTTGTCTACTCTGCTTGACTTTCACCTTTTTTTTGTCGTTTTTAAGCCAATCAGAGGCCCTTCATAATTCCACCCTATGCCCCCTGTACAAATACCGACGTACGCGGAGATCCCCTCCTCCCTTCGCACCTCACACCACACGCCACTCGAGCGACACACACACGTATCTGCCTTCACACATTCCGCCGAAATAATACGAGATAGAAGGTTCCCCTTCGGGATTGTGGTTGGCTTGGAATACCAGGGGTGTCGCAAGCTAAGAAGGGAGAATACAGGCGTTCGTTCCTTGTACTATTATTATTAATAGCAGCTACTCGTATACATAGCCACCGGGCGAGCACTAAGAACACAGAAAAAACTCTACTTGTGTTGCAAGGAACGGCAGGTTCGTGGGGTGCGTTTAAACTTGATTTTAGTATGTACCTGTTTTTGGCCCCGAACGGACCAGGTGTACCTGTTTTTGGCCGCTGCTCTTTTCATTTTTTTAGGGAGCTGCTTCGTGCGAAGAAGATCGACGTTCAGTTCGTAGCTTCGAAAGACTAGCATGCGGATATTTTGACGAAATCCCTTGCTGCGACCCCTTTTAAGCTTCACCGTAGGTTCTTGTTGAATCTGCCGTTGGAGGGTGAGTAAGGGGTATGAACATTATCCGATGTATCATGTCTGAGTTACGCGAGGAATAATTTGTCAGGTTGCCACCCCGCGCTACTTTGAGGGGCATGGGTGAGTAGGGCACCTCTTGGCATCTTATTTTCTGGCCATGGTCATCGTTTGAAATGCGGCCGTTGTTTCAACTGCAGTGGTTTGGAGAATATGAGTATACAGGGGGTTTTGACCCGGTGGCCGGGTTTCCTCCTGCGGGACTGTTGTTGACTGTTAGGTCCTAGCTTGTCTTGAATATCCTTTCGGTCTTGTCATTGCTGTCAAGAGCCAGGGAGAGTGTTCGTTTGGATCGTGTCAGCAACGAGGCTCACCTCCAGGGGATAGGGGTAACTTTTGGTCAATTAAAATATTTTGAGGCGTTTCGGTTATTTTTGAGCAACTTTCGCACAACAGATTAGGCAGTGTGTGTGGTGTAGAGGCAAAGGACGACCGCAGGAACTCTAGTGCTACTACTACTGTTGTACCCTCGATTGATTGTAGCGGACACCCTGCTGCTGTGCCGCAGCTTTCCGGCCCACTATGTCAATGAAATGACAACGAGACTTCGAACCATTAATATTTCGTACCAATACGTCCGTAAATGTAATGTTGTTTCGATATTTATTTTATCAAACAAGCGGTTGTTATATTTACGGACAGAGTGGTACATAGTGAGTGGTGCTTCGCGCAGCAAGATTATATACCTATATCCACATCAAGTGCGTGGTGTACGCAAACGACGACAACATCAACAAGGACGTACTTGGCGCACAACATAACTGCTGCTGACCTCTCGACTACTGTGTGCCGAATCACACTACGAGTACTCCTGCCGCTGCTGCAGCAGCGGCACATCGGTGGAAACGAACAAAAAATGTCAACAACGCGGCCCGAACAACACACACAGCAGAGAGAGGTGCGCAGTGGTGCAGGCAAACGATGACGATATACAGCAAGAACGTACGCCTGCTATTCTCTCAGGCTGCGAGAATTGCACTACTCCTGGGTGGTGCAACATAACAGCAGAGGAGGAGTGTAGGTTTGTTGGTGGCGGTTGGCCTCATCATGATGGTGGGTGTCGTCTTGAGGTAGGGAAATGTGCACGCTATCGGGTCTGCCTGTCCATCCTCGGTGATGCATGGTAGAGTATGTTCCGATACACGCAGGTAGCTATAGTGCACCGTGGGTGTGCCGCCTCACACGCATGGTGCTGCGTGGTGGTGCTGCTGCTGCTGGGCGGCAGGGTTGCTGCAGCGATGTACAATAGCCTGAGGGTTGTACTCGTAACGCTCTGTTTGTGCTCAGCAACAGTGTAACGGCACTGCTGACCAATCACAGTAATTTTGCAACTCAAAATGCAACTCAAAGCTCACGTGTGATTGGTGGAAACTCAACACAAGGGCGCACAAAAAAAAACGGTTTCGACACCACACACCCAAAACTTTATTTTGGACCTCTCAAGGGGGGAGGGGGGGTACAACGGACCCATCCCCCCCCTCATAACGCCACACAATCTCCTATATAAAACATACGAATACTAAATCCTATATAATACCAAGGGGGGCACAGCCTAGGGGGGTACTACAGTCCACGCAGCCCCCTAAGGTGGACAGTCGCCGACCGTAGAAGAGACAGAGGTAGAGGGAGAGAGTGATCACGATGAGCGCTGTTTCCGTGGTGGAGGGAGCCCTATCCAAGGCCCCCTTCGCAAAGAAGTCTCGTTGCTAAAGGCCTATCAGCGGCGTCAAAGTTCACGTCATCGACCCCATGCACTAACGTACCCCTGAAGTGCAAGTTTTGCAGCCCTGCAGAGTGGGTGTGGAAATACTGCATGTCCCATCACGTAGAAGGGTAGCATTCCACTTTGTTGGCTCTGAACAAAGCAGACCCCAACACTGCGAGATTCGAAAGCAGCTTTGACGTAAGCAAGACAGAAAAGGAGGAAGTAGAGAAAAGGATGCCAAAGGGCAAGGCTGCCAGAGCCCCCGTAGCACGCCGAACGGTCTCCCAGCGGAAGAGTAAGGGTTCCATAGCCCCCGCAGCACGCCGTAAGGTCTCACAGCACGACGGGGGGTCAGATGAGTCAGACGACTCAGAGGAGGAGGAAGAGGAAGAGGAGGAGGAAGAGGAGGAGGAGTCAGAAGAGGAGTCAGAAGAGGAGTCAGAAGAGGAGAGGGACGGGGGGGAGCGGGAGGAGGAAGAGGAGGAGGAATAYGAGGAGGAAGAGAAGAGAGACGGGGGGGGATGGGAGGAGAAAGAGGAAGACGACAAGGACGACCGCAAGGATGATACCGAAGACGAACAGCCGGGGGGACGAAGGGAAGGGGGTGAAGGAGGGGAAGGGGGGAGAAAGAGGGGACGGGCGGGGAGTAGCAGCAACGGTAGCGAGACACCGGGCGAGAACGTGGGAGAACCCGTGTGCAAGAGTAGGCGGGGCAGAACGATCACGCAAAGCGTTCGCCAGAAAGATCTTGGCAGTATTCGATGATTATGTTTGTGCGATCATTACGTTCCTCGTCGTGGAGTGTTTTCCAGGCCATTTGACTCAATCAAGCACGATGACTTGTTTTCGTGACTGAAATATTAAGATATTTTTTGTTGTTGTCAAAGCACCTTGGTGGGGGGTTGTAACCAAGCAATGTTCTATCTATTAATCAAGTACCTTGAAAGACGTTTTTGTGTGAGAATTGGTGAGAGGGGAAAAGCCAAGAAATATCCGCTTATTATGGGAATGTCCTCATATAAGAACATTCCTATCTGCTTTATGAGAACTTCTCTAGTTCCTATCGGGAGTTCCGACATTATGGAATCTTCTGATGGTTCAGAACGTTCTTCTAGGCCTGTCTGGTCTACCAAAGAGAACACGCGAACAATCTTTGCGGTGTCCCATCTATAGCTGTGAGGCACCACATTACAGTACTATATATGTATATGATACGCCAAGAGTACAACCCTAACCCTGACACCAGCTCACATTGAGGACTCGTGCACAATTGTTTCGCTGGGGCGGCTGGACTCTTTTTTGCTCGCTATCATACCGGTAATAGCAGCTACCATGCGTGCCATGTGTATGAAATGTTATCGTACTACATACAGAACGTACAGAAGAACTACGAGGGCAGTACGTACTGCACTGTGTATACGACGTATGTATACACCAGTACAAGGTTCCCCTCTGGGGCGTGCCTAGGGGAGGAGTGGCGCAAGGACGAACATGAAAAGCAAACGACATATATATATATAAATTGACTTGGTTTTTGTGAGCGGGCCGGAAATGACTTGGTTTCAGTGTGGGTTCCGAATTGACTCGTTTTTTCGTGGATGGTATGCATTGCCATTTTTTTGTGTGCGGGCAGGAAATCAACGAAATTAACTTGCTTCAGTGTGGGGGATCGGAATGGACTTGATTTCAGAAGGGATCGAAATCGACTTGGCTTTTATTATTTCGTTTGCCCCCCGACGATACCAGGTATGCAGCATGAGCTTCAATATTGATCACTCATAAGCATCGTCGAACAGAAGAAAATCGAGGCCACAGCCAAACGAAAAGAAACCTACAGTAGTATAATACATGGATGTATGGGAAGTCTCACTCCTTTCTTTATCATACTTAGTTGTTGTTGTGTATTTAGTGTCTCGATCGAAAGTGAGCTATTAATAATTTTTGTTGGTGGGCCGATAATGACTTGGTTTCAGTGTCGTGATCCAAATTGTTCTGTTTTAGTGTGAGGATCGTAATCGACTTGGAGTTCGTGTGGTCAGTCGAAGTTGACTTTGTTTTTGTGTCGGGGCATCGAAATAAACTTGATTTTTAGAGTTGGCATCTAAAAACCTTAGTTTTAGAGTCGGGATCGAACATTACTTGATTTCAGTGTTGGGGTCGAAATTAACTTATCGTTTATGGGTGGGGGTGGTTTAGTGTCGGGGTCGACGTCGACTTGGTATTTGTGTGGGGGTCGAAATGTACTTCGTTTTTGGTGAAACACGTACTTGTATATACGTGCTAATAATACATTCCAAACGAAATAAGGGAGGAAACAAAAAAAAACACACACACACAACTGCCGGTACACACCACAAATCAGTTGTATCCCTGCGAGTGCTCGCGGCCAACGAGTACTTGTCAAATCTCTATAAAACATCCGGGTACTCATATCAGCTGTTTCTTGTTAGGCTTTCAGTCGGGTGTACATACTGAACGCCGTGTTTTTAGTGTCTACTATGATAATAATTACAGCAGTTAAACTGCCTATCATACGTACAACTATATATATGCATCGGTTTTAGTATTACATACTACACGCCATACAATTACAGAGGGCCCTACATATACCCACTTGTGCCCTTTACGTGTGATGACAGAGATTCCCAGAGTACTAATCGTACGTACTGCTGCAGTTGTCCTCGCGAGTACCCGGGCATTTGCGAAATGAGACAAAACTCCATAATAAATAGCAGTAAAAAAACAACAGCCGTACTTGTATACATACCTGCATGCCAAACAACGAAAGGAAACAGAGGAAATGTCCGGGGTTCGAACTCACGTACTCGTAGTCGGACCGTACGTACATGCTACATGATTATTTTCCAGAAATAAATATTGTTTGTTTTTGGAGTAAAACCGCCCGAAGACCGGTATGCTCTCATACGTCGGCATGTAGCATGCAGGGCACACGCGTGGCACATGGAAGACACATGGAACCCATCAACAGCAGCAACAAGCAAGAGAGAGGTGGTGGTGGTGTGGTTTGGTGCTGGATTGCTGGCTCCTATGAAAGCAACGCGTCGAAGCAACAACAAAGTAGTACACAGCACAGATCTGTTTCCGAGGCGCACAGGCAGTGTTGTACCTCTCTGTCCGGAATTGTAAGGAAAGTTGGTATATGTGTTTAATGAACAAACGTTACTTAAATTTTGGGACAGCGGAGAGATTCGTACATGAGCATCGATCTGCAGATAACACGAGTTTGGAAGATCGCAGGCTCCGACAAACGCAATTCACCACCACTGTACAGCACGGATTTATGGCATGCGCATGCATGGTGTGATGCCTGCTGTGCTGCTGAGCGACAGGGTTGTAACATTGATGTTGTGCTGTAGCATGCTCTCTGCAGTGCTGCTGCTGTGTTCTTACCTGCTCCCAGCAGTGCTCCCGGCAAGAAACACACAAAAAAACGCATGACGGAAAATGAACAGTCGTGCTCTCTGCATGTTCTGTTGTCTACCTGTGGTATGTCTGGGCTCCCCTGTGTGCTCATCTCGATGAGCTCGTGAAAAGGCCAAAAGCTGAACAATATTATTTGCTGGCACGTACGTACAAAACACGGCCTCATGCAGAAAACCCGTGAAATCGGCTTATCAACTCCCGCGGGAAAAAACTTCGAGCGCCCGCCACGCGAGCCACAGAGCTCGGATCGAGCCCAAACCTCGACCAATGTGTCCGGCCGGGCCTCCCGTGTCGGGGTACTAAGCGTTTTGCCGAAAAGCGCTTGCGCGGAGAGAAAAGTTGCGAAAAGTGCGAAAATTCCACAAACATAACTATACATATGTACCTGTACTGCTGCTGCTGCTGCTGTACACCACCAGTGTACATCAGCAGTAGAGTACCTCGTTTATAGAACGAGATACATACAGCAGTACGATACAGCTCCAAATTCAAAATAGAAAATACAGCCCGTTGAGTCTTTTAATTTGACGCCGCCGAGTACCAATTTTCACTTTTTCAACTTATGCCACAGGTACAGCAACAGGCCATCGCAAAATGAAGAGCGAAGTGTTGGTCGCATTGCTGGTGCGGGTCCAACAAGAGGTAGAGCAGTAGGTGGCGAGGCGGGAGTCTGGTGGCATCGCTCCGGTTGGCTACGTATGAGTTATCACGCCATCACTGATCAGATATTCGTACGAAAAGGGTGATCCCAGGGTACGTACGTGATACACCACAGATGAGGGACTGGGCGAGCCATCTATAACGCGGTCTGCTCCAAGCTATGATGTGTTGCCCACCGATATGGAAACCCTCAACTCGTGTACTCTCACCTTGGGATATAGCTGTCATCCTCGCTGCCGCTGGCCAACTATTTCACTTAGAAAACGCTGTCCTCTCTACAGCAGTAGCTCTCCGGTCTCCTCGTCCATTTCGAAAAAGTGTTCGGATTTGTGCACGGATTTACATTATTTGACTTTTTCGTGGTTCGTGTCGCGACACGTGCCGCGGCACGTAGGGTTTGAGTTAGGGTTAGGGTTAGGGTTAGCGATACTCGCCGCGACACGTGTCGCGACAAAAGTCGAGTCAAACAATGTACGTGCCTCGATTTGTGGAGGGGTACTCGAGCAGTTGTCTTCAGAATTGTCGGGCTAGGCGCCCCTCCGCGGCCTCGCCCTCAGCGTTTTGACTCATTCCTCTCACATGATCAGATCTATAGGCGACGGGAATGTTTATCTCGCCTATACTTGCCTAGAGGCGACGGGAATGTTTATCTCGCCTGTACTTGCTTGCCGCCAGTGCTGCCAGCGGCAAGCGCGTGGTGGATTGTGGCAGTCAACGAAAATTCAGCTATATGACGAAAGGGGTTTCGTAGTGTTTACGAAGTTTGTTTTCACAGCACCCAGTGACTGAAGGCACTGGGAATCGGAGCTAAAAGAAACAAAAAACATCCGGCTCTGTACGTAGACTATAGACTGTGCAGTTTGCATCCGGAGCGTAAATGCCGCGGCCACCCTATGGCGGGTAATGCCCAATTCGAAAGCGCCGGAGGCTGTGGTACGCCTACAGCACTGGTGCTACAGGTATTATACCATCAGTTTGACAGCCTCATTTAAGCAAGCCGGAGGCTCTGTCAAGCAAGCCGGTAGGAGATAATTGTGAATGACCTCCGTCCGATGTACATTATGTGTATTTTTCGTTGCACGTGTCGCGACATGCCGCGGCACGCCACGGACGCTGCCGCGGCATGCCACGACACCCCACGACGTGTCGCGGCGAGTTTCGCGGGAAGTGTCGCGACGAGTGTCGCTAACCCTATCCCTAACCCTAACCGAACGTGTCGAGGCATGTCGCGAAATGCCGCGAGACTTGTCGCGACATGCCGCGACACGAACCACGAAAAAGTTAAATAATGAAGATTCGTGTCCAAAGGCTATGATAGTGCAAGCAATGAAGCACTCCGGAGGGCAGATGCAGCCAACCTGTGGACGGCAACGAGTCGACTCCCCATAAGCGGGTGAAAAAGCAATGCCTCTAGAGGGTAATATATTTATCCACCTCTAGCGGGGGCAATCTCTTTGCTCTAGAGGCTTTCCATTATCATTGACCTCCATCGGAACATCTATTTACTACGACCCTCCAGAGGGAACGGCACGCACACACTCTAGAGGCTAGGACCTGCAAACGCTCTAGTCGTGGCCTCCAGAGGCTGCATATAATAAGAGAGCCCTCTACAGGGCGAAACCTCGTGCCCTACGTAAACGCCAAAGCGCTCTGGAGGGTGGTATACCCAGTCCACTCTAGAGCTTTCAATATACACCCCTCTAGCGGGCTGAAATAGTAAATGCCCTCCTCCGGAACAAAAGTTTAACGCGGCCCTCCGGCGGTTTATGAAGAGCACACTCTAGAGGCTAGCGACACCACCCAGGCCTCTGCAGGACAGAGAAAACATACCCTGCCTCTAGAAGACGGAAGATCTAACCCTCCGAAACGCCCAACGCCCTCTGGAGGGTAGCCTCGCCCTCTGGAAGGTCAAATTGTCCCTGGAGGGTTTTTAGGGGGGTAGCCAACTGGCCACGTGTGCGATCAAGTGCATGGATCAAACGCGCCAAACAAAGGAGGAAACTACGCTGCATCACAACACCGCCGACTCGTAAGGGAAAACGCACGCAACTCGCGCATAACCCCCCCCCCCCACCGTGCGCGAATACACCCATAAAAAAAACTTACAATGCGAGGAAGAACGCGCTCTATCCAAACAAAACGCCAACAAAAAAACCCTAACCCTGTGAGAAAGAACGCGACCTTTCTAAAGAAGATGGGGTCGAACGCGCACAACAGGGTACAGTAGAAAACACTGGCACACCGGAAAAAAGCACGATACACGCAAAAGAAAGGGCACTAGCCAAAAATAGGTATACCTGCGCACTTTGATCCGTTTTATAGGTACACTGCGTACTGTACACCGGGAACGTCTTCCTGGCCCGCCCGATATTGGGCCTGCGCTCCATTTTGTACCTACAAATGTCTCAAAGGGCGTGGGTGCACCTATTCTCGGCTACTCAACCGTCCAGGCCGCCGGCGAAGCCCCTTGTATGTACCAACGTTTCTCCTACTATATACTGCACTACAGTATGTGTATTATTATTATTATTATGCTTGCCATCCGACAATGTGTAGTGCTGTTCCAAAATATCGATTTTTCAGCATACTGGCTTGGAAACAATCGCCATTAATGTCTCTCTGCATCACAATCACACCCATTAAAGGCATGTGGCCCAAACGACTAACAATATAACATCTGGTTGACAGGAACGGTCGGCTGTTGACACCCCCGACATCTGGTGTGGCCGTCTGTCTACATTTCAGTTGATAAAAACTGATCGTTCGACCCATTTAGAGGTACACTTGAAGCCAAAAATAGGCGATACGTAAAATAGGTAGCCAATAATAGTGAGCCGCGTGAGCGCGAAGCGCGAGCCTTTTTACTTGAGTTTTCAAGGGGGAAAGGCTCTTCATATCGGCTTGCGTTTAGCGTAGAAATCCATGTAGCGTGGTGTTTGAAGACTTCTTCTGCGTGTTTGTTTGCGACAGTCAACATCGACGTTTGTACACCGCATTCAACGTACACGGCACCAACGCCAGTCCCGTCGGACTCTGTGCACGCACACATTTTAACGAAGTCTTCTCGTGCTGGTATCGCTGAAACTAGTTCAGAGTTGGTCGAGCTAGGCGCGGCAACTTGTGTTTTACAGGCACACATGCCTTTTTTTAATTTCGGGACGTAAAACATCATAACGGTTTTTCTATAACAGTTAAAAAATACGTCACAGCGATGAGTTTTTTGTTTTTGTTCTCGGAGTTCTATGATGTAGGTGGTATTGTAAGGCCCACTCTCCTCCTGATGAGGGGAAGGAGAAGCTCTGCTGTTATGTCGTACAGCAGTAGTTGTAGTGGCACCTGCTACGATAATAGGTGCGGCAACGTGTGTTTTCAAACAAGGCTGTGGGCCATGTTTTTCTTCAGGCACATAAATCGGAACGTAAATCATCACAAGGTTTTTTGTTTCTGGAGTTCTGCCGAACACAACCCAGCGTTCTTCAAATTATACCGAATTTCACTATCATCGTGTTGGGGAACCAGGAGACACGTGTACGCAACAGTTTGAGTACGAGTACAGAGGGTTCAAGGGCTAGACCGACAAGCCGAGCGTAGAGTGACGCTGGCCGTGGCATCATGTGTCCTACTACTGCTGCTGTTGCTGCCGTTCCGTTGCTGTTTGTTGCTGCGGCCGCCACAGCTGCTGCTACTGCTGTATGCTGTATGATATGCTGTTGATTCTTTTTGTTTCAAGAAATAACCCAAACCAAACGGCACGTATACGTAGATGTTCGTTCGTGTTTTGGCCCAGCACTCAGCACAGCAGTATCCCCCCAGCGTGATGCATCGCAGATTTGACTACTGCAGGTACCCGAGGTCGCGCCTCATTACCACCAATTACTAGTAATAGGTGTACCTGCACACTTCAAGCCATTTGTAGGTACAATGCAGGGCTATCCCAATATCAGGCGGGCCAGGAAGCCGTTTGCGGTGTACATTACGCAGAGTACCTATAAATGGCTCAAAGTGCGCTGGTATACCTATTTTTGCCTAATGCCCAAAAAGAAAGCGTTGAACCCCCCCCTCCTGAAAACAAAGATCTGCATCACACACGCAATCAAAGGACAGGGACAACGCTCGTTGAGCTGATAGAAGAAGTTACGATATGTTATTTTACAGCAGCAGCAGCAGCAGCAGCGACTCTGCACAGCGAATCGATATTTGCGACCTGCTTGCGTAGTGATAAGAGCGACGAGACCGCACAGCAGCTCGCACAGCAAATCGATCCGCACGGCTGGCTTGTGTCGCGATGTGACTGGCTTGCATCGTGATAACAGCTGGTAAAGCGTCGTTATAACGGCGACGATACTGCACAGCGGCAGCAGGTGCTCGTTGTGCAATACCAGGTACCTGGTAGAAAAGGTGACGATATTTTATTACGAGCGAATGCGAGAACCTGGGAAGAATGACGGCCGAGTCTTTAAAATGATGCAAAGATGCTCCTAACGTACTTCACACTCCGAGTATACTCCGAGCATCGAGTACATTTTGTACTCCGAGTACTTAAGAGTACTGGCGGCCTGATTACTCGGAGTACTTGCAGTATGAGTAGGTTTGAAGCCCCAAATATTCGGAGTACAAGGAGTACGCGCAGTATCGGACCCCGAAATACTCCGAGTACAAGCAGTATCGAGAGTGTTAACACCCGAAATACTCGGAGTACAAGGAGTACCAGCAGTATCGAACCCCGAAATACTCCGAGTACACGAAGTACCTGAAGTATTTTATCTACAATACTCGTTACTTTACTCCAAGGTACTCGGAGCATCTGTGCAGTATTTCCTCGAGTATCTCCTGTTAAATGCCGAAGAGGCGTCGTGCTTAATTAAATTCCTTGTAACGTTTATACAATGCCAACAATGCCACCAATCTAACGGTATATGAAAACAACGTCGATAAGGTTGACAATCTTCAGGGTACCAACCACGCTAAGGCTAAGACCCCGCTAAGCTTAGTCATGACGACAGGTCCGACCTTGACTAAGGCACTGACCTCGGAAAGGTTTGATCTGATTACGACCTTTCCGGGTACACAGATAAATCAGGGGACTACCTTCTCAAGTATACACCTTCCGGAAAGTCGAAATATTTTCCACCTCGGCGAATAGCCGAATGGCCACAGACTACATGTATTTAAAAAATTAAAAAACAACAGCTGTGAGCTCGAGGATTTCGTCGGAGCTCATCTTTGCTAGCTGAGTGTAATACTTCGATCGCGCGGACTTACGGATTTTATATGTCCTCATGTAGGATGTACATCTCGTGTGAGGGGGGTACAATCTGAGGCTGTAAAATTCAGGAAGTGTGTGTCTATTTGTGGGGGGAGAAATAATATTAATTAAATTATAATTAAAAAAAAATGAAACAGTCTGAAATAAACGTACCAGGTATAATATAGTGTTCCGACGAGTTTACGTGATAGAGTGGGTCTACTATTTGTAGCTATGTATTGTATATAAGAAGAGATGTGCGAGGACAGGTTATGGAGTAAAACGTAAAAGCACCTGGATTAATTTAATTAACTACTGATTTGGGTTTATAATGGTGTGCATTATGTATTTGTACCTATAAGGTATATTTAGTGGCCATTAGTAGGTACCTGGTAGGGTTTGTTTATAAACGTTGGGGTTGGGTTGGGTGGGTGGGTGGAGGGGCGGTCTGTTGTAGGCCTGGCCTATCCGCATGTTTGCGGGAGGGGCAGGTGTAGCAGTGTTGGAGCCCCGGGGTGGGTACCGTCAGTGCGGTAGGTTTTTGGAGCTGGCGCCGAGGCAGTCGTAGCGGCCTCGATGCGCGGTTGTTGTCCCGGGGAGTAGTGGTTACCGCCGCCGTATGAGCGACCATGGTTGTCGTGCCCGTTGTGGGAACGACCGTTGTTGTCGCGGTGGTGGCGGCAGTTGTTGTCGTCGTAGTAGGTGGTCCCGAGGATGGGAGGGGGGGGGTGTGCAGAGGCGTTAGAAAGGTGGTCCGGGAAAGTCCTGTGTATCTACGCCCGGTGTTGGCGTGGAAACGGTGGAGGGATAGGAGAAGGGTGTTGGCGGCCTGGACTAAGTCTGCTGAGACGCCTCCTGTGGCGGCGTTGAGCAGAGCGACCACTACCGTCGTATTCGAACCCGGGGGGGAATATACCCCACAGAAGGTGCGCCGCCGAAGATTAACCGGCGAACGCAGGCCCGCGTGTGCACTCTATGTTGTGCAGCGTGGCGCTGAGAAGATCCCAGTCGATGGATTGAATGGCATGGCCGGCGGTTGTAAGGTCTCGGGGGGCATGGATAGAGCCGGAATTTGGGTAGGTCGCTGCGGGTGTGCGAGCGAGTGCTCCCGATACCGACTGGGATAGCGAGTTCTTCTGCACCGTTGCAATCATGGGCGCAGCCGGCTGCACGGTTTGGTTCATGGGTGCCGCCGACTGTACCGTTATGCTCATGGGTGCAGCTGTTGTCGCGTGACGGGCAGGATTGGTGGCTGGAAAAGAGGGGGTCAGCGAACGCAGAATAGCGCTACTTTCCTCCAGTTGGCGGAGAATGAATCACCGATTGGCCATCGTCGCTTGGTGGGCGGCGAGGTTGTCGCCCGGTGCCGTGGTCTTCGGCACGCTCGACGGGGTGGTTGTCCCCGACGAGGATGCCTCCTGCTTGGGTGTTCCCTCGTCGTGTGAAGTACCGTTTCTCCGATGAGGCAGTCCCGGTGTGGGGGTGATCTCGAGATCCCCCAAGAGGGTATCGACGTTGAACGTGTCGCCCTGAGTGCGTGGAGGGGCCTTGCGGCGTACGTCGTTTCGCGGGACGTGGGGGAGCCAGGAACGGGTGTGCCGGCCATGTCGGGAAAGGAAATTTGGTCGGCCGTGTTGGTGTTGGGGTCCGGGGGGTTAACGCTTGCACTGGAGTAGAGGTAGGTTTGGAGTGGAAGCCGGGGTGTCGCTGGAGTCTCCACTTGGGTTGTCCAGGTGACGAAGATGGGCAGATCCAGGCTCCGAGTTGGGAAGGGCGGCTATAGCCACCATCAAGCCAAACACAACTCAAAGAAGGAAACCAAAATTCTGAAAACTAACCGAAACCAAAAAAAATAACCAACAGAAATATGTAAAACATGGGGACGTACGGGAGGGGAAAGATGGTGTGCCACACGTTTAGTGTCTTATCGACTCAAATGTCACGGAGTACGAGGGGAGTCAAATGTATGGTAAGACTCCGCACTGTAAGTCGATGGTAGTCGAGTCTACGTCACTGGGGTTATGTTTTTATACAAATACGAAATTGGGGATTAATTTTGAATATCCCCAAAATTCTCAAGTATGATATCGGGTCGTGACATATATGGGGCATAGGAAGTGCAAGGCCGGTCGTGCCAGTACAATTGGAAGAACTGGAAACACGGCAGTTTGGCGAGCTTTATTTTTAAATACATATATATATACTTCTTAAAAAAAATTGCAGCATGCCGGCACCATTGGGTAGTTTGGGTAACCCCAAAAATATATGTGTGAAAACGTGTGGCAATAATTGAAAAAGAAAACTTCTCCCGTCACGTCAAGAAAGTGGATGTGTATCGAGTGCGAGCGACTACGCACGAAAAACTCGAGTACATTGCTGCGGCCATATTTTTATTTTATTTTATTTTTGACCAGCATTTAAGTACTTGTGTGCGGACGTATTTCAATTTTTTGCCAGCATTTACCGCTTATTTTGGTGGTAGCTGGTCAAGGAACGGGTCGTCGCCCCGTCTCAACGTTGTGTTGCAATCATCCGATTACTCGTAGTATGAATAAAAGCAGTACTGCTGGTTCATATTTTGTGTAGGCATTTAACCGATGACTTCGAAGAGCAGAGGGCAGAAGAAGGGGCAAACAGCAACCATTTACGGCAAAGTTGAGCAGTATGTGTGATAATTTTGGAGTCGGCTACCCAGTACTGTAGTTGGGAAATATATATATATATATATATTAAAAAAAAAATAGACAGCAGTCGTAGGTGTTTGTTACTATTGGTTGGACGACGATTGTGACTCCGCTTTAAGAATTCGACTCGAAGTGAAACAATAAACTGGACCACGAGACGATGCGCACACTATTATTATTAGTATAATGCTTGGTACAACACTTAGCTAGCCTGTGAACCAAAAATGATATATTTGGATACCTGGTATACCCTATAAATAGGGTAGCCTGTGTATAAGCAGAGCTCGAAAAACGGAAAAATCCACTGATGTGCCTGCAAGCAGATGTATCAATACTGCTTGTTGCGGTCGCTTATTTGCAAGAAGGGGTGCGGTATACTGCTGCATATTATGTCGTGCATCCGGGTATACGTACATATACTTCCGTGTATACTTGTATATATACTTTCGTGTATAATTCGTGTGTACTTGCATATTTTTCCAAGGCGAGGGTACATATTAGGCTGTTATGTTATGCTGTACACATTCATAGTATACCCTGTCAGAGCAATGGAAACAAAGAGAAATCTACGAGGCATTGGGTACACGAACTCAAGCCTGGAGCCTTGAACGCTACGCCAAGGAGCAACGTGTTGTTGCCGCACAAAAATTGGTACGCGTCGGCACGTGTTATATGTGGGAAAGCCGTTTTCCGAGAAGCAACCAGACGGGTACTACTTTTTGGGAAGAAACATTTCGCGAGGCAGGTGCCAAGAGCAGGCAGACGTGTCTCACGCCTTGGCAGGCAGAAAAAAAGAATCGCAAGGCAGGTATAGAAGACAATTTGGTTTTAAGTTTCTCAAGGTTTCGCGCATTGAAAAAGTCGAAAGGATGCCAGTCAATTGTTGTGGCATTAACAGAGGGCACCCATTACTAAGTCTGAGACGAGCGTGCATATGCGCCCCAAAATCAACGGGAGGAGCAAGTGATCGCTGGTACTACTACTACTACTGCTACTGTTGAGGTACACGCGCAGGTTTTAACCCACACGTGTACACGTCTCATCATATGGTAACTCCTCACAGACAGTGTACGGTTTTATACCATGACATCGAGAGCTGTAAGAGAGAAAACGAAAGTAGCTAATGGGCTTCGAAATGCTCTACTTCGTACCAGGTACTTGGGTTACATATACATATCGCCGCTAGTGCGACTCTGTACCACCTACGCGCGGGGAAGCCACTGCATACAACACTAAGGAAAGCAATGCATGTTGCCTCGCTCTCTCGTGTTGTACTTGTTGGCTACGTGCTACCCTGCTTTACGAAGCTCAAAATAAACTAAAAGGTACAACTAAAATGACTTCTTATATTCAACCCTAGTCTGAATGGGAAAAAAACAGAGGAAGGAAAAAAAAAAACTCACATAAGGAAGAGAAGTGGAGGTGATCCAAACTCAGCGGTCTTGCCGTTGGATGCCAGGTGTGACGTGGTGACCGAGGAGGGACGATGGTAGAAGGGAATGGAAGACGCTGGGTCGTTGCTTGAGCTTGGAAGCAAGCTTCTCTCGATATGGATAGACCTCTTGTTATTAGTAACCACTGTAGATGTAGACTAGGTGAGAGACAAAAGCCTGGATAACGAGGGCCAGAATGAGAAGTGAGCGAGGTGGCGAGAGTCTGCCTGAGAGCAGACTCTCTTACTCGATCGGCTTAACGGGAGATTACAGTACATCCTTGCTAACAACCTGTTAATCGGATAGCTACAGCAGCCCATGGAACTTTCCTATGGTGTTTAGCCATTCTGAAGAAACATCTATTCTGTCCAAGGGACAATACCAGATCCTATCCAAGGGGTAATATCGTTCCCATGTTATTCTAAGCGCTAATCCTAAGGGATATCTCGTCCTTAGGAAGCTTCTAGTGCTTAGAACCTTTCTATGGACTTATAAAGCCTCTGTGATACTGCCTATCTGATGTACCCAAGGAAACTTCTGTATACGAGAACAATCTTAGCGCCACTGGGCTCTTCACCTGTATGATATTCTATCAACCATCTATAGCCGTAAGGACACCACATCACAACCTGTTAAGGGGGGGGGGGTATGAACCAACCAACCATGTTGACAGGAGGTATGTTAAAATCTAATATGAATTGTCAGGGTTTTGTGGGGTGAAATGGTTGTAACAAGTAAATAGTTGTCAATCAGACGATTTTATTATAATATTGGTATTATATGTTGCAGTATATTCGTTGTCCTGATGAGATTGCATATCATATAATACGTTGCTTGTGTTTTATGGTTTTGTGAGGGCTGCGATCGTACGCGTATGGAATATATGTGTTGCTGGTGTTATACGATGTCGTGAAGGTATAGGTCTGTGATTATTCTGCAACGGTGGTATCGAGGTCAACAACAATAACATATGTTTAGGTTAGGGTGGGGGGGGGGGGTAATTGATTTTCATGCATGGCCAGGGAGGGGGGGGGGGGGTTAGTACATAGGGTAGATGGTGGGGGATACATTGTATTGAATATTAATAGCATGTTGAGTATGCATCGTATTTCATCATGGGGGTGAAAAAGTCAGGGCGGAGATGGTGTTTTTTATATAACAGGTATACTTTACATAGACAGGTATTTTTGTTGTTATGTGATAACAATGATCCATACATAGATTACCAAACCCAGTAACTCCCTGTCGTTTGTAGTCGCGGACCCACGTCGATCCACGGTCCATTCCAGTTCCGGATAAATCAGGGGACTACCTTTTCAAGTATACACCTTCCGGAAGGTCAAAATATTTTCGACCTTGGCGAATAGACGAATGGCCACATACTACATGTATGTGTGAAATGGTGCAAGACAGGAAAAAACGGGGGGGAAACATAAACAATGCCGTAGAATGCACGCCAAAGGATGCAGACACAAAGAAGGTGAACAGTATAGACAGCAGCATACCACGCGTCCGAGATAGGAAGCCCATCGAAAAGCAAGAAGCAGAGGTCGTTTGTTGTTGTTGTGTTTTGGTTATTAACGAAAAATACCGCCCATGACAAAAGCAGGCCACCGGAAAGACACGCTGGAAGACGATGTGCGTGTGCAAAAAGCACCAGCATGGTATAGAATAAAAGGGCCTGTAAAACAAACATGGAGCGGTACCAAAAAAAACGACAGAAGCGAGGCGAATGTCTGCCTCAATTGGGAGCAGGGTGGGCATCCTGCCGGAGGTTCTAGCAGACCTCACAGGCCCGCTCGGAATCAAAGTGAAGAGGGGGCTCCCAGGATCGAGCATCATTGCTCAGCTTGGATCAAGCTTGCGGGAGATCCGCTACACATGGGAGGTGGCCAAGGAAGAGACGGCGGGCATCGTCCCTGAATCTTAGCTGGTATGGGCTCTCGGGGCAGAGGAGGACCTGGCCCCAGAGGCCGACATGCTGGCGGCGCATGACGCCGTAACCACCAACTCACGAAGCGCCCAACAGAAGCTAGGCAAGCTGGTGAATCAGGGCCGGCACGCTGCTCACACTGCTTCGCTGAAGGAGCTACCGGAGACGGCTCGCCCCTCCGGACCAGGCGACCCGCTGGGGGGGACCGAGACTAAGGCCTTCGCTAAGGCTCGCTATAGGAGTCTACGGGGGGCAGGAGCCACGGCATGCCTTCGGGCAAGACCAACGGATTCACTACATGTCATACCCGCCGCAGAGTTCGTGGGCATGGGAAGACGTTTCATTGGTATCGAGGAGCATGTAGCAGTGAGGTGCCCCTGCTGCGATGCAGTCAACGTGGACACCCGCCACGCACGCATCTGTCCCAGGGCAGGTGCACAAGTGAACCGACATCAGCCGCTCGTCCACGCGATGTCCCGCACGTTGAAGCGTCTGGGAATTCAACACCAAGTAGAGAGCGGCGAACCGTTCACTGTAGACCGAAATCTGCGGATGGACATAGTAGTCAGGAGAGGAGGTCTCCGGGACGCTCCAAACAGGGAGTACAGGGAGAAGTCCATCCTGCTCGACGTCACCCATGCTGACCCTCAAGCGCAGGTACACCTGCGAGGAGGCAATGTTGATCACGATGGAGCAGCTGCCTTTACCTCCGAGGCACGCAAGCGCCAACACTACGCTCGTCCGGGACACGTGTCCTTCGACGAACGGAGTCACAAACTTACCACTTCAGCGGTGGAAAGCTTTGGGCGTCTCGGGGTAGAAGGCAGCACTTTCATCGACCAGCTGGCTACTAGTGTAGTGGGAGGGAGGGACGGTGGGTCGATGGCTAGGAAAGTGGTGGTGAAAGAACCCCTGTTGCAGATCGTCTCGGTGACCACACAGGTCGTCATTTCCAGGAGGTTTCACGCTTCAAAGTTCAGCTCAGGGGCCGCCAGGAAGCGAGGAGGAGCAGGGGAGGGGGGATGACAGACCCACACCGATGGCGTGGGGACGGAGCTTGGAATTGCGTCTTAGGACTTAAGAATTGAACGTAAAGAGTGCTTATTGGGAAGAAGGAGGGAGGAAGGACAATAAATGGAGCATTGTGGATAAATCTTGGCGGGAAGCAGACATAGAAGGGTGTTAGACTGTACGCATAGGTTTCCTTGGTTTCCGTTGTTTTCTGCTTTTTTTGGAAATTTTATGAGTGATCAACGCTGAAGATCATGCTGCACATTGTCGGATGGCAAAGATACAAATAACAAAAACAACGAATCAACGGCAGAAGCACAACCGGAAGTCGGTGCCCAGGTGAAGACGGGGGACCCCACGCGGAAAACAAACAGGAAAACACGGTGAAGACACGGGCGTTGGGAGGAGAAAAGCCAGACGCGCACACGAGTCCCCGAACCGCCCCCCCCCGATCAAGTGCATGGAGCAAACGCGCCAAACAGAGGAGGACACTGCGCTGCATCACAACACCGCCGACTCGTAAGGGAAAACGCACGAAACTCGCGCATAACCCCCCCCCCCCACCGTGCGCGAATACGCCCACACAAAAAATCTAACAATGCGAGAAAGAACGCGCTCTATCCAAAAATTTTGCCCACAAATAAACCCTAACCCTGCGAGAAAGAACGCGACCTATCTAAAGAAGATGGGGTCGAACGCGCACAATAGGGTACAGCAGAAAACACTGACACAACGGCAAAAAAACACAAACAAAATGAAATAAAGGGCACTAGATAAAATAGGTATACCTACGCACTTTGATCCATTTATAGGTACACTGCGTAATGTACACCGGAAACGTCCTCCTGGCCCGCCTGATATTGGGCCTGCGCTCCATTTTGTACCTACAACTGTCTCAAAGGGCGTAGGTGCGCCTATTCTCGGCTACTCGGCCGTCCAGGCCGCCGGCGAAGCCCCTTGTATGTACCAAAGTTTCTCCTACTATATACTGCACTACAGTATATGTATCGTATTTTCAGCATAAACGCATGGAAGCAATCGTCATTGCTGTTCTCTGCATCACGATCACACCCATTAAAGGCATGTGGCCCAAACGACTAATAATATAACATCTGGTTAAAAGGAACGGTCCGCTGTTGACACCCCCGGCACCTGGTGATGCCGTCTGCCTATATTTCAGTTGATAAAAACTGATCGTTCGGGCCATTTATAGGTACACTTGAAGCCAAAAATAGGTGATACGTATAATAGGTAGTCAATACCTCCGGTACAACAGACAAGCACCGGGATAACGTTTTTTACTATACCCAGAGAGTGCGCAAAGCAACCAAGAAAAAACAGAAGAAAAGGGGACGAAGGAGGAAAAGGAGGGGACGGGCGAAGCGTAGGCTGGCTAGGAAGGCACCACGCATCGCCCGGGAGAGGCAGCAGAGTACACTTGTTAGGGTAGCAACCTGGAATGTGCGGATTCTGGCTGTAAAAGGGGCTAACGGCTATGGGAGAGCTTGCAGCATCCTGTACGAGGCAGCGAGACAAAACGTTTCGTTGTTAGGGCTACAGGAGACAAGGAGGGCAGGCCGAACGGAATTCGCAGCAGCAGGGTTTCGGGTGTTCTGCTGTGGCACGGAGACAGGTGGAACACATGGTGTGGGAATAGCCGTTAAAGAGTCAATGTGCAGGAACTCTGCGTACACCGACAAATATATCGATGAACGCCTTATGGCCATGAGGTTTGAGATAACGGACCACCGCGGAGCGGTCAACTTCGTAGCTGCGTACGCCCCAACAGAGGTCGCAACCGCCGACAGCAAGCATAGGTTCTGGGGAAAACTCGACAGCCTCGTGCGGGGGATCCCTGCCAAGGAGTGTGTCTATGTACTGATGGACGCCAATGCGCGGACGGGAGAGAGGGTGGATGGAGAGGACGAACGTATCATGGGCGAGCACGGGCGTGATAAGCTGAACGACAATGGCAGGCTGCTGCTGACCTTCGCAACGGACAACAGACTAGCAATCACGAACACCTTCTTCCCCACACGTAAGGGTGGGATATGGCACACATACAACGGCGTGTCGGGGGACGAATGCCGGTGCATCGATTAGATTATCACGCGACAGGCACACCGCGGCCGAGTTTCCAACGTAGTCGTCGTTCCCCAACCGGTACGCCCAGTAAAGGCGGACTCAGACCACAACATGGTGGTACCCACCGTCGACCTCGGTGGCAGACTTGCCCCCAACCGAGCAGTGCGGACCAAACCGAAACAGCAGCAGTTCAGCCGACAAGAATTGCAGGTCGAAACAGCACGACGGGCGGTGAGCAAGCCGTTCATCCACAACTTCGATCAACAGCCGGGTGAGCCAGCGACCACCACAGCGGGGATGGCGACGTTGTTTACCAATGCCCTCCTCGACGCGGCGCAGACAGTACTACCCGAGGAACCGCGGAGACGACGCACGCAGGAGTGATGTGAGACCCCAGTGACGCAAGCAGCTTTGGAGGAGGCCCGTGCCAAGCGGCGGGAAGCGCGCCGCGCGATGAGGGGCAATTAGACCACAGCGACAAGGAGGAGCCTCATAGCAACATGTAAGGGAGTGACCGCAGCAGTCGAAACGGGCATTTATGCCCACCTCGACAAGTACGTGGCGGAGCTCGAAGCGGTCTACAAGGACCGTGACATGAGAGAGCTGTACAAACACCTTAAGATATCAGTGGGCCTCAGCGGGAAACAAGCGGGGGGGCAGCAGTTCGTCACGGACGAGTTTAGCGTGCTGCTCCGGAGCACGGAAGACATCCTCCAGCGGTGGGCGGGATTCTTCGGCACCCTCCTCAACACCAAGTCCCCCACCCTGAACCCAGACATCGCCGAAAAAGTGACGCAACGACCAGCGACGCGAGCCACCCGACGGTTGGGAGCGGCGCCAGACCTCGAGGAGGTGAAACAGGCAACGAAAGGGCTGCAGAACTGGAAAACACCCGGCCATGACTCCCTCCCTGCCGAGTTGCTCAAGATCGATGACGACGAACCCGTCGTCCCGGAGCGCCTTCATGCCATCCTCGTCGACGTGTGGAACGGAGGAGTAATCCCGCAAGAGTGGAAGGATGCAACCATCAAAGTGCCGTACAAGAAGGGCGATCGGTCCAACTACAACAACTTCAGGGGGACCTCGCTGCTATCGCACGTAGGCAAAGTCCCCGCCAAACTCATCATCAACCGCCTAACGCCTTCTGCGAAGCCAACAAAATCCTCCCGGAGGAACAGTGCGGCTTCCGACCTGGTCGATCCACAGTATGCATGCTATTCGTCGTGCGCCGACTCCAGGAACTAGGGCGGAGAAGGAGAATACCGCTCTACATGTGCTTCGTCGACCTACAGAAGGCCTATGACTCGGTGGACCGAGAGCTGCTATGAAAGGTGCTGACCAGGGCCGGGATTCCTGCGGAGATGGTCGCCGTCATCCGCCAATTCCACGACGGAATGCGGGCCCGGGTGCGCATGGACGATGGAGAACTGTCGGTCTGGTTCGTGGTCACGCAGGGCTTGTGACAAGGGTGTCTCCTCGCTGCTCTCCAAGACCCCACCAGGCTTGCCTTGTGTGTCTGCGGGGAACCGATTGCGTCGCGTTGGATTTCCGCTTTGCGGTACCCACTGCTGTCAGTCGTGCTTGACCCGCCTGCTCCCAGCCTTTTCCTTTCCTGTCATATTTCCTGCCTCCCCTCACCTCCACATGCACGCTCTCCAAAATCCGCTACGGTTCCTCGCTCCACTCGAAGCACGGCCTGTTCGAATACTACAGTAGTGACCATCTGAGAACGGTACTTTTTTTTGTGGGTTCTGCCGATGGCTGTACTGAAAGAACCAAGGCGACAATTCACACGCCGGTTGTGTCCAACAATGCCCTGAGTGAAAATGAAAATTCGCGTTCGCGTCGATTTTTATATTTTTCAGTTTTGCTTTAGTTATAGCCTTGAAAGGCTATTTTTGGTAAGGATTTCAAATGGTCAATTTTCAATATATTTATTTTCGGCTGGCTCAGCAAACCACATTCTAGACCCGATATTGAAAATGTGTTCCCGGAGGATTGTGGTGATTAGCTATACGATCATCATACAAGTTGTATTGCAGTAAAATATCCATTTTTGATGGCGCTGAAAATGGATATTTTACTACAATACAACTTGTATGATGATCGTATAGCTAATCACCACAATCCTCCGGGAACACATTTTCAATATCGGGTCTATAATATGGTTTCCTGAGCCAGCCGAAATTAAATATATTGAAAATTGGCCATTTGCAATCCTTACCAAAAATAGCCTTTCAAGGCTATAACTAAAGCAAAACTGAAAAATATAAAAATCGACGCGAACGCGAATTTTCATTTTCACTCAGGGCATTGTTGGACACAACCAGCGTGTGAATTGTCGCCTTGGTTCTTTCAGTACAGCCATCGGCAGAACCCACAAAAAAAAAGTACCGTTCTCAGATGGTTACTACTGTACCCTTGAACCCTTTCCTGTTCATGAAAGACCCTCGCTCGCAGAAGAAATCGTTCGTACCGCAGTATAATACGAGTACGTCGTACTCGTATCTTATACTCGTAATATAAAGTGATTTCCGACGAAAAATGTTGGTCGAAGAAAAATACACGACGACTTGTGCCTGCGGCTCTACGTCATTTTCGTTGAGGTTTTTGTGCCCAGTGCATTCCTTGCCCCACTTTAAGCTCAGTCAACCTGTACCTCCAACACCTCCTGAACGCCCCCTTATGATGGGAGATAGCAGGGCTTGTCGGAGAGGATGCTCGAATATGAAAACCCGGAGAAGAGGGTCGAAGACGAGAGGATATTCCGCAAAAACAAAGGAGTAAAAAGTAAAGATACCAGGTACAAGCAGTAACTGATACTCGACGACTTCCTAATATCCACGTGGTGTGATCCTCAAACTGAACTGGCTGTTGTGCAGGCGTACCGCCGTACAGATTACTCTGCCACCAACCTCCGGCCGGCTGCTGCTGTAGGCCTCGGTTGCTCAGTAGCTTTCTTTTCAATGCACCAGTGGTGTCCTCAGCTAGTTCCCATCCTCACTTTCCTTCATCATGTTTTTATAGTTTTCGTGTCGTATCGCACCTGGTACTCGTATATACGTACTCGTACAGCAGTAGTAGTTCAGCGTACCTGGTATCTTTTAGTCCTTGTTCTACCACCTCGTCCAGTAATCTCTCATCGCCTCACCCCTCATCCTTCCTGCTGGATCCCCAGACCCAGGTCGACCCCAGGACGAAGGCCGCCACCAAGTGCAAGGGGGAAGGGGAGTTCATTCAGAATGAAAAAGCTGACACACTTCGTCGAATACCACCACTCTCATTCAACAACTTATTCTCCTCCTCTGCGTGTACTCTATAGAATACGCACCCTTTACCCAATTATTGTACCTGCTATATATCTATTCGCCGTGCTTCCTACTCCGCATCTAGGTTTCCATGCCATTATGCTGAAACTACGATACACATACTGTAGTGCAGTATATACATTCCACCCCCACGCCATGGGAAGTAATCTTCCCTCCTCCTCCCTTCTCCCCCTGGCGGCCTGCCGGTCTCGCAGGGCGAGCTTGTATCGGTGCACCCGGCGTGAGATCGCGACCTGGGTTGTTACCGATATGACCTGGAAAAGGTGCTCCTTACATACCCCTCTTATCGACATCACAATGTGAGGAATACCTGGTACTAGGGAATAAGAGGCCCTCCCGCCCCCACAACGGTAGGGCCATTGAAGCAAGTAGTAAAAATGATAGAGGCTCAAATAAAAAATAATAGGAATTAAATTGGAAACAAATTGACGACGAAGATTCCACAGATGCTCCGAGTACCTTGAAGTAAAGCAAGGAGTATTGGAGATAACATACTTCAGGTACTTCGTGTACTCGGAGTATTTCGGGGTTTAATAGTCCGGGATAATCTGCTCGCTCTCGATAATGCTTGTACTCCGAGTATTTCGGGGTCCGATACTTCGCATACTCCTTCCGTGTACTCCGAGTATTTGGGGCTTCAGTACTGCTTAGACTCCAAGTACTCCGAGTATTCAGGCCGCCAGTACTCTAATACTCTCAGTACTCGGAGTACGAAATGTATTCGATACTCGGAGTATACTCGGAGTGTAAAGTACGTTAGGAGCACCTTTGCATCATTTGAAAGACTCGGCCGCCCCCCCAGGTTCTGGGAGCATGTGACTGGCGTTTATAGCTTTTCACAATTCACAGATGCTCCCATTACCTCGGAGTAATATTAGAGTATTTTCGAGAAAAAATACTTCAGGTACTTTGTGCACTCGCAGTATTTTGGTGTCCAATACTCTCAATACTCGGAGTACTCCGAGTATACTCGGAGTATCTGTGGAAGATTCTTAGTAGGAGTACAAATGGTTAAGGAAATAGTTACGTAGATCAGATGTTTTTATTTCGAGTACTGCTTGTATACTCGAGTATAAGTACTGCTCATACTCCCAGTACTCGGAGTATTTGGGCCTTCAGTACCGTTCATACTCCAAGTACTCGAAACTGTGGCTGTGCTGGTCAGGTGATGATCGAGATCATTTGACTCGTGCATGCATGCATACCGAGTTTTTCGTGAAAACTATAACAGGGCACAAATACTGCATACTCTGCGTACGTATATACAGCAGGCGCATTGTATCATATGTACGTTATACAGCAGACCCATTGTATGTACGTACAATGAAACAACATTCAAGAGAAAAAGTCGCACAGCACCGCACAGCAGAGGATTGCGCAAAACGAAAAACCGCAAGGCGGTACGTTGCTGTTCCGTGAACGGACAAGACAGATTGGAAACATATACGCATACATTTGAAGACATACGCAACAAGACTAAGTTAGGGTTATTTATATACGTATATACGTGCGTGCACAGACAGCATGATTACAGCATGATGCAGGCTCGCGAGGATGTCACGTGAGCATGTCACCTGGGCATGGCTCTGAACGTGGTGTGTCGTTGAAGAGCTATTATATGGTGTCTCGCAGCACCGTCTAGCCTGGTATGATACCTGGTATCCTGGTATCACCTTATTGCGCCGCATTCGCAAAAATCGTCTATTTCTTGCCATCGCAGAGTGATCGAGATTTGTTTTAGAAACCAAAACAAGCAAACACAGCCACCACCACCACCACCACCACCAGCGACACGTTTCTGCTGGTGGTGGTGCTCAGCTGGTGGTGCGGTAATGGTGGCGGTGCTTGACTTGAGGATGGCTGTTGGTGATCTCTGGTACCTGCTCGTACCTGGTACCTGGTATGGGGTGGAATGTATATGTATGCTTGTTTTCCCGAGGACCACCCGTGGTACCTGGTAAGTAGGCCATGCGACATGACCAAGCTTCGCGAACTCGGGACGGCTTTGAACACGAGCAGAGGCAGGAGGAGGGGGCGCTATCTAGGGGCCTTCAGAGACCCCGTCCGTTTCTAAAGCAGTGGTGCTTTCGTCGCGTACGGTGACAGAAGGCCACGTACGTATCATACGATACGAGTACGACCAGAACGAGGATGGACGATAAAATCTCAGCAAAGGTTAAAAGTAGCAACCGCACTGCTGCAATACCCGTACGCAGAGCAGCCGCGAATCGCTGTGGCCACGACGACAGGCACGGCGCACGTACGAGCTGTACTACAGTATCCCAGCCTGCGACGTAAGAAGACGGTGCCGGGCATGCCGGCGTAGGGATAAGCGTGCGTTTGGAACGTGTGTGGGACAAAAAAATAAAACGTTTTTGTTTGTTTGCATTTGCTCCACTCTAAGTTGCTATGATAAAGTGGGCATCAAAGATCACTTGATTAAAGTATTGTTTTTTGGGCATCAGACGAACTATATATAATAGACAGATACACGTCGTTGAGCCGCACTACACCGAAATTTGAAGAAATTTGAAACAAATTGTTGAAGCAGACAGTAAGTTTACAATGTGTAGGGCATCGTTTCTCAAACGGTAACTTGCGAAGTATAGGAAGACGCCTTGACTACGAGCATGCTCAGTTCTTGCCAACAAGAATGCATGCAGCACTAGCGGTCAGGGTTGCAGCACCAACGACTCTGCCAGGCACACCACCCTTCGACGAGTTTTTTAGAGGCCAAAATGTTCTCGCTCTATCGCCCTCGGACTTTTCAGAGCCCCAAAAACCAGCCACATCAGGAGAAAGTAGCGAGGCATCCATTCATCAACCCATTACCCCTGTAGGTATCGAGCTAGGTCTCCGGACGCCATGTAAAGCACGCGTTGTGGGCAATTTTTTAGTAGGGGGGCCTGGGAAAAAAAGAAAAAAAAGAGAGAAAGATTTCCCAAGTCTTTCGGAGGTTTTTTCGATTCGGGCTACGGGGTTGCTCAATTTTTCGAGTTTTGGTTTTCGGCCATGTGCCCTCCGCTGCGAGGCCACCGCGAGCGCTACAGTTTGAACCTCGGCATGAAAGTAGGCTCATTCGAACAATCTTGTGTAGGGCTATCGAAGGTGTTGAAACCAACTCAATGCGTGGGAGCATGAAGGATATATGTATCATCTGGCAGAATGTTTTCCTGAAAAAAACAAGTTTTGCGGTATGGATGACCCACCAAGTGGTGGTGGGTGGTGGGTGGTATCAGCCACCCCCGACGCAGAATGATACCAGTACGTACGTTCCACTCTCTCTCGTTGCGACGATAACAACAGCAGCAGCACGCTGCAGCAGCAACAACACAGCAACAACAGCCTTCCGTTGTACTCGTACGAGTTCCAAAAAGCAAGTTGCGGCACGGATGACCCACCAAGGGGTGGTGGGTGGTCGGTGGTGGGTGGTATCAGCATCCCCGACGCAGAATGATACGAGTACGTACGTTCCACTCTCGTTGCGACGATAACAACAGCAACAACACGCTGCAGCAGCAACAACACAGCAACAACAGCCTGCCGTTGTACTCGTACGAGTTCCAACAAGCTCTCTCCATCGAGCTTTCTAACCTCTGTGAGGCGCTTCTTCTGCGTGCGCTCCGCCGTGCTTCGTTCGGCGGCGGGATTGACATTTTTGCATTTTTTATTGCTCGTGATTGGTCTACGTCACGATTTTTACGTTTTTTTTTGTGCTGTGATTGGTCTAAATCACGATTTTCCAGGCCCCACCACTACGAAAAATTTGGCGTGTGGGTCTGCTAATACCATGGGTCCGGTACTAAAAAGTCCACACAAGTACGACTCCAAATTAACAACGAGCGTAGGGGGTAGGGGGATTGGCTTTTAATTTTAATCTCCCTCCCTGATGAAGAGCGGCACCAATGGTATAAATAAAGTCATTATTATCATTCGATTGAAAACTCGGGCGATTGGATTTTTGGCAACAGTCTAAAACCACGCGGGACAGAAAACGCCAGCTATCTACCAATCAAATCGCTTTATTAGCGGGAGCCACGCCAGCTATCTACCAATCAAATCGCTGCATAACGGGAGCCACGCCAGCAGATGGCGAAATCACGCCGCACACCATCACAAGCCCACAGCACCAAAACACCGCATCACTCACGCGACAGCCATGCGACGATTGACCTTCGATCTGCGACACAATTACGAGGGGTGTACATTATTTGTCTTTTTCGCGACACGTGTCGCGGGCGTCGCGACATGCTGCGACAGTGTCGCGACGCGTCGCGCAGGCACACGTCGCGGCCCTATGCGGCATGCCGCGACGCGTCGCGGCATGTCGCGACATGTCGCGAGCGCGTGTCGCGGACGTGTGTCGCGGCAGGTGTCGCGACAGGTGTCGGGGGTGTCGCACAGTGTCGCGAGTGTGCGAGGGTCGCGGCAGGTGTCGCAGCGTCGCGCAGTGTCGCGCATGCGCGGCACCTGCCGCGACGCGTCGCGACACTTTCCGCGACACCTGCCGCGACGAGCATGACGAGGTTCACGTAGATCATCATTTTAGGAGGGGACGTGTAGTCTCCAGGTTTACTGGCCGGTATTACTGTGGGATCAGGGTAGACCTTGCGCTTCGCGCCTGCACCGGTATAGGGTGGTTCGTCGCTTCGCTCCTCACGGTTTTTAACCAGAAGGCTCTTATGGGATCATATCCCGATGGGACCTGTCTTTTTGGCAGGGGCGCTGGTGTAGTGGTTATTCTTCACAACAATGTCACGACACGCCGCGACACGTAACGCGACACAGGTCGCGACACACGCCGCGGCATGTGTCGCGGCGTGTCGCGGGATATCGCGACGCGTCGCGACATGCCGCAACACGCGCCACGAAAAAGTCAAATAATAATGTAGATCCGTGTTTTTTTCGTCTGTTTCCAACACATTGGCTGCCAAATATAATTTTATCAGACGCCTGGCCGACGCCCGCCGCATACCATCCACCTCGAGGGGAGAACTGTGACACTAGGGTGGGTCGGAGCCTCTAACCAGCGCGATCCGGTCAGATTTCATGACGCAGTCGCTGGGTTTGTCGATCGATGTCAAACATGAAAAACGGTCTATTTCTTGCGATCAGTTATATCAAGATTTGTTGCCGTCTGTTTTCTACACACCAGCGATCGAATGTTTTTTTATCAGACGCCTGACCGGCCCGCGCCACGTATCACCGATGAAGGTATGAGCACTGTAACACTAGGATGGGTCGGAGCGATTAACCAACGTGATCCGTTCAGAGCTCATGACGGAGTCGTTGGCTTTGTCGATCGATGTCTACCGAGGATTCTCATGAAACAACTGTCTCCAGAACCTGCCAGAACATGAGTTTCATGGGTATTGCGCGGGCTTCGCCCGCGTAATTCAACTCCGCCAGAGCTGTCCCGAGAGCGACTGCGTCATGAAATCTGAACGGATCACGCTAGTTAGAGTTTCCGACCCACCCTAGTGTCACAGTGCTCCCCTCGAGATGGATGGTATGTGGCGGGCGTCGGCCAGGCGTCTGATAAAAATATATTTGGCAGCCAATGTGTTGGAAACAGACGAAACAACTCTCGATTCCTCTCCGATGGCCAAAACCAGAACTTTTTGAAGGTTCAGACGAAGACCATAGGACGCGGCAGGCAACCTCTTGCCTCCTAGACCACGGATCGCAATGATACCTTCGAGATCGTGATGTATATTCATTGGGCTTGCCCGGTACAAAATGGGTTAATCGTGGGTTGAGTATTTGTCGAGATCGAAGGTCAATCGTCGCATGGCTGTCGCGTGAGTGATGCGGTGTTTTGATGCTGTGGGCTTGATGGTGTGCGGCGTGATTTCGCCATCTGCTGGCGTGGCTCCCGTTATACAGCGATTTGATTGGTAGATAGCTGGCGTGGCTCCCGTTAATAAAGCAATTTGATTGGTAGATAGCTGGCGTTTCCTGTCCCGCGTGGTTTTAGACTTGCCAGGCAAGGGCATTTTTTGACGTCACGGGACAGCTCTGGCGGAGTTTAATTACGCGGGCGAAGCCCGCGCAATACCCATGAAACTCCTGTTCTGGCAGGTTCTGGAGACAGCTGTTTCATGAGAATCCTTGGTAGACATCGACCGACAAACCCAACGACCCCGCCATGGGCTCTGAACGGATCACGTTGGTTAATCGCTCCGACCCACCCTAGTGTTATACAGTGCTCATACCTTGATCGGTGATACGTGGCGCGGGCCGGCCAGGCGTCTGGTAATAAAACATTCGATCGCTGGTGTGTAGGAAACAGACGACAACAAATCTTGATAACTCGCTGATCGCAAGAAATAGACCGTTTTTCATGTTTGACATCGATCGACAAATCCAGCGACTGCGTCATGAAATCTGAACGGATCACGCTGGTTAGAGGCTCCGACCCACCCTAGTGTCACAGTACTCCCCTCGAGGTGGATAGTACGTGGCGGGCGTCGGCCAGGCGTCTGATAAAAACGTATTTGGCAGCCAATGTGTTGGAAACAGACGAAAAAACTCTCGATTCCTCTCCGATGGCCAAAAACAGAACTTTTTGAAGGTTCAGACGAAGACCATAGGACGCGGCAGGCAATATCTCGCCTCCTAAACCACGGATCGCAATGATACCTTCGAGATCGTTGTGTATATTCACTGGCCTTGCCCGGTACGAAGTGGGTTAATCGTGGGTTGAGTATTTGTCGAGATCGAAGGTCAATCGTCGCATGGCTGTCGCGTGAGTGATGCGGTGTTTTGGTGCTGTGGGCTTGATGGTGTGCGGCGTGATTTCGCCATCTGCTGGCGTGGCTCCCGTTATACAGCGATTTGATTGGTAGATGGCTGGCGTGGCTCCCGTTAATAAAGCGATTTGATTGGTAGATAGCTGGCGTTTTCTGTCCCGCGTGGTTTTAGACTTGGCCAATCGGGGTGTTCTCCTCGACCGACCATGAACCAGCCCCCAAGCCCATCGTCTTTCTTGGCCCAACTACAGTACAGCTGTAGTTGCTGTTCGTTGCAGCCAACAGCAGTACTGTTTAAGCACTCAGCCAGCACTGCACAAAACAGGCAGTTCCTTCTACGTATAAATACGAAACTTCCGTGTAATCCTGACCGTCATTCAACTCGAGCTAGCCGAGCATCTACCGTGCGCTCGCCACTAAAGATTGGCCTCGACCAGCAGACTGACTTTCAATCCAGGCGTTATTAGCCGCGGTACTGTAGCTACGCAGAGCGCTCGTAGTTGCAGCACATACAGTAGTACGTAGTTCACACACAAACAAGCACAGATTAAAGAGCACACGTAACACACACTGGTCGCGACTTGAGGTTGGATTCTACGATAGACTCGGAGCACAGGCGTCGGTTCTTGTCATACAGCAGTACATGCCAAAAACCCATCGATAGAGCCATCGAGGCCCAGCCAGGAGGAACCTCGCCGGAGCTACGTAGTATGTTGTGGTACCCTTTGATAAACAGCTTACCAGTCGCCGAGAAACCTTGTTGAACACGAAGGGGAACATGGAATGGGCGGCACCTGTCAGCAGCCGTAGTCGCAGACCGCATCGACTCCTGTGACATGTTTCGTCCCGTCTAGCCTCTCTCGTTGGTATACTACTCGTACGTGATAACCTGTGATACCGCGTGTACTGATATGACACTATGGTACGGTGCTAGACCGTGTGATGAGGCACGTTGCAGCAAATTTGGGGGGCGACGAGGGATGATTGGATCGCGTCCGCCGACGTGCGCTCGCTGTCCGTATATATGTAGAGCGTTTAATTCACATCGAAGGTTCACGTGCTGTTGGTGTCAAGAATTGCAAGTTTATGGTTGCCTGTATTCGGTTTCAACCTACAACTCGACAGCGATTATCTCCGACTCATCACAGAGAGAGCACAAGTGCCACCCAATTCCACGAGGATGACGATAAACTCAAGACTGCCTGGCCACCAATTCTGTTTAAAATAGTAAGGCTGAAATTATCCAAACAAAACGAAAAGGGGTGCAAGAAACACAGCTTAAAATGGGCAACACGATAAGAAACAGTCATACAAGTAGCACAAGCAACTGACGCCTACCCAACATAATAAACGCGGCCCCGCTCTCGGCACTTACCAAGAAACGCAAAAAATCACGACTTTTCAGCAATGTTGCAGTCAAGACGACTGCGGTGAAAAGGCTGACGGTCGGTTTAGTGTCATTTCCCCTGCTGCCAAACACCACAAATACACACCCGTGAGCTCGTGCGGTCAACGTCTACGAGAGATGATCTCCGGTTCGTTTTTCGCGATGGAAACAATTGAAACAAGAAACGCCGGAAAACATTGAATTTTGGCCGCGAAAATATGAAGCCATAATATATGCGCTGTATCTGATGAGAGCACACAAAATATAACTTCGAGCCTGGACGCCAAACTGACGATTCCTATCACCACCCCCCCACGGTATGCCATCTCCACCTTAGCAGGACAGACGCCGATGAGTGACTACTTGCGGGTAGGACGTCACCCCCTTCCCGAGGGCGTGCCCGAGGGGCGAGGCGTGTACATGGACCGGTGCGTTCAGGCCTGACATCGAGCCCGACAAGTGGTGCTCGGTGTGACACGCCAGGGGCCATGTCACGGTGAGTGTGTAGATTACGCATTATGTGGTGCATGTGGGTCGTTCTGTTGGCAGTTGAGAGTTGTTGGTTGTGCGTGGAGATCGATGTTGACCCGATAGAGATTGAGGAGTGCTATCACTCTTGTTGTGTCGAGCGACACTGGAATAATACATGTTCTGCGTGGTGTGAGCTTGATGGCTCTTCCTCTTGATCGTCCCTGACAGCCGGTAAAAAAAATGTCAACGCCACTAGGCAACCTCCAATAGAGGTGCGCAAGTAATGACACTTTTTCGAGGTCTGGTGAAATTGATGGCAACGAGGGGAAGCTACGCCTCCCTCGGAGACCTCCGTGATTTAGAGCGATGCAAAACAGCAGCTGTGCATGAACAATTAAAAACGTATAAACATATACTACAACACATATAACCATACGCCAGTGCCAACGGAACGCTGTGGGGGCACTAGACGCCTGTGAGCATACCAGGTACACACGATCGTTGAGAAGGTTGTTCGGCGATAGTGAAGATGATAGCGACCCAAGTGGTGAGGTCAATGAAGAGTAAGGTGGGTGCTTTCCCGCACCCACCTTTAGCTAGGCCGCCGCCGGCAAGATGCTGTCTGGTCAAGCTGGCCGCAGAGTGGCGCTCAGGGGACAAACATACTCAGGTTGAAGCGTGCACTTGTTTTGTGTGCTAGGATGCGACCAATACTTAACATACACACCCACCCCAACGCCGAACGCACAGGTGCAAGCTGGAGAACCCGGGAGGCACCAGTCTACGTCCTTGGTCAGGGCATCCTTTGGGGCGGTGGGATAGTATTTCAATCCTGCTGCCTCTCATTGGCGCAAGTCCCTCGCAGTCAGAAAAGTTCTCCTTCTCAGGTTCCCGCTAGGCTGTCTCCAAAAGGGGGGCACGAGGCTAACCTGGGCCAACAACCGCAGCGTAGTCAATCGTAAGCGCGGCCACGACCTCTATCACAATCACACGACGATCCTCAAATTTGGAAGCCGTGGTGTAGGCTAACGCGGAGCGGTTGAATGACGGGGCGGCTGAGATGCGGAGGCGCCAGTACGTGTGTGCGTCTCTGCGAAACGTCTGGCTTCAAACTACTGATGGAGGCCTTCTCATTCGTTCGTAGATTAAAAGTGGGCAAGTGTAGTGATTTGTTCCTGATGTAAGTTCGATGCTGCGGCACTGGCCTGGCGTGTATTGACTCGTTGTGCTGAGTACACTGGCCTGGCAATGAGTTGTCCAGCTTGGGTGAGCATGAGCTCTTCGGGGGTTATGTTGTCGGAGGAGGCAGCGCGGTTGTCGACGTGCCTGCTCTTGTTTGTTGAGTGGAAACTTGTTGGTTTGGAGTCTTCAGCATAACAGTTACGAGTCAGTTTGGTGTCGGTTCGGGCTGTTAACCTTTTGTAGGTTACACCGCATTTTTGTCTTTTGGGCCTGCGTGTGAAAGCACCTGGGCTCCTGAGGGCACTCCTCGTTGCCCCTACCCTGTGGGACGACTAATAACACAATGACTTGAAGCCAACACGCCACACGAGTACGAACAAGACGCCTTCCATCCTGTTCTGTACAAGAGGAACCCACATCGAGCATGGCCTCTACATATGTGTTGCCTCGTGCTGAGGCCACAAAACAGCAGCAGCCGCAGAAGTAGCCGCGGTAGTTGTGCAAATCGCGTCACAGCAACACCTGACTTGGCCAGCTCCGAAGACTACGAAGACAGGCCAACAGTGGGCGAGCTTCTGCTTTTCGTTCTCGGTTATCAGCGATTGAACACGACGACAACGGCGCTCGAACGCTCGACTCGTTGTTTTACCGCCGAGCTAGGTTGAGCGTTGAGCAATCGATTGGTTACGTCTGTTCTTTCCCCAAAATATCTAACGAATTTGACAAATTACTACGAATCCAGAAATTTGCAAAATGCGCCGGGCGGAGGTACTTCAATTGAGACGAAAAAGACAGACCGTCAACTACTTGGTTTTTTTTTGGAAGAGCGTAAACACTCTAATGTCGTCCCTTACCAAGGAAACATCAATGAAAAAGTGGGTTAGGGTAGAAATATCTATAAAACAAAATTGGTCAACACATGCCAAATGGCATATAAACCTTGCAGTATAAGTATCCTTCAAAAATGGCCCTTGCCATGTCTGCCAATCACGCTCGTGCAGCGTGAGCATGTCAAAGCCTGCGGTCGGTGCCTACGTGCTGCAGTGGAACCCCACCATACTCCTGCGTGTACCGTTTCACTCGCCTTCTCAATGCCGGGCGATCCCAAATCAAGAGGTGCAAAGCGGTCCGCGACCACCCCAATCATTTCGGAAGTCGTCATCCCTGTCCGCGTCCACTGTCGAAGGTCGTCCTCAAATTCCTCCACAATTATTTCTAAAGGGACGAAATTTAACCTCTTCGCCGTGTGTGCCCTAGCCGTACACTCGGGAACGTGCTTCAACCAGACCTGTGTGATACGGCAGTGAACGCACGCAAAGCGTTACAAGCACCGCGGGGTCTGGGTACAAGAAGCGCCGCTATCTGCATCTGGAATTCGCGCACAAAAAACAACCTGACCTTACCTTCCCCATCGTCGGTGGCGCTCCCTTATTCCAGCCGACCTTTACCTTAAACGCACACCGACACTAGTCCAGATGTAGTTGGAGAGCATAAACGGGCGGAAGGGCCAGAAGTTGGGATTCACAGCGGTTTGTGCGTGTAAGCGGGTTACTTCTTCTAAACGAGGTAGCCGGCGGCATACCAGCTGCCGTGTATGCCCGTTGCGAAATCACGACTTGCCCCTATTTGAACATCGATCGTTGATGCTGAAATTGCGAGGGGTACGCTAAACCACTGCGGGGGCTTACCCTAGATGACGAGGTATCCTTCTGCTTCTCGACGTTGGAGACCTTTGGTGTCGACGTAGACTTACGAGCACACTTGCAGACGAGGTCCTGCTTTTGCCACCGGCTGCCGGGACCTTCGAGCTATGGTAGCGACAAGATGTGCAGAAAACGGAAGACAAACGGAATAGTAGACACCTTCCAAACTCGGCATTCATAGTACTTTTGAAAAAGAATTCGCAGAAACATGCGTGAACGACTTTGAAACTTTTTTCATTTTTTTTCGAATTCATGCATTTTGTTCTCCCTGGATCTTTGGGGAAGAGCCATTCACGCTTTTTCTACGTGAGGGGCAAAACCGGCCCTCACGTAGAAATTATAGGTGCTTAGTTTTGCCAATTGGAGTGTATTCGAATCGATCCGTGGAGTTGACAACAAGGCACCCAGCGCGGGTCGAATGTTCGAGGAGGCAGTGCGATGGACGCGAGGGCTCACTCGGCACGGTCTTCTAGTCGCTGAGAGAAGGGTCCGCCTCCTCCCTCCGACGACCGCGGCCAACACAGCAGCAGCAGCAGCAGCAGCAGCTGCTGCTGCTGCTGCTGCTGCTGCTGCTGCTGCTGCTGTGAAAATAAATAAATCTGCTGCTGCTGTATACCGTATTGTGGAACAAGCTCTGCAGACACGAATTGACAACCCGACTATCCAAACGGGAGCTGGCCGCCGCCACTGCCGCGACGCCACTGCCATCAACCCTGCTGCTGGTGCCACTGGTGTGCTGCTGTGGCTGCTCTCGACAATAGTCGATGCATCTCGTACGTGGAACATGATCCGCGATGTATCACGGAGCAGAACTGGCAACAGACTCTGTTTTGCGTTTTGCGTTTTGTGGATAGACACACGCGGAGGCCAGTCAAGTGCAGCAACGCACCGCAATAGGGCCACAGCAGCAGCACCACCTCCACCACCACCACAGCAGCAGTAGCAGCAGCAGCAGCAGCAGCAGCGGCGGCGGCGGCGGGAGCGGCGGCAAAGGAGGTGCCGGTTCGTGCGGCTGCGGCACAGAAGCAGCAGGAGCAGCTATATAGGGGAGGCCAAAACATGTATGTGTACGTACTTCGTATACGAGTAGCAGTTTACCAGGTACCATTTTTTGCTTTTGGTTTTATGGCCTCTCGCCTATCTGCTTCTGCTGCTGCTGCTGCTGCTGCTCCCACTATAGCTGTGAAAACAATTTGGCTGTGCTGCCGCCGCCTCCGCCGCCGCCGCCGCCGCCGCCGCCGCCGCCGCCGCCGCCGCCGCCGCCGCGCCGGCGTCGGCGGCGCTGCTGCTGCTACTCTGCTGTGCTGCCGTGCTGCTGCTGCTGTGCCGAGTCAGCGGTGCTGCTGCTGTGCGGCTGTTCTCACATGCCAGGTATCATACCTAGGACGGCTTTATGAATACCTGGTTATATACAACGAAGGAACTTTACCTGGATAACGACCAAACACTTTACCTATGAATGCTATGAATGACTTTGAAACAACTTTTCAAATCGGTTTCTTTGTCTTAAAATAATAATCTTCGATTTCAAAATCCACAAATTCAGATAATGCGTGAATGCCGAGTTTGAAAGGTGTCTAGTACGGACGACTTAAAAAAAGGAAGACTCAACAACAACTGAAACTGCTCAATTTGAACATGTGCCGATACTTCATCAGTGTGATATAAAATGAGCGCACCCTTCCAATTTGCCGTATGACTGTTGCGGATTTGTATCCACGGCGGAGCAAGGCGGCTTTGACGTCCTCCCAGATATTTGCCCACGTCTCCTCCGGGGTAGCCAGTTCACCGAACTGTGTCCCACTTTCCAGCGCTGGTAGGTCCCCAGAGTTTTTATCCCCGTCCTCTTCATCACTTTCACCTGCCGGGAGGGTGCAAATATAATATGTAGAACGCTGGTCGTCACATCTCGACACAGGCACAGTGTACCTACTTTGTCGGTTACCAGGTGTTGAATTCGACTTTCTGCATTGACAAATCACATTGATCTGCGCCCGGATTACAAACCTTCCTCAGACGAGTACATGTCTTCACTGTCCCAGCCACTGTCCCACTCTGTTGAGCAATCGGAGGCACTGTGTTGATACGACCTCGGGCACATGACGGGGCCTAGCACAGGCGGGCAGGGTCAGCGAGCTGGAGCGCTCCTCATGTAGACATAAACCACGTATATATTATCGTCGGACCTCGCAGGCCAGCATCGAGGCGCAGCGAGCAAGTCAAGTTAGTCAAGTCACCAGCAAACACGAGACCTCACAGATGGAGAAAGCCTCATCAATTATATGAACTCCCTAATATATGAAACCGTCATCATAACTGCTGTATCGAGTACCAAGCACAATCAATATCCTCCCTGCTTTGCAATCGATACTGTGCGACACCACACATCCGTAGTATGCATACCGAACAGGTGTACAGTACCATCAACTAATATCCTCCCTGCATGGTGAACAGTATGGTAATAAAGCACCACAATACCATAGCATAGTCACACCTCATAGCTGTCCCGAAAACCACAAATCATCATCCCGAATCAATATCACACATTCCAAATTCACGTACCGAAAGTAGACCACAATGTCACAAAACCTCAAGCAAATTCAAAGTACCGAATACCACAAGATTAATAAAAACCTCGAGCAAATTCAAAGTACCGAATACCAGAAATTCAAGCACATTCATTCAAACTCAAATACCAAAATCTAAACCATACTGGCTCAAACTTCAACAATCTTCCAAGACACTCAGCTGCCGTAACTAGGGCATAAGGCCTCGGTAATCAGACGGTCATCAGCTCGGTGTCAACGGGTCGATACAGGTTTGTCCAGTAGTACCAACTTCAGATACCAAAATTTAAACCATACTGGCTCAAAATTCAACAATCTTCCAAGACACTCAGCTGCCGTAACTAGGAAATAAGGCCTCGGTAATCAGACGGTCATCAGCTCGGTGTCAACAGGTCGATACAGGTTTGTCCAGTAGTGCTAACTTCAGATACCACTGCACGTTGCAAAAATCTTGAAACTTGAAAAATCTTCAATAATACAAATCTCAATACCGTACAATGTGTTCACTATTATAATCAGTAAACAGGCAGAATTTTCAATGCCCGAAAACCATCAATCAAAAACCACAAACCAACCTTAACCCCACCAGCACAATCAAAAACTCAATCAAAATCCTCCATTCTCGAATCCTCGTTCAATCAGTCAACCAGTCAATCAATGTATTTTCCGAACTATCAGAAAAGCCGCCCAGACCAGACAGCCAGAGACGGTATCACCATTGAGATCGACTCTAAAACTAAAACTAAATCTCAGATCCTCATTTCAGTCGGTCAACCAGTCAATCAATGTATTTTCCGAACTATCAGAAAAGCCGCCCAGACCAGACAGCCAAAGACGGTATCACCATTGAGATCGACTCTAAAACTAAATAATAAATCTCAAATCATCATTCAGTCGGTCAACCAGTCAATCAAAATCAATGTATTTTCCGAACTACCAGGAAAGCCGCCCAGGCCAGACAGCCAAGAGACGATATCACCATTGAGATTGACTCTAAAACTAAAACAATAAATCTCAAATCCTCATTCATACGTAAACGTAATTTATCCGACCGCGTGCTATGGTTTCAAGCTTACAGCAGTAGTTATTACGCCAACTTATCATCGGGGAAACGTGATCTCCCCTTGCCACGAGCTGCTGGTAAAATCAAGAACCTTCGAGTGATTTCCACACAAGGAAAGCTCTAAAGTGTAGTATTTTATCACCAAGCCACAATGCCTCAAGAACAGCGTTCTAACCAACCAATAGTAGTGCACGAAAAGACAAAACCCATTCATGTATTTATCAAGGTTCGAATGCCGTTGTTAGACAGGTGCATGAGCATATTTCACATCGCCAACAAAGAGAACATAGTGACTGCTATATGATTACGTGTTTAAAGCACCTACTCCGCTGATACTCCTCTTGCTTTTAAGTACGTACATAGCATTTGTGCTACATAATTGATGATCAGAACCATCTCGTACCTATAACTGGTTCCCAAGCACAATCAATACACTGCCGTCACTGAAGTCGCTCTCGTCGCCGTCATCGTTCATATCACCGTAATCGCCGATGGCGTGTGCACGCATCTGCCACGCACGGTGAAGCGAGGACAGAGCGACGAAGGCGCCGGGGGTGTGGGACGATATGTTGCGATAATTCCAACAAAATACATGTACGGTGGCGGGGTCTGGGACGCCTTCATTGTAGATGACAACACGACAGCTTATCTCTCACCTGGCGCTCCAACTTCGTCTTTTTATTCGCCACCTTCTCATGGGAACGCGACGCTTTCGCCGCAGCCAGTCTCTCCCTCTCCCGGTCCAATTGGCCGTGTGCAGCCAAAACCTGCCCCGCCATGATCAAAATTCGCCCAGTTGAGTACGAGCCGCGTCTGTTGCAAAGCAAGCAACAACACAGGTGTACTGCTGCTGCTGCTTGCTGTGCCACGCTCCCCACCCGCACGTGCCTCAGACATCACCACAATGCGATGGGATCGGATTGTGATGGTGTCGGCCACGAGAGCCTTTCAACTGCCCTTGCAGCTGCGACCTATAGGCTGCGACTATAACGAGGAACACAGACGGGGACGAGGAAGACACAACTTTTAACGACACCCCTCCGTCGTGTTTCCCGCTGTCCCGGCCACCGCCGGGTACAATGCTTCGGCGCTGCGTGCTCCGGTGCGACGAACACCTCGATCACCCGTAGTCCAGGGCGGCAGCGAAATAGTTCGGAGGCGCTTTCGTGTACGAGTATATACGAGTACTCGCACGAGTAGTACCGTCTTTCTCGTACTGCTGCTGGACACTTTTTGTCACAACTTGCTGCGCAGAAATCATTTTCAATTCTTGGGTCATGATAATAAGATAGCCAACTGAAAAATTCTCAATTGGTTTTGACGCTCGAAAAAAACGTTCATGTTCAGTTTTCAGAACCCATCCGTAAGAGATGGCCTTAGCAGAGCGATTTTTTAATAGCAACGCATATTCTAAAATAAATTAAAAAAGGAAAATAATTCGACTTATTTCCCGGCATTTTTACGCGAGTGGCTGTAGCTTATTGCGTTTTTTTCCCATCGAGGTGCCCTCAGCAACGCCGCCACCACGAGCGCTATAGGTTGGATGTCCAGCGTGTTAATAGCCGCATCCAAAAGAAAACATCAAGATCTATTCATAATATATTTCAACTCGGCTCAACTCATCGGGGTGCATGATATATCAAGCAAAGGGCACAAGGAATCTTCTTCGTCGCTGCTGAAAGCAACACCACACGTGCATTGTACAAAAACTATATTAAAAAATCGATTTGGCAGTGTCCGCAGTGTCCCCGGTGCCGAACTATGACGTCACACAGCAAGTGGTTTTATTTCCCTTGCTTCCCAGGTGCCTCTTTTCAAGGTGCCACTCGACGCCTATTGATTGTGCTTGGTACTCGATACAGCAGTTATGATGACGGTTTCATATATTAGGGAGTTCATATACTTGATGAGGCTTTCTCCATCTGTGAGGTCTCGTGCTTGCTGGGACTTGCTTGACTTGACTTCCCTGACTTGGCTTGCCTTGCCTTGACTTGACTCCTTGACTTGCTCGCTGCGCCTCGATGGTGGCCTGCGAGGTCCAACGATAATATATATACACTTAACTACGTCGTTTATGTCTCCATGAGCAGCGCTCCAGCTCCCTAACCCTGCCCGCCTGTGCAAGGCGCCGGCATGAGCCCGAGGTCGTATCAACACGCTATAGCTAGTCATTGTTTATGATCTCGGGTTGCTTGGGGCATCAGGCATTGGTGGGTTTTTCCGCGTTGAGATGAATGACGCGGAATCGGAGAATGCTAGGTGGAGAGCAAGTGAGGAGGGCAAGAGATATCTCGAGCTCCGGGAATTGTATTTGGAGAAGGAGAGGTGGCAGACGGTGCAGCTGATGGGGTGCGTGGACGAGATGTATGCCGAGCGCTTCGTTCTGGTAGAGCGCATCGAGGACTATGAAGGAGCTTGGGCTGCGCGGACCGGAAGGGTTACTGCTGTGCTCACGAAGGACAGGGCCCGTCTCAACCAGGTGGATAGTTGGATATCCTCGGCTCAGCAGAAAATCAAGTGGCGGCAAGAAGTAGTCCACCCGATGCGGCCGCGGCAACAGCGTGCCGCCTCGGCTAGACGTGAGCTGGCGCTGGTGGACCCGCTTGCTGCTCGAGGCACGAGCAACGCAGGCGAGCCTCTGCAGCAGGAGCAGCAGCAGCAGCCGCAACAACCGGAGCAGCAGCAGCAGCCGCAGCAGCTGCAGCTGGCAGCCCTTCGGAGGAAGATGATAGCGAAGCTGCGTGCCACGCCAAGCGAGGCCCAGCGCGCTGATTCGGAGAGGGCAACAGCAGAGCAGAGGAGGAAAGCAGCTGGGACAGCAGTGCGGCAAGAGCAGGAGGCTCGAGCCGGCACGTTGGCCACTGCTGCAAACCATACCCGCTCTGCGCCCACCCCCGAATTTGATGAGGAAGCGACGAGAGGAGAAAAAGGAGAAGATATGGGTGACGAGGATAGAGAAGAACAAGCTGAGGAGCTTAGTAGAGTGCAGACCTCTCGGAGCGGCAGCAGTGCACAGGATGGGCAGGGGGCCCTGCCGCAGCTGCATCCGATTAAGAGAAGCCCCTTTGAGCCGGTTTGTTGGGTGAACCCGGGCGCGCAAGAGCAGGTGGCTCCGTTTGCGCGCCACGCTGGAACCCACCCCGCGGTGACGAAGGAACCGTCACACGCGGAAGAGCAAGAGGTCGGAGAGATGGTTTTATGTGCGAGTGGAAGGGGGTCTCAGGAGGAGGAAAGTAGAGTAGGAGTCGGAGATGACGGCGTTGGGATAGGCGAGGAGCAGGAGCATCAGCCGTTGCCACCGCCGCTGCCGCCACCGCCGCCTCTACCACCGCGTCCGCCACCGCCCGTGGAAGGCACGCGTGCAGACCTCGAGGCGGAGCAGCACGCCCTGGTAGTGGCCAGTCGTTTGGTGCTGGCACACGGAGCCCTGTTATCATTCGAGCAACGGAATGAGGAGGAAGAGGAGGAGAAGGAAGAGGAGGAGCAGCAACAGCAGCAGCAGCAGCAGCAGCAACAGAGGAGCAAGGACGGGTGGGGCGGCGGCAAGCAACACCACCTACAGCAAGGTTGTGTTTGGATCAGCATGGAAGCTGGGCCGAGATGGCGCGTGGGTGCTGGCCTGATGCCTCCGTTCAGCCCTGATTGAGGTATACGCTGTGTTCGTGCTGCCTGATCGATTGCCTTTCCCCCTGTTTTTGATGATGTTTTTGATGATACGTACGAAGATGCCGCTACTGCTGTTCAGGTATATTAATACTACGTGTGTCGTAGGATAGGCTTGTTTGGACCACCTATCATTATACTGAATACGAGTAGTTGGTTCTGTCGTCTTGCGATTTTTACGCGGGATGATGGACTACGCACTTGGGTTGGAGCTTGGGGAGGATGATATATGATGCACGCATGATAGGATTGAGTACGCACGTGACGAGCACTTGACGAGCCGACATTGTTATGTTTCGGTTGTGTGCTTTTCTTCGAACGCTGTGCTACCACACTGCACGTACTAACCTTGTCAGATAGCAACACATCAGTATACGTATGATAATAGCCGACATGCAGCAATTCTGCTGTAACTTTTACTTGGACCTGTAATCAACAGGGGAAGGTACTTGGAACATGCTCATACGGTTATTTTGTCTGTCTGCGATGTTTTTGTTTTTTGTACGAGAAGTACTATTATACTGCTGTGAGTATACCAGGTATATGCGTGCGGTGGTTTTCATGATTTATGAGCATTTTCGTATGCTTATTTTGTGTGTACCTGATGTAAACGGTAGTGCTCTGTGTGCGGACAGTTTCATGATCGCGAAGGTCGTATATACATCCATGCATACATATAAGACACTGCGTTATACCATGGTACAACGCAACTGCGAACGTACTACTGCTCAGATAAGGTTATCATGGTTGGTATAATACGATGTTGGAAAATTATGGGCGTTGTGATATGATATGAATATGCGATGGGGTGGAGCATTGATACCGAGTGAAAGTATGTTTTGCGCGACTCAGATTGACTGCTGTATGTTGTGTGCTCTTCCGCGCTCTCTCCCTCCCTCCCTCCGTAACGAACCAGTTATAGGTACGAGATGGTTCTGATCATCAATCATGTAGCACAAATGCTATGTACGTACTTAAAAGCAGGAGGAGTATAAGTGGAGTAGGTGCTTTAAACACGTAATCATATAGCAGTTACTATGTGCTCGTTGTTGGCGATGTGAAATATGCATTTGCACTTGTTGTCTGATCACGCCATTCGAATCTTGATGAATATATTTATGAATGCGTTTTGTCTTTCCGCGCACTACTATTGATTGGTTAAAACGCTGTTCTTGAAGCATTGCTGCTTGGTGATAAAATACTACACTTTAGAGCTTTCCTTGTGTGGAAATCGCTCGAAGGTTCTTGATTATACCAGCAGCTCGTGGCAAGGGGAGATCACGTTTCCCCGATGATAAGTTGGTGTAATAACTACTGCTGTAAGCTTGAAACCATAGCACGCGGTCGGATAAATTACGTTTGCGTATGAATGAGGATTTGAGATATATTGTTTTAGTTTTAGAGTCAATCTCAATGGTGATACCGTCTCTGGCTGTCTGGCCTGGGCGGCTTTTCTGGTAGTTCGGAAAATACATTGATTGACTGGTTGACCGACTGAAATGAGGATCTGAGATTTATTTTTAGTTTTGGAGTCGATCTCAATGGTGATACCGTCTCTGGCCGTCTGGTCTGGGCGGCTTTTCTGATAGTTCGGAAAATACATTGATTGACTGGTTGACTGATTGAACGAGCATTCGAGACTTGAGGATTTTGAATGGGTTTCTGATTGGGCTGGTGGGGTTAAGGTTGGTTTGTGGTTTTTGATTGATGGTTTTCGGGCATTGAAAATTCTGCCTGTTTACTGATTAAAATAGTGAACACATTGTACGGTATTGAGATTTGTATTGAAGATTTTTCATGCTTCGAGATTCTTGCAACGTGCAGTGCTTCTGAAGTTAGTACTACTGGACAAACCGGTATCGACCTGTTGACACCGAGCTGATGACCGTCTGATTACCGAGGCCTTATGCCCTAGTTACGGCAGCTGAGTGTCTTGGAAGATTGTTGAAGTTTGAGCCAGTATGGTTTAGATTTTGGTCTCTGAAGTTGGTACTACTGGACAAACCTGTATCGACCTGTTGACACCGAGCTGATGACCGTCTGATTACCGAGGCCTTATGCCCTAGTTACGGCAGTTGAGTGTTTTGGAAGATTGTTGAAGTTTGAGCCAGTATGGTTTAGATTTTGGTATTTGAGTTTGAATGAATTTGCTTGAATTTCTGGTATTCAGTACTTTGAATTTGCTTGAGGTTTTGGGACATTGTGGTCCACATTCGGTACGTGAATTTGGAATGTGTGATATTGATTCGGGATGATGATTTGTGGTTTTCGGGACAGCTATGAGCTGTGACTATGCTATGATATGGTGATGCTTTATTGCCATACTGTTCACCATGCAGGGAGGATATTAGTTGATAGGACTGTACACCTGTTCGGTATGCATACTGCGGATGTGTGGTGTCGCACAGTATCGATTGCAAAGCAGGGAGGATATTGATTGTGCTTGGTACTCGATACAGTAGGTATTATGACGGTTTCATATATTAGGGAGTTCACATACTTGATGAGGCTTTCTCCATCTGTGAGGTCTCGTGCTTGCTGGGACTTGCTTGACTTGACTTCCCTGACTTGGCTTGCCTTGCCTTGACTTGACTCCTTGACTTGCTCGCTGCGCCTCGATGGTGGCCTGCGAGGTCCGACGATAATATATACACACTTAACTACGTGGTTTATGTCTCCATGAGCAGCGCTCCAGCTACCTAACCCTGCCCGCCTGTGCAAGGCGCCGGCATGAGCCCGAGGTCGTATCAACAACGCCCGTTCGATCGCGGGGAGGGCACTCACCCCACCACAGTAGCAGCAGCAACAGCAGTAAGCAGCACCAGCAGCCTCAAAAGCTCACTAGGTTTGAGGATGTTGTCATCGTCGTCTTTGTTTGCCTCGTCTGTTTTGCTCGTAATTGTGCTCATTTTTACGTACGAGTAGTCGTATGATACCTCGAGTACTTACCACACACAGCTCACGGGGCCTTACTTTTCAACTCTGGTGGTGTACATGGCAAGCCCTGGTCATACTCGTCAGGGGCTTCCTCCATCTGGAGCAGCTGCGTGCACACTGCTGCGAGCTGCGGGGGCGGGGCTGGCCTCGTCCAAAAAACGACTCGTACCGACGAAACTCTCAAGATGCCCCTGTTCCCTTTTTGTTGGTGATCCAGGCCTATGAAACCCTACTTGAATCAAGTCAAATCAATGCGACACGAAAACTGACGGCGGTTAAAAAGAGCGACACGTTTTCCGACGGCGTGCGTGAACACTAAAAAATCGCCTCTCAGAGCGATTTTTTGATAGCAACGCTTTGTACTTTGCTTTCGAAATGTGTCAATTAGTTCTGCGCCACCCCTCGCTCGAAGAGGGGGGGGGCAAGGAAACCCCGGGGCTGACCTCCAAACAGCCCCGTTCCAGCATCCGTACACACGCAAGTCAGCTGCCACTCCACCCGGCGTAAAACTCCATATTCGCCGGCCACCCCTCGCTCGAAGAGGGGGGGGGGCAGGGAAACCCCGGGGCTGACCTCCAAACAGCCCCGTTCCAGCATCCGTACACACGCAAGTCAGCTGCCACTCCACCCGGCGTAAAGCACAATATTTCCGTGGGGAGCACAGCGAGGCGAGGGAATATGAGTTTTGTACGTACGAAATAATTGGCCAATCATATATGCTGAATGTAGGTCCTGCAGTGGTCCATACGTACATGGGGCGAACTGACTGCGTACTGCAGCAGTGCCGAAGGAACACCTCCCTGAGAGAATCGGGGGTTGCGCTGAGGAGAAGACATCAAGCAAAGGGCTTCCAAGCCGTCAAGCCAACAGTGTGGGGAGGTGTTCAGGAGAGTGTCTTTTTTTTTGCAAGACGAGGCGCGCAAGGTCCGGTGGTCGCTTCACGAAGAAGGCTCGCTCACCACCCAGGTCGGTGGTTACGAAAAAGCAGAGCTTCGAGCTCAATAATTTGTCGTGCTGTAAGTTATGGGGCATAAAAAAAGACCTGCTTTCGAAGGGCCGCCTCACACCACTCGCGATTACAGAAGCTACCGAGCTCGTCGCCGGCCAGGAATAGCAGCGCCGTGCTTCTACTACATATATATATCGTCGCTGTACCAAGCGGGTAGGGCTTGTGCCGTCTCGTGTGCCGTGTTCTAGGCAGCTTTGTGCTTTCAAAACCAGGTCGTTATGTACGTTTGTGTGCTTCTCTCGCGTTGTTTTCTTTTTTGTGGCGGCTGGCGAACAGACCACAGAGGCGGGGCGTTTATTTTCGAGCAAAACAAACAGATTTTGTCAGAATGTTTGCTCAAAATTTCTTTGCAACGGAGGTAACCCTATTTTTTCTCATATTTTGGTCACGTTTCTATGTTACAGCTATAATACCCGTACTACTGCTGCTGTTGTATTGTTGCCGTATCGCCAAGGTACCGCTCTTACTTATGTGCTGTGTATGGTGACGTGGGTACGGGGTGTGTTGGAGACGATTGCGTGATATGTTGGAGACGTTGGCGCAAGGAGCCCATTTTTCCAAGCACTACAAAACGCTCGCATGTTCTTATTTTTGGGTAAGCCATCACGTTTCTATGTTACAGCAATGCCCGTGCCGCCGCTACTGTTGTGCTGCTGCTGTACTGCTCTTGATCTTTTTGCTGCGCACGGTGGCCTGGGTACGCGGTGTGTTGGAGACGTCGGCGCAAGGTGATCAATTTTCCCGAGGAGGCGGAGCGCGGCAGTAGCCAAGCATGGTGGTGAGGGTCAAGCAGAGCGTTGCCTTTTCACTCGTGGTGGTCGTCGTCGGGTGGGGTGCCTGGAAAAACAAAACAAAACAGATTGCTTATCATACGGCCTGCGGGTACTACCTACTGCCGGCGGGCTTGAAGGGGGCAGTATTCGGTGTGAATTTACTGGTCGGATTCGTGTGGCAAGCCAGGAGGTACCCCATTCTGTGTACGGGTGCGCGTTGGCGTTAGGTTGTCATGGGTCCTGGTCCCCAACAACAGTACGTGTGAGTCACACTGTGTTTTATCTTATATACGTTATATGCGCGCACAGGGACGGGGGTACGTCGTGTGGGCATTCAGGGGGGATTCTGTGACTTCTCAAATGCGGCATTCGTTGGACAGCCACACA
>MEHQ01002978.1:0-22898 GCA_008828725.1 Saccharina japonica
CCTTATTCCTCCTTCGTTAGCTTCGCCGGCGGCGTGGGCCGACGGCGAAGCCCCCTTGTACTATTTAATATTATTATGTTGTGTTTCACTTTTCCACCATTTCCCCTCTGAGCGATCTCGCGCGTCCACTGTGTTATTCATTTTTGCCAGCACAGCAGTGAAGTTTCGTTTGCGTGTTGTGAAGTTTCGTCCTCCTTCGTTAGCTTCGTCGGCGGGCCGACGGCGAAGTCCCCTTGTATATGTATATATATGTATATGTATATATCACACGGCAATACAACACGGCCGTATCTAGTGCGTGTGGAGCGCGTTTCGTTTGTTGGAGGGACCCCGAGATAGATAGATATATACCTGGCAACAACCATAAGAACGACATATTTGTTTGGTATTGCCACAACGTCCATACACGAGCAGCGTGAGCACACAGCAGCACAGACAGGGTGTACATAAGATCGTGCTGGGCCTGTGCCGTGCGACTCCTTGCACTGCAACCATTGTGGCTCGGAACACCAAATCACGCAGTGGCCATTGCTGAAGTTGACACTTTTTGGCCCTTCAAATTTATTGATCTCGGGTCCGAAGAAGTAAGCCTGGAAATGTGACGCGTGCTGCGATAGAGGTACGTTGCATATTCTGGCCGAAAATATTGTTACTGACTATTACTGACTATTACTGACTGCCAGGTACCATACGAATTACTAACTATTGCACCGACTACTACTGACTTACTACTGACTACTACTACTGCCAATTACAAACTACTACTGACTATTACTGACTATAACTGACTGTTGCTGACTGTCACTGACCGTCACTGACTATTACTGACTATTACTGACTATTACTTACTATTACTGGCTATTACTGGCTATTAGTATACTCCTCAACTGAGGAACTTCCCACCCAATATGGACGATCCCATTTGTGTTTTACGACAAAATATAATTCGAATAGTTCATGCGATAGGCCGAGGTTGAGAGTTCCATTGTATGCTGTAAAAATCTGATGTTTGGGGAGATTTAGAGATCCTACATATATATACCACACAAAATCAAGTGAGGAGCCCCAGGAGAATCAGGTGCACATGTTTCCACGTCGAGGAGGAAGGGGAAGGGGGGGGGGGGCACTATTGTTTCCACTTGCCTTTCCTTGGTCACCAATCAATGCGGAACCGTGCTATACTGTAAGGTGTTGCACCTTTGAGTCTAAAGCCTACAATCGTAAGCCGCCATGGACGCGTGCTACGATGGAGGTATACCTTATTTTGGCTGAAAAGGTTTCTGGATGATCGGGGCCTTTCACCCGAAATCATCGGTGTTTCAGTATCGTTAGGCCACGGATGTTCGTCGGGTAGCAAATGTATTTGTATGTTCCTCCAACATCAGTTTTTGGGGGAGGTGTAGAGCTTTCCTCAATAAGTGACCACCCTCAGAAGGCTAAAACATGGTACACCTGCATGCAGGCTACCACCGTACCATGCGTCCATGCTGCAATTTTTGTTGTTGGTTGTTTTTTCTAGAATCGAAGCCGGTTTTTGTTTGGGGTGAGGTATTTAGAGCTCCAGACGAGGAGTTCCGTGAATTAAAACAGCCCAGGGTAATCCTTATAACACTCTCCCCCCCTCTGAACGGCGGGATATTTGGGACGTCGGTACCGTATACGGCCGTACGTGGACCCACCCACTTCGTTTCAATACCTGGGGAACCAGGGAGACGTGTTTTTCAGGGACGCACGCACAAGCGTTTCTATAAATGAAACGTTCGAAGTGAGATTCGAACCCGTGTCCTGCCGACGACGCCTAATGTGAGGGTATTACCGGCTGAGCTATCGGGGTAAAAGATCGATCGATTACCCAGCCCAGGGTAATCCTTATAACATAGGCGACACCCGTCCGACGAATGTGCAGCATGCACGCACGAGCTTCAACGTTGATGAATCGTCAGCACGCACGAGCTTCAACGTTCATGAATCGTCATAATAAGTTCAACGAGTAGCATGATGAATGAGAACTTCAACACTGATCACTCATGAGCACTCCGAAAGAACGAAACCACGGAAAACACGAGGAGCCCTGCATGTGCACAAAGGACGCGTGCTACGATAGAGGTACCGGTAGCATTTTTTTTGGCTGAAATGTTTTCTGAATTATGGGGGCCCTTAACCTAAATCGTCGGAGCCTCATTCTTGCGTTGCAGTATTTTTCATTGCATTCTTTAGGCTGTGCGATTGTTCATCGAGTACGTATGTGGCACTTTTATTTCCGTCCAAATTCAGTTTTTGACTAGCTATTAGTATAGAGCTCCTCAAGTGGCCAACCACCCTCAGAAAAATCATGGTGCTTACACCTGCATGCAGGCTACCGTAGCATGCGTCAAAGTCTAACTCCCTATCGAATAGAAACACGCGCGTAAATTGCTCGCCTTTCCTTTGGCGTGGTAAAGGCCCATCTTCATCCGGACCATCTCGGAGTCGCGGTGCCAGGCCACAGGCTTCAGGTGCTTCGGCCAAACCGCCTTGCCGGTGACGGCTCCCGACAGCTCGACCTGGTTTCGGTAACAAGCATGTCGCATATCATAACGCAGCACGGTGGTGTCACGAACAAAAAATAAGTAAGCTGATGTGAATAGGAATGGGGCGCGTTCTTGTCTCAGCGTATCTGTGTTCTTCGTCGTCTTCTTTCTGTAGCTGCGAATACTCCAAGCAAGTATGAGTGATCGATGTTCGGAGTTATTTATTTTGCAACATATAGGTATACGCAAAGGTCATATAGCACAGATAGCACAGAATGGATGGCATTCCGACCGATTAGGGTAAAGGAGCCCCCGTCATTTAAAAAACATTTATTTGCCTTATAAGGCAAAAAAAAAAGGTGCTGTTCCTATCGTAGCACGTGTCCCACCGCAAAATATTCAGCAAACCTATTATGGACGAACCGCGAACAAACAGTGAATGAATGATTATTTACAGAGTTTTCTCTGCTGGTCAGAGCATCTCGCCAAACATATGTACGAAGACCACGCAGCGCTTGGTTTGTCTCCCATGCATAACGTGCTGCGCTTGTAATAGGGCATGCAGTGTGGCACATTTTGGTCGAAAAACTCTGACTGACTAATACTGACTACTACTGACTATTACCGACTATTGCTGACTAATGCTGACTACCACTGATTCTTACTGACTATTACTGACTATTACTGACTATTTCTGACTATTACCGCCTATTACTGACTGATGCTGACTATTACTGACTATTACTGACTATTACCGACTATTACCGACTATTACCGACTATTACTGACTGTCAGTATATTCCTCAAATGAGGAACACGACCCGTTATCGCACTTTTTGCGTTGCACCATACTTTTCGTTAGCGCCTAGGCCATCGTAATTGTTCATAGTTCATCACACTAGCCTACCCCTTTTATTTCTTTCCTCGATGTCAGTTTTGGGTTAATGAGGTATAAAGCTCCTAACTCACGCGAAAGGGGCCACGAACCAAATGGGTGCTACGACTAGTACATCCCTAATTGTGGCACGCGTCGCATGCATAGCATAGCATACCTCCATCGACTCGCCGAATACGGTTGTGATCTTCACGTGCACCCACTCCCCGTGGACGTCATTCCACTTCAAGTGCTTCTCCATCCCGTCGACGTAGTCTTCGATGGACTCCTTGTTGCTGAAGCGCACGTTCAGGCCCTCGTTGTTCGCGGTGAGGGAGTAGATGGGGTCGCCCTTGATCATCCGCCGGTTCTTGGAGCCCTTGAGCTGCCCGAGGTGCGTGAACTTCTTGGCGACGCGCATGCCCTCCTTTGCCTTGAAGCTGTACCGGAAGATGTACTTCTCGTGCTTGAGGAAAGGGAACCCTTCGGGACCCGCCTTGACCTTCACCTCCGCGCGTTCCTCTTTCTTGGGCACGATGAACCTGTTTAAGAGTGTTTCGTGTGGGGGGGTTGCCGGGTTGTGGGTGGGAAATAAGGGTGAGCAACGAGCAGGCGAGGCGGGGGTGTGTGTGGTATTCTATGGTTGGCAAATATCAAGATATCCATCCATACATTCATCCATCCATCCATCCATCCATCCATCCATCCATCCATCCATCCGTCCATCTATCCATCCATCCATCCATCCAGCCATCCATCCATCCATCCATCCATCCATCCATCCATATGCATCCATCCTTAGCTCTTATTTCTTCGAGCCTATTTGACTATAGAGGCGTCAATATCCACTACACCCCCGTTACATGTATGTATCCACCTACAGTACGAAACCCGGGGACATGCTCAGGATGTCCCCTGACGAACACAGTTTGCAGCAAAATTGTGCGCACAGCAGTAGTTCCACGACGAGATCGATCGCCGTGTATAACGAGCTCCTATATCACTATACCAGGTATATGTTACCACCGCCGATGCTTAGGGGGGGTAGGCTGCTCGGACTAACAATGGGCGAGAAACGAAACGCGACTCCGGCTGCGCCGCTTCCGCATCTATAACAAGAAAATTTCAGAAAGTTCTGAACGCGGACCGGACCACGAGTGATTCCGAAGTGCGGACCACGCCTGCACACAATTATCGAAGACGAAAATATCCCCCTAAACATCCGCGCTAACCTACTGGAATACCTAATAATTTGTATAGCACAAGCATACCTGGAGCACGGCTCTGACTTGGAGCCCTCCTTGCACGAAGTCATTTTCCCCCCTCGATCGAACACTTCCTCCAGCGAGCCCGGCCCAAACACGCCTGTTTCGCCACACCGAGGAGAGGGGGGGGGGGGGGGGGGGGGGGAAAGTCTACGGTCGGGCTACGTCGAAGCACCTATATATTTGTTTCTGCAGCTCCTTACTTGATTTACATTACAGGAGACGCGTGCTACGATAGAGGTGCGTAACACTACTCTTTGGCTAGATTTTTTTCAGGATGACGGGGTTCTTTCACCCAAAATCATGGGAAATGCCATTCCGTTTTTGTTTTTACCATTTTTGTTTGCCCTTTCTTCGCGTTTTGGCTGGTATGCCTAGGCCATATAGGATTGCTCAATCCCGGTGTTGCGCTTTTCATTTTTTGACCACAATCGGGTTTTGACCTTCTATCAGTATGGTGAGCCTCAAGTGAGCAAGCTTCAGAAAAACAAAAAGTGGTGCACGCGTTCTCCGCGAATAATTTACGTCGAACCCACAGCCGACGTTCTGCCATAAAATAGCCATCAGCACTACGAGTACCCCTAGCAGGGGGGGCGGGGGGGGTGTACTTCATTTTCATGCATGGCCGTAGTCGTATGACCATAGACCCTCACATCCCTACAATGCCGGGATGGAGCATGTCGGGTTTTCGCCGACCAGGCAGACATTGCTAGCACCAAGCGCGAAGCGCCGTGAGGTGTTGGGCGAGTCGCATGAAGGGTTAGTTGCATCCTACTAAGAACCGCTTGTCAGGCGGACTTGCATATGGATGACAGCTTCAATGAGTGGGGGGTTAAAGCTCGCTTTTTCTTCTTCTTTCTGGGAAGACGCGTGCTACGATAGATGTGTAAGGTATACCTTTTTTTGGCTGAAACTATTTCTGAATGATTTATTAAAGGCTCCTTAACCCAAAACCGTCGGAAAAACCGTTATTGTGTTGAAACGATATTTCGTTGTGTCCTTAGACCATGGGACTGTTCACTGGGTAGCACTTTCAATATCCTCCAACATCAGTTTTCTGGGGGTGGGGGGGGGGGGGGGGNGGGGGGGTAAAGAGCTCCTCGAGTGACTACCCTCTCAGAACATAAATGGTGCACCTGCATGCAGGCTACCGTAGCAGCTCCCGGAAGCATGTCTAAAAAAGGGCAATCACGCGGGTGGACGCGCAGAGAGAGGGGGACACGGCTAACAAGTCTTGTTGCAACTTACAGTCCCAGTCGATCTGGTGGTCTTTCAAGGGTTTACACGTTCTGTTGATCTTCGCGGCCCTGGCTGTTGACTCCACCTCGCACACGCCCTAGATAATGGGGAGGGGAGGGGGTAGAGTTATACCAAGCGCAACGAAAAAGGGGGTGGGGTTGGGGGTGGCTGGGTTTGATGGGTGGTGGGTGGTGGGGCTTACTGTAGCGATGGCGAGTTTCGTCAGGAACCCCAGCGGAAACATAGCGACGGCAGTGTGTCAACGACGAGACTATCAACGGCCATATATACCAACGACACGACACTATATCGAGAGCGGACGAGGGAGGGGCGGAAGTTTTACCAATACCGACGGAAGTACCCATCCATATTGATTACCGTCAGTTGTCCCTCTGCCGCGTTTGACTACTCGTATGTAGCGGAGATTTTCGCAGCGACAAGTGCATACGTACGTCAATCGATAGCGGTCTTCGCGACCCTCTTCATGTGGACCAATACAGTCACTGCTGTACACGATAAAACGCTGCATAGGGCCATGGCAAGAAGCAGCTGCCCGGACGCATGCTACGATAGGTGTGTACACAATGTTTGTTGCTGGAGCTCCTTACTTGAAGAGCTCTATACCCCACCCCAAACTGATTTCACAGGAAATAAAAAGTGATACCCGATGAAAAAATATCATGGCCGAAGCACACACGGAACTAAGATTGCAACAAAACAATGACATTTGTGTTCAGGAGCTCGATTATTCAGAAACATTTGCAGCCAAAAAGTGCTCGTATCTCTATCGTAGCACGCATCTGCGGGTAAATAAGAGGTTGGTCACCACGTGGTCTTGGTTGGTTGACAATCGAACGACTCATCATCAGAAGAAGCTGTCGTCAGAGCCCCCGTTGCGCCTTCTACCGATACTACTACTACTACTACTACTACACTACTGATATTACTACCAATATACTACTACTACTACTGTACTACTACTACTACACTACTGATATTACTACCACTACTACTGCTACTACAACAGCAATACGAGGTATTTCTACTATCACTACCACTACAGTACCAGCACTACTATTACTACAGTAATACTAACCCTGCAGTAAAACTACTTCAGTACCACCGCTACAGTACAGGACACATACTGTTGTAATAAGAAACAGGAAATCTGGTCCAGGCTGGATTTCTTATTTGAGAGAGGACGCTTTCTACACTGATTTCAAGATAACGACTCCCGAGTTTCTTGTTTTTCTCTTAATTTCAGCCTGGCTTTCTTATTAGCCTGTTTCTTATTAGGCGTCCTGTACTGTAATACAACAGTGTTTTCAATGCAACCACTACTATAATTACAGTAGTACTACTCTTGCTGAGATACCACGACCGCACAACGAACGCCGAGTGCACCCACACACACGTCAAGCGCGCACTCACATTGGAATCGACCTCGCACGTTTCCACCTGAGCATCACTGTAAACAAGACACGTGCGTGCGCATACATAGAGGAAGCAGCAGCGTGGGGAGGAAGATCTTGTGAGGGAATGCATCGCACTTGCCTCGAGTAATGTACACCTGGTACAGTAGGTAGTTGTGTTCATGGCAACCCCTTTTTCGGATATACACAATACTGTCATGTCTGTCCGTATATTATTAATAGTTCGATGTCGGTACTGCAGATCCACAGTACCATGATCTAAGGTAAGAATATTCGTCGGCCAAACTATCATTGTAAGAGTACAGGCTACTCGTAGAATATCGTATCAAATAAGGTACTGGAACACAAATATGTCGGGAGACATGTCAAGCGAGGCAAAACATGCGCTGTCAAGGGTGTAGGGACGAAGTGTTCCATACTAAAACCTACAGTAGTAGTTTGGTGTCAGTCACGGCATGTCAAGGCAAATCTGATGTCTGTCAAGGGTTGAAAGTCCTGTCTCCTGACATCTATGCTGGAACACAGGGAACCGAAACATGATCGTATCTCAGGGCCATGTATCATAAGTCATATCCGACTTGTCAGGGGTGATCCCACCAGGTGATCGCAACAGAGGTGTGCTCTCCCCGCCGGAGCTCACCCTCCCAACTATCCCAGCAACACCACCGCTCTCTAGAACACGGCCTCATAAGCGCCACCTTTCGAGCCATACCTTTTTTTATGTTATATTGAACAACACAAGTGAACCTCACGGTCACTAGGTGCCATCAGCCACATGTGTGTTGCTCCACGAGAGATCCACAGCATCATGATATCCCATCAAATAATATTCCATCAAGGGTCTATGGTCATGCGACTGCGGCCGTTCACGACATGAGTAAAACCCCCCCCCTCCGGTCTTCCTTATTGGTTCTGTCCCTTGCCGGAAGTTGACCAGGATGTTTGTCGGGAACCAGCAGAGGTTATGGTTCTAGGAGATAATAGACTTGAAGGAACCAATGACATCGTTCTGGTACAGTAGCATTGTAGTCGCGTTGTTGGGGTAACGGCTGCTAGCATTTTTTATTGCACCTGGCGGCAATCGGGCCAGTTGGCTGTTGTGTTTACGGGTACCATATACCACACACCATGAACTACAGTACAGCAGTATACCAGGGTACAATGTGTCAGGCACTACAGTACATACAGTAGTACTGTAGTAGCTGTCAGTTTCGAGGAGGCGTTCGCGTCGCTGCAATGTATCCAACCACCAAGACCCAAAACGTCCACACTGACATCGCGCAACAGCAGCAGGCGTAGCAGGAGCAGCAAGCAGGAGCAGCAGCAGCAGCAACACGCACGCACGCGTGCACGCACACAGCAGCAGCAGCAGCAGTGGCATCTTTCTACCGATGCACACTGTCATTACGCGACGGTGGTGGTGGCGAATGCCATGGGGCTGTCGGTGCCTCAAGCGTGAGAGTCAGCCGTGGACGGCGTGCCCCGCAGCAATAGTAGTAGCATGAGCGCGACATTACTATGAACGAAACATGCTGTGAACACCAAAGCCCACAAAACACGACGAAGAGAAAGTCATACACAATGAAAACCTTCGGTGCGCGACAATCCGTCATGCCATAAGAAGCGAGACGCGAGACGCGGTGCACGATACTCTGTAACGCGAAACTTGTACGAGAGACTTGCGAGAGAGAGGCCAAGAAACTTGCATCAAACATCGATCAGCAGCAGTTTACATCACCGATTTACGTTACGATCGACACGCACAAACTCGAGATTGAGTGCGACAAATGCAGCATTCACACACCACCCTTCGGAACAGAGCGGTTACGTAATACGTACCAGGTGCAGTTCGCATCCGCCATGCGATTGCCGTATAATACGAGTACTCGTAGCTTCTATCAATAGTAAAAAGTAGTAGCAGGAGTAAGTAGGAGTACAGTAGTAGTACTGTAGTACATACAGTAGTACTCCCTCCTCACCTCGGCCGAGAGGCGGAACAAAATAACTAAACCAATACTCGTACGCACACATCGCACGATTAATGTCGTCATCGTTGCTCGCGAAAAATATGACTACCAGAATATGAAACGAACCTTGTTATGTACACCTTTGCTGTCCTCCGGTCCGCAGACTACTACTACACATATTAATAGTATGAATAGTGCTGGCGTACGCACACCACACACGGGGCTGCAGAGAAGCCAAAAGAACAGGGGAAATTATTTATGCCGTTTTCTTCTTTTTAGGGCCGTTCCTATAACGAAAGAAAGCCGAACTTTACCATTGTACGCTGCGATCTTCTTCGTATGACCTTGGTATGACATGTACTCGTATGCGTGATGGAGGTTGAAACAAGTCTGTCGGCGAACGCCATCCTCCCCATCACCACCACCAGCATCGCTTCCCTCCCCTACTTGATCCATGCCACCGACACTCACGTTTGTCTGGTGATCACTCCGGCACCGAAGAGGGCTACTGCGAAGGTCAGCCCGATAGCAGTAACACGCACCATCCTCTAAAAAAAGGAAGAAGTTGTCGGTTTTTTTCAGACGTTTTCCTTGCTGCTGCTGCTTCTTGTTTTTTCTGGGTTCGGCAAGCACGACAACAGGCAGGCACAGAGGAGAAGGAAATGGCAGGAGTCCTGTAAGCAAGCTGTTGTTGTTGTTACTGGCTGTCGCGTCACGGCGACGAGATAGATGGTGTCAAAAGGTGCACCAAGAGCGTGATGTGTGGCGATAGATGCAAAAGGAGGCGCGCAAGGTGCAACTTTTCAGAGGATATTTCTTCTGCCGTACGAGTTTTTACTGGTGGTAGTTTCTTCTGCTGCTGCTTCTTCTGCTGCTGCTGCTGCTGCTGCTGCTGCTGCCATACAATATGCCTATTGTACGACGGCACTGCTACTAAAATGCTGCGAGCAAGCCAGCCACGAGAGAACATGGCGTGTACTCGCTGAGCGAGCGGGCTCGCTATGCGTAGACTCCGAGTACAACGAGTGGCGATATGTGTACTGCTGTATCTTCTTCCGAAAGGCGTCCAAATATTCGTGTGTGTGGCGAAAGAAAGGCCAGAACTACAGTGCGGCGTAGCTACACGCCAACAACCAAGAAAGCGCTGTTGATGCAAGAAGAAGTCTTGCCCGGGTGCTGTTTGGGTGTGGTGTTGTTGGGTGTGGAGCTCCTACTCGACAGGTATCGCACGTATACGTACGTCGTACGTAGTGGGCACAAGAAAACAATACGAATACGTGCACGAGTACTACTGTACGAGTAGTCGTCTGCTGTCGATTGTTTTGTTCCGATCGTGGCCCATTTCGCGGGCAGCAGTGCTGTATCTACAGTGCAGCAGTGTACAGTGTGTGTCCCCACGGTGCAAACGTCGCTTACCTCGTCGATGGCTCGTTGCTGCGAAAGAAGCGTCCTGTAGCTGCTGTTGCTGCTGTTGTGTGGCGGGTGTTTGAGTGTGTGTGTAGGGGGCTGAACGCTTCCCACCAAACTGCAGGCAAGCTGTGTACGTGGGCAGAAAAACAAACGCTTCGTACGTCGTACGTACGTGTAAAAAACAGAAAAGAATCCGAACAAAAGAATAAATAAATTTCTCTGCGGACCAACAATCGAGTGCACACACACCTGCACACGGACCATGGAAAAATTAATATTTTCTCAATAATTTTCATTTTTTTCGGACTTCTTATTTTTGTTGTACGCGTCGTAGCGTGTACTCTGTGTATCTGTAGATGAGTACTACAGTACGGGTACTCGGGTACGCAAGGTTGGGGTACCTGGTATTTTTTCTGCGTTATACAACTTGCTGGTTTGAGGGAAGCATCAACCCCCACCCAAACACCAACCACATCAGACAGCAGCAACAGCTACAGGACGCTTCTCACAGCGACGAGGTAGGCGACGCTGTCATATATGTGTGCGTGCTCTACGGATGTAGTACTTGTTACACAGGCGAGGTACTTGCTGGTACAACTCACACTACTGTTGTTGCTGAACTGATATACCTGGTAGAATATACGTAGCACGCAAAGCTTGCTTGCTGCAGAGAACGCGAGAAGTACAACGAGCGACCGCAAAAACGTTTTTTTTTTTTCTTGCGCCAATAGGAGTACAACAGCACCAGTGTGCAGTATACACAGGATGGCTTGGAAGCAGCAGCCCCTCAACGCCAGCTAGCTACTGCTTCGCGCGAGCTGCTTCTTGCAACGATGAACGTTTGGTGTTGCTGTTGCCGGGCGTTCAGTGGGCCTTTTCTCTTACCTTTTATTTCTCTCTCACGTTTTCCGTTCTCGTTCTCCAACCTAACAAAACTTGAACGGGTGAAGTTTCCAAAAAACAAATCCATCCCTTTCATTATCTTCGCCCTTCTCTTTCCTAGTCTCGTAGCTCAGATCCCGGTTCGCAAAGCAGGCTCTTCTCCCCCCTCCCCACGACGGTTCATATATGCCTTGATGTTTTATTATCGCGAGAAGACTATACTCGTAGCCCTTTTTTCTCTCTCGTCGACAGACGACACATCGCCAGTATTGTACAACGAGCAAGTTGTTACGTACGAGTATATAGATAGAGCATGCGGGGCAATCCATTCGCTCAGCCAGTACATGCCACCTACTTCTATCGGTGGCTGGCCTTGGTCGCGTACGTGCCACAGATAGTACATGAAGTCGCAGGTCGTGCAGAGGAGGTGCCCGTTTAAGTACAGATAGTATGTTGTTGATGTCGCAAAAGAGTGTTTGCCAATAAAAAAGCAGCAACAAAACAAAAGGCGGCACAACGTGTGATTCAGTTCGTTTCATCGCATATCTGAGAAGCAAAGCAGCAGCAGCAGCGAGGAAGTTAAGGAGGAGAGCGAGGAAGCAACCCGCTCAAACAATGAACTACTGTGTGTTCACCCTACTAAGCTTCTTATCTCGCCGCACATGCGGGAACAAGCAAGCAGCAGCAACAGCAGCAACAGCAACAGCAGCAGTAACAACAGCAGCAGCAGCAGCAACAGCAAGCTGCAGAAGTGTACCATGGTAGGACTGGCTGGTGCAGTATACTCGTAGCACTACTACTGGTTGTATGTAAGAAGTAAAGTAGATACAGCAGTATAGTACTACTGCAGTAGAACATTTAAACAAATAAACGACAGTCGCTGACGTGCAGTATGTAGTGAACGAACTGCAGGTTAAGGTTCCAGTATACGATTTCCGCCCCCGATCGCCCGCACCAAAAAGCAGATCTCCGGTGGGGATTGTTTATCTCGCTGCAAAACGCTGAACCCATGATAATGCCTCGCCGTGCCGCCATACCTAACACGCGTGGTACGTGCGCGCTTCGGTCTGCTGGTGTTGTTGCACCACCCGTCGAGTACACCCTCGCTGACAAGACCGCCATCATCGTTATCGTCACTGCCACGCTCTTGGTGCATATTTCGGCAGCATATTGTATACAGTAGGTTCAGTAGATTATACTGAAACTACAGTACAGGAGATTCTACTGAAGCTACAGTAGATTCTACTGAAACTACTGCATACAATGTATATCTCATCGCCGTGACAATCCAGTATCATCATCACAACAACATCGATCATGATGAGTGGTGCCGTTTCCCTTTTTTGCTATCTGCCTGTCTGTGCTCTTCTTCTTGTTTGTGCTTACCGAACACAGAAATAACTGCCTGTTTGTAATAAAAACAGCAGGATCAAAGCTGTGGGGGGAGTGGGGCTACTGTTCTTTTTCAAGATGGTACGTGCTGCTGCGATCGGGCTGACCTTCGCAGCCCTCTTCGGCGCCGGAGTTATCACGAGGCAGGCGTGAGTGACAAACCGGCGGGATGAGCGAACAATATATTTTGTACGTAAAGAGGAAGGGAGGGGTGATTTATAGCATGCTACACTTCGCAAAAGACCTGTTCACTAGTAGAACATTGGACAGATAGATATCGGTCTGTAATTTGTAGATCGTCTGCGTATTGTATAGCAGCAGTGCTACAGATACATCCTAACTGATCTTCCGTTGTGAGATGCCCTGTGCAGGACCTGTATATAGTACAGTTGCAACGCAAGAAACATGTCCCATATAGAGCATGCAAATTACTATACGGCTCCCATCCGGCAACATGAGCTAAACCATACAGATCATGCAGATCATACAGATCATACAGATCATACATATCATACAGATCATACAGATCATACGAAGCATACAGATAAAAAAAAGTGCTACGTACCCGATCAACAATTCCATGACCTGAGTCTATTATAGTATGAAAACAATTACAACACAAGAATGAAAATCCTACTGGTACGATTTTGGGCTACGTAAGGATCCCGATCATTCGGAAAACGTTTCAGCCAAAAAAAGGTATACCTTATACCTCTATCGTAGCATGCGTCTTCTATGACGGAAGACCATAGTAAATAGGACCATTTGTTCTAGTAAAAATAGTAATATATATATAGGTTTTAGTGTGCACCGCAGGTCCTATTAACTATGGTCCCCCGTAAATAGGGTCAACACTTCCATGACCTGAGTCTATTTACGGGGGGCCATATTAAACAGGACCTATGGCGCACACAAAAACCTATATATTTACCTATTTTTGCTAACAAAATTTGGTCCTGTTTACTATGGTTCCCCGTGATAGTATGCCGTTGTGAGAGTTTGTGCAGGATCTGATCATGATCTGATCATGATCTGCCTAGCACAGGCCCAACCCAGGAAACACGCGCCTCGTAGATCATGCAGGTTACATGGCTCACCCGGCAACATGAACTACACCGTACAAGATCGGGAATAAATCTGCCTCGAAAGGTCTACTGCTTATAGATCATGAAGTGGAAATGATCTACCTGGCATAGATTATCATCTGTCGGAGGTGTTGTATTTATGTTAGGGCCCGTTCAGCATTCCCACTTATCTTTCATTTTGATCGAATTTTGAGTTTCGCTGAGAAAAAGGCCCAGTTGTTTTTCGTTTGTCCGTTTGTTTGTTTGTTTGATTGATGTTCTTGCCCCGCTTGAGTATCTCGAAGGCTAGCGCTTATGCCAGCAAAGGTGACGTTATACACTCACCCTTTTTTTTGTTTTCTGTTTTATTTTCCACCCCCTTTTATTGCCTTGGGCGGCCTATGATACTCTCCCAGCTCCCCCCCTCCCTTTCTATTAATAGTAAGGGCACATATCTGGCAGGCACTTATCCCCCCTCCCCACAGCCGCTCGCTTCTTCACTTTTATCACGAAATGAGTTCCGCATTTTCTTGCCCTTGTCGAGTCGCGTCATCCAATCGTGCAACCTGTTGAGCTATATATGATGCTTGTTACGTACACCGGTACCTGGGTAACGACTAGCTAAGTGAACACAACAACAGGCCTGTGCGAAATCGACCTGAGGTCACGAAAGGGCTGCGCACGAGCCACAACGGCTACCACGAGCCGCAAAACTGAGCGCCGCCATGTGTATATTTCATATTATATGTATGTATGTGGTGTGCGAGAGGAGTGCTGCCGTATGCTGTAATCAAGACAATAAGATACCACACGTAGGGTTAGGGTTTCAGGAGCCGCCTCGTATGCAAGGCATGTCAATACAACATATAGGATACAGTACGGGAGAAGCGATGTTTTTAGTGTACGGCGTGTGGTTCCAGTATTATGAAAAGGTATTGTGGATAAAACCTATAACTCTAACCCTTCTCTTAACTCTAACCCTTCCCTTATTAACCCTTGGCCGACCTGTACGAATTATAGGAGTTTTCCAGAGAAAATCCAGCAAAAAAAAGTTTTTCGGGAAAAAAATCGACCCTATTATATTTCCTAGGTATTGTTTTTGGCCTTTTTCCATGCTAATTACCGCACACTTATTTACGGGTCCCGCATATACGAGTGGGTTTGAGAGCCTTGTTTTCCCCAAACGTTCGCTTGGGGGTGACACACTAATACTGCCGAAAATGCTGTCTTCGGGGATATCTCGTGGAGATCTCGCTCGGCAGTATTAGTATGTACACCCTCCCGGTTGTGCTTAAATCTCAAGACATTCATTCGTCGAAGGGGGTGTGTTATTTCATCACCCGGGTGTGGTTATTTTATCACTCGGGATCACTCGAGTGTGATACATGTAGTACGTAACGGTATGTATGCTGAAATCGGCGGTAGTGCGGCAGGCAAAGTGTTTACCTGGTATAGATGTTTTGGTGATCTTGAGATTTGGCGCCATCAGAACATCATAAACGTTGGAAACACGATCTTGTGATTTGGTGTTCATCATAACCGCGTCATAAACGTTGGAAACATGATCTGAAATGTAAGGGCCCATATTAACGAAGACAGCAAAGAAATAAAAAAATGGAAAATCAAATCTATTTTGGATTTGATTTCGCAAAAACAAAAACTGTTTCGTCCAACTTAAATTGAATATAACCCAAAATCCTAATATTTGGTGGTGGTGCGTATTTTGACCAATGAAAACCGAGTTTGAATATCTTTTTTCGAAAGTGATTTTAGTTTTTTTTGTTAATATGGGCCTGAACGGGAATGCTCGGTTGAGGTATACACGTATCGGGTTGAACTTATTTACGGGGGGCTACGTATAGCAACCAGAAACCACGATGGACCCAAAAACTATACGATACATCCCCGTAGGTTTCCACACCATACCATACACCCCGGTAGGTTTCCACACCATACCATACGCCCCGGTAGGTTTACACACCATACCATTCATTCCGGTAGGCTTACACACCATGTTTGGTTCTGATTGCTGACCCCCCCCGTAGTAACCAAGACGTAACAAATTCAGTGTGCACTGCTGCCAAACCACTATTAATATTAACATGTTCACTGCTGCCAAAGCACTATTAATATTAATATTAACACGTTCAGTGCTGCCAAAGCACTATTAACTATCTACCCTTTATGATATTCGCCCTTCTTTTCTCTCTCCCTGTTAGTCGTAACCCAGATCCGGGGTCACGAAGTAGGATATTCTCCCTCCCTTCCCACTACGGTACTTGCCTTGCCTTGCATGTTTATCACGAAAATAATTCAGCACTTTTTCCCCTGTTAACTGCGTTGTTTTGTAACCCTCTCTTGGCGCTTCAGAGGGAAGCATTCGCCATACATAGCCAAATCTAGCCCTATCTAGCCACGGTTCCACTAGTCTCAGCAATAGCCACTGCGTGATTGGGGGGTGATTNTTTGGTGCTGGTGCGTGTGTTGACCAATGAAAAGCGTATTTTAATTTTATTTTTTCACAAATTGAATTTATTTTGTACTCGTTAATATGGGCCCTAATGGTAAAACTTCATATCATACAAGATCGCTGCTTCCTTCTTACTATACGGCCCTGTACCAGGGCATTAACTTCGTAGTGGCTCGGCGTCTGTTGTGCGCAGCACAACACGCCTGCGGCGCGTGTTGCCCCCGGGAGGCCCCCCCCCGGGAGGGCCGCCGGAGGCGAAAAAATTGCGATCTATGCGCGAATAAACGCCTCAAAACTAAGTAAAAAGCCATTGAATCTACTTTTGGCTACGGCGAATAGCAAATTGTAGGTATCGATCCACGCAAAAAAAAATGAAATCAACCTTGACAGGCTAGTAAAGTCGAGGATTTAGGGGAAATTGCATGCATGCGCGAGGTACCTCGCCCATAAATCCATATTTTCTGGGATACTTGATATCTTGAGACTGCCGATGCCGGTTTTGTTTTTTTGTCATCGACGGGTGTCACAACTGACCATAGGTTACAGTGAAAAAAATGACTGTGAGGGAAGTACATCTCTTACAATTCAAAAAAATATATTTTCGATTTTCATTCTCATCGAAAAGGCAATTCTCAAATAGGAAAATCGGCTGTTATATGATGTATGTATTGGATTGGATGAGGCCTCCTGCTCCGGCCGGCGGTCCCACCCAAACGTCCTACTCCTTCAGCTGACCACAGGCCTCGAGAAACGTTTATTATGTTAACTTACATGTAGTGGTACGTCGGCCTTCAACAAATGCCGATGCACCAGCTGTGAGCTCAACTGAATTGATTGGTCGGTGCATAGCCTTTGCAAGCTAATTGGCTGATACGTCGATCGCGCGTGATCTGCATTCAAAGTATCAACAGTATAGGGGCATAGCTCGGTATCTGACTGGTGCTACGGTAGGGGGTGTCGCTTTTAAGTCCATTACTTTCAGCGGATGAGAGCCACTCCGCCGAGTGACCACCATATTTCTTCGTGGTTTTATAAGTCTTAACGATTTACGTTTTCGAGATATGCACCAGCATGGCTTGCTTGCTACTCTGAGACAACAAAACATTTTGAGTGGGGTACAGAGCCACTCGCCCGACTGGATTAAACGTAGTAGTGCAAATCAGGCTAACCCCCCTACCGTAGCACCAGTCGTCTCTGTTCGCAGGGATGCTGTAGGAAAATGCAGACACGATACATACTTCGTATACCCTCACTATATAGATAACCCTGCTGTGCTCGCTTCTCTGCTCTGCTCGGTACGGTATGCTGGTAGTCGTATATGCAATGAAATGAATGAATAAATGAACTACTTGATATTAGTATGGACGGGTGCTGCGATAGAGGTAGCACTTTTGGCTGGTTTTTTTTCTGAATGATCGGGCTCCCTTAACCCAAATTCGTCGGACTTTCACCATTATTGTGTTGCCATATTTTCGATAGTATACCTAGCTCATGGGATTGTTGGTCGGGTAGCACTTTTAGTTTTTTGCAAAATCGGTTTTCGGGTGAGGTATATTGAGCCCCTCAAGTGATAAGTGGCCACCCTTATAAGGCAGAAACATCACGGTGCACCTCTATCGTAGCATTCGTCTATGCAATGAAATGAATGAATGAATGCAGACATGTATTATATCCTTCTCGTTACCTCTGCCCCCTTGTGCTCTTTGTTTACCCCCCCCCTCTCCTATCCTTGGTGCGGTACCACCGACTGACGTGCGCAACGATAGAGGTGCGCCTACCTTTTTTCAAGTAGACTCCTCGTGTACTTGAGGGGCTCTACGTATAGCTCACCCAAAACGACGAGCCTAACGCGTTCTACGGTAGCCTGCATGCAGGTGCACCATGATTCTGCCATCTGAGGGTGGTCACTTAAGGAGCTCTATAGACTTGCAGTAGTCTGAAAACAATTTTCCTAAAAAAAAAAAAAAAGTGCTCGTACCCGGTGAACAAGCCTATCTACTGTCTATGGCCGAAAAGAAAAATGAAAACTATTGCAACACAAAAATGAAAGCCTGTCTGGCAAGTTTGGGTTTAACCCATTCAGAACTGAAAAAAATATCCCACACTAATATCAAGTAGTTTTTCCCCAAAATCGTGGGAGCATCTCTTAAGGGGTTAAGGAGCTCGATCATTCAGAAAACGCTTCAGCCAAACAACGGTAGACGCGTGCTACGGTAGAGGTAGCACTTTTTGGCTGAATCGTTTTCTGAACGATCGGGCTCCTCAAGCCAAATTCGTCGGACTTTCAATCTTGTGACGAAATAGGTTTCAGAGGATGCTTCGGTCGTGAGATTTATCATGCGGCAGCACTTTTATTTTGCTCCAAAACCATTTTTTTCGGTGAGGTATGATGCTCCTTAAGTGAGGAGCTCAGAAAAAAACATGGTGCACATCTATCGTAGCACGCTTCGGTATACCTTATACCTCTCTCGTATGACGAGTCTTCTGATAAAACGTAGTGGTCTTGTATAGGTAGGCATTGTTCGAATAGCGCTGTCGAACAAAAATGGGACCAACGATAAGGCGCGTGCCTTGTATAAGGCACATGCCTTGTTGGGTAGAAACACTTGTTTTTGTTTAGAGGTATTCTACGGCAGGGGGGGGGGGGGGGGGGGTGCAAATGACAACATTTCTGAGGATTGTTTTCACTTGAGGAAACCCTTTTATATCACCCTAATAAAGCTGACTAAACACAAAAAAAAATCGAGAGATACGCAATGGCATGGCCTTAAGGCATACAGTGCATGCCTAACAAAACAAAAATGGGCGTTCCAGTGACATTGGGTGGGCGTTTCTGAGTAAAACATGGGTGTTGAGTCGGTCAGGAACGCCTACCGCACTATAGAGGCAAGGCCAACGTTTGCGCTGTGCTCAGTCAGATACGCCTGGGGTGCAAAAATGTCCCTCCTACCGCACTGTAGAGGCAACGATATCGGTATAGAATGAGTATTTGCCTCAGTTGAGGAACCCCGCCAGTCAGAAAACATTTGCCTTGCAAGGCAAGAACAATGCTACGCCTCTATCGTAGCACTCGCCCCGCTCATATAACCCGTTTGTACTGTAAAACCCAGTTAACATTAGTCGTACACCGTACTACCCCTGCTCTTACCAAACTCTCCAAGGTACGGTATACTATACTGTGGCAGGCGTGTTTGCAGACACGCATCCTTACCCCCATACCCTGTGTGCTCTTACCCCCCTCTCTCTCCTCGCGGTGCGGGGAAAAATAGGCGTGCTTGGAGCGGGATCGCTGGATGAAGTGTTTGATCGAGGCGGGAAAATGACCGCGTGCAAGGAGGGCACCAAGTCAGAGCCGTGTTCCAGGTATGTTTGTTGTACACGGTACGTATTCTCGCTCTCTTCGTAGTACTGCTGTGCGCACATTTCTCACGCCGCATACTTTGTTCGTCAGGGGGGGGTTCCTAGGTCGTACGTATGGATCTCGCGACGGGTGTACAACGGATATCGACGCATTTCATTCGTCAGGTTTGAAGAAAACATGAGATCTACAAGCAATAACTGCTGTAACGCATTCGTTTCCAGGACTGCAAAAGGGGGAATTGTTTTATGTCGGGCGCTCGCTGTACGGATGTACGGATGGATGGATAGGTGGGTGCCCCCCATAGAGCACCACGCCGCACCTCGCCTACTTGATGCTCTCAGCGCCATTTTCTGCCCACGCAATTTTTTTATAACACCCCCACACGAACCACTCTACAAAAAAAACAGGTTCGTCGTGCCCAAGGAAGAGGAACGTGCGGAGGTCAAGACATGGGGAGGACCCAAGGGGTTCCCGTTCCGCAAGCACGAGCGTTACATCATCCGGTACAGCTTCAAAGCGAAGAAGGGCATGCGCGTGGCCAAGAGGTACACCCACCTCGGGCAGCTTAAGGGCTCCAAGAACGGGAGGATGGTGAAGCTCGACCCTATCTACTCCCTCACCGCGAACAACAGCGGCCTCATGGTGCGCTTCAGCAACCGCGACTCCACCGACAACTTCCACCAGGGGCTGGAGAAGCACCTGGACTGGGAGAAGGCGACGGGGGAGTGGGTGCACGTCAAGATCACTACCGTCTTCGGGGAGTCGATGGAGGTACGATAGGCATGCGGATACATGCGGCAGCGCACCAACCAAACAAAGCACTGCTTGCTGCGTTTGATATGTTTTGTACAGCATATTTTTAGCGATTTTTGTTTTTTTACCAGAGCGGCGGCCAACTTTGGAAAACAAAGTGTCCTTTTTTGTGTTGTGCTGTTTGTCAGCGCTGCTGAATTGACGGGTTGCGCAGTGTCTAGCGTGTCCTCGCAGGGCACACCAACATGTATGTGTGTCCATATGACTTTGTGCCGCCGCCGTCCTTTTATGTATACAAGCAGCTACGTACCAGGTATACAGTATTTAGACCTTTTTAAGAGACCCTACGACAATGAAAAGCGGGATATGACGTATCTCGCAAACTTGTGCGGCCGTTTTGTTTTCACCTTTACAACCCTCTTCAAAGGAGCTTCAACTAGGAAAACTGACGATAGAAAATGACGAATAACTGCAGCAACGGCCATTGATTGCGTGATTCATGGAGGACGATACAACTTGCTGATGTCCGAGTTACCATATACAAGGAGTCGTACGGCACAGGCGAGACACGATCCCGCCACCCGTCCACTTCTGGGCCCTCGCGCTGCTCGTAAGACGGCTGAGAACACTAAAATTGTAATTGGTTTGGTCGTTGTTATCTTGGGGGCCTGAAACAAGTTGCTCAGGGACCCCCAAATTATTGTGTCGAGGAAACCCCGCCACTAATGAATGTGATTTCGCCAAACACGTCCTACTCTGCCCCTGTCGCCCTCATGCATCCTAGGCGTTTTCTTGCTCTCCCATCATCGCGCTTGGCGTTTTAACGTCGTATCGTGTCGTTTATTGGTGCGTGCTACGTTAGATTAGATAGGGGTACGAGCACTTTCGAACCAATACATTTCTGACTGACCTTAAGACACAAACTTACTTCTCAGCTGAGGATTTGCTACTGTACCCCAACATCGTTGAAATATCGACAAATAATTTCGATATGCGTAGAGCTAGGCCATGGGAGTGACTCATCAGGTTACGCGTAAATATGTTGTTGGAGTGATATATATCATCGTGTGATATACCCTGTATATCTTGTGCTATATCATATAACTGATATAATGTGATATATCACTCGCTATCTGCCCTATATAAATATAGATGTGTGTAGGGGGGGGTATAATTAATTAATTTAGCGGAAGAGGGAGAAGAATATACGACGTATATATATATATATATATGCAGAGGCCCTATACTACAATCGAGTGAGTAGCCTCAATAAGTCGCTGGTGCTACCCTACCGGGGTACGAACGAAAGTTGCCACCGTGAGACTTACAGCATTATCATGTACCGGGTACCTATCTCTCTTGTTCGTGAAGAGCATGCTGCTTGTCATCCAACAACGTGCATCGTAACTTTAAAACGTCGATCACCCGAACATAAACACAGCTACGTATGTATGAACAAAAGTAAGAGGAAAACCCAAAGACACCACGAACATACACAAGGAACGCGCACATCCTACTATTAATAACAGAAATAAGCCTACCGTGTAACTCCGTGCTATGCTATACATGTGACTGCTCTGAACAAAAACACAGGTCGAGCTGTCGGGGGCTGTCAAAGGAAAGGCTACTTGGCCGAAGCACTTGGAGCCGGTGGCCTGGCACCGCGACGCCGATAGGGTCCGGATGAAGCTGGGGCTTTACCACTCCAAAGGAAACGTGAGAAGAACTGACACACATCTTGGGCCATTATAAAAAAACAAAATCGAACTGAAAAAAATGCCCGACACTAATTCCAAGTACTTTGTCCCCGAATTCGTGGGACCAGTTCTTAAGGGATTAAACAGCTGAATGAAGTTGTTCGATTTATCTCTACATCAATTAGTTAGGCACTAAACGTGCTACGATGATACGATAGAGGTGTAAGGTACACCTTTTTTTGGCGGAAACGTTTTCTGAATGATGGAGATCCTTTACTCAAACCCGGCGTCGGAATTTCATTTTTTTTTCGGTTTTGTCGCAGTATTTTTTCGGTTTTGTCGCAGTAGGCCGTGGAATTGTTCATCGGGTATATAGTATATATATACTATATAGCACTTTTATTTCCGTCCAAAAATGAGTTTTTGGGGGTAGTATACGAGCTTCTCAAGTGACCACCCTCAGAAACAAAAAATGGTGAACCTACGAAGTATACCTTAAGGTAGCATGCGTATATACCCTCATCGGTTACACGCCTTAATAACCAGAAACAGGAAGGCGGTAGGTACGAGTGTCCCCCCCC
>MEHQ01002978.1:27518-54753 GCA_008828725.1 Saccharina japonica
CCGTCCTTTTATGTATACAAGCAGCTACGTACCAGGTATACAGTATTTAGACCTTTTTAAGAGACCCTACGACAATGAAAAGCGGGATATGACGTATCTCGCAAACTTGTGCGGCCGTTTTGTTTTCACCTTTACAACCCTCTTCAAAGGAGCTTCAACTAGGAAAACTGACGATAGAAAATGACGAATAACTGCAGCAACGGCCATTGATTGCGTGATTCATGGAGGACGATACAACTTGCTGATGTCCGAGTTACCATATACAAGGAGTCGTACGGCACAGGCGAGACACGATCCCGCCACCCGTCCACTTCTGGGCCCTCGCGCTGCTCGTAAGACGGCTGAGAACACTAAAATTGTAATTGGTTTGGTCGTTGTTATCTTGGGGGCCTGAAACAAGTTGCTCAGGGACCCCCAAATTATTGTGTCGAGGAAACCCCGCCACTAATGAATGTGATTTCGCCAAACACGTCCTACTCTGCCCCTGTCGCCCTCATGCATCCTAGGCGTTTTCTTGCTCTCCCATCATCGCGCTTGGCGTTTTAACGTCGTATCGTGTCGTTTATTGGTGCGTGCTACGTTAGATTAGATAGGGGTACGAGCACTTTCGAACCAATACATTTCTGACTGACCTTAAGACACAAACTTACTTCTCAGCTGAGGATTTGCTACTGTACCCCAACATCGTTGAAATATCGACAAATAATTTCGATATGCGTAGAGCTAGGCCATGGGAGTGACTCATCAGGTTACGCGTAAATATGTTGTTGGAGTGATATATATCATCGTGTGATATACCCTGTATATCTTGTGCTATATCATATAACTGATATAATGTGATATATCACTCGCTATCTGCCCTATATAAATATAGATGTGTGTAGGGGGGGGTATAATTAATTAATTTAGCGGAAGAGGGAGAAGAATATACGACGTATATATATATATATATATGCAGAGGCCCTATACTACAATCGAGTGAGTAGCCTCAATAAGTCGCTGGTGCTACCCTACCGGGGTACGAACGAAAGTTGCCACCGTGAGACTTACAGCATTATCATGTACCGGGTACCTATCTCTCTTGTTCGTGAAGAGCATGCTGCTTGTCATCCAACAACGTGCATCGTAACTTTAAAACGTCGATCACCCGAACATAAACACAGCTACGTATGTATGAACAAAAGTAAGAGGAAAACCCAAAGACACCACGAACATACACAAGGAACGCGCACATCCTACTATTAATAACAGAAATAAGCCTACCGTGTAACTCCGTGCTATGCTATACATGTGACTGCTCTGAACAAAAACACAGGTCGAGCTGTCGGGGGCTGTCAAAGGAAAGGCTACTTGGCCGAAGCACTTGGAGCCGGTGGCCTGGCACCGCGACGCCGATAGGGTCCGGATGAAGCTGGGGCTTTACCACTCCAAAGGAAACGTGAGAAGAACTGACACACATCTTGGGCCATTATAAAAAAACAAAATCGAACTGAAAAAAATGCCCGACACTAATTCCAAGTACTTTGTCCCCGAATTCGTGGGACCAGTTCTTAAGGGATTAAACAGCTGAATGAAGTTGTTCGATTTATCTCTACATCAATTAGTTAGGCACTAAACGTGCTACGATGATACGATAGAGGTGTAAGGTACACCTTTTTTTGGCGGAAACGTTTTCTGAATGATGGAGATCCTTTACTCAAACCCGGCGTCGGAATTTCATTTTTTTTTCGGTTTTGTCGCAGTATTTTTTCGGTTTTGTCGCAGTAGGCCGTGGAATTGTTCATCGGGTATATAGTATATATATACTATATAGCACTTTTATTTCCGTCCAAAAATGAGTTTTTGGGGGTAGTATACGAGCTTCTCAAGTGACCACCCTCAGAAACAAAAAATGGTGAACCTACGAAGTATACCTTAAGGTAGCATGCGTATATACCCTCATCGGTTACACGCCTTAATAACCAGAAACAGGAAGGCGGTAGGTACGAGTGTCCCCCCCCCCCTTGCTTTCCCCCTGTGGAGGCGTGCTGCAATAGGGATACTGTACTCGTACCGTTTTTCGGCAACAAAAATAGTTTCTGAATGTGACAGGCCTATTAAAGGCTTCTTAACCCAAGATCGTCGGAATGCCGTTTCGTTTCTATTTTTGTGACTGTATTTAGTTGTTTTTTTTGGTTTGTACCGCTACTTCGGATCATTTGTGTAAGGTTCCTTTGAGGCGGATAGCTACCGGTTGAGAGAGTAAGCCCATATTACATAAGCTTAACTAATTAACATTAGAAGAAAGTCTTGTAGATTGTGAAAAATCCCATGGCCTACGTACTGTAGTAGGGTTACAAAAAAAAACAACTAAAATATCACGTACAAAAAAAAACGAACGGCATTCCGACGATCTTGGGTTAAGAAGCCTTTAATAGGCCTGTCACATTCAGAAACTATTTTTGTTGCCGAAAAACGGTACGAGTACAGTATCCCTATTGCAGCACGCCTCCACAGGGGGAAAGCAAGGGGGGGGGGGGGGGGGGGGGGGGTGCAAATGACAACATTTCTGAGGCTTTTTTTCACTTGAGGAAACCCTTTTATATCACCCTAATAAAGCTGACAAAACACAAAAAAAAAATCGAGAGATACGCAATGACATGTCCTTAAGGCATACAGCGCATGCCTAACAAAACAAAAATGGGCGTTCCAGTGACATTGGGTAGGCGTTTCTGAACAAAACATGGGTGTTGAGTCGGTCAGGAACGCCTACCGCACTATAGAGGCACGGCCCACGTATGCGCTGTGCTCAGTCAGATACGCCTGGGGTGCAAAAATGCCCCTCCTACCGCACTGTAGAGGCAACGATAGCGGTATAGAATAAGTATTTGCCTCGCAGTTGAGGAACCCCGCCAGTCAGAAAACATTTGCCTTACAAGGCAAGAACAATGCTACGCCTCTATCGTAGCACTCGCCGCGCTCATATAACCCGTTTGTACTGTAAAACCCAGTTAACATTAGTCTACTGTAAAACCCAGTTAACATTAGTCGTACACCGTACTACCCCTGCTCTTACCAAACTCTCCAAGGTACGGTATACTATACTGTGGCAGGCGTGCTTGCAGACACGCATACTTACCCCCATACCCTGTGTGCTCTTACCCCCCTCTTTCTCCTCGCGGTGCGGGGGAAAATAGGCGTGCTTGGAGCGGGATCGCTGGATGAAGTGTTTGATCGAGGGGGGAAAATGACCGCGTGCAAGGAGGGCACCAAGTCAGAGCCGTGTTCCAGGTATGTTTGCTGTACACGGTCCGTATTCTCGCTCTCTTCGTAGTACTACTGTGCGCACATTTCTAACACCGCATACTTTGTTCGTCAGGGGACGCCCTGGGTATATCCCCGGGTTTCCTAGGTGGTACGTATGGATCTTGCGACGGGTGTACAACAGATATAGACGCCCTTCATTAGTCAGGTTTAAATGAAACATGAGATCTACAAGCAGTAACTGCTGTAACGCATTCATTTCCAGGACTAGAAAAAGGGAAAGTGCTTTATGTCGGGCGTTCGCTGTACGGATGTACGGATGGATGGATAGATGGATGTCACCCATAGAGCACCACACCACACCGCACCTGGCCTACTTGGTGCTCTCAGCGCCATTTTCTGCCCACACAAGTTTTTCAACACCCCACTCTACCAAAACAGGTTCGTCGTGCCCAAGGAAGAGGAACGTGCGGAGGTCAAGACATGGGGAGGACCCAAGGGGTTCCCGTTCCGCAAGCACGAGCGTTACATCATCCGGTACAGCTTTAAGGCGAAGAAGGGCATGCGCGTGGCCAAGAGGTACACCCACCTCGGGCAGCTTAAGGGCTCCAAGAACGGGAGGATGGTGAAGCTCGACCCTATCTACTCCCTCACCGCGAACAACAGCGGCATCATGGTGCGCTTCAGCAACCGCGACTCCACCGACAACTTCCACCAGGGGCTGGACAAGCACCTGGACTGGGACAAGGCTACCGGGGAGTGGGTGCACGTCAAGATCACTACAGTCTTCGGGGAGTCGATGGAGGTACGATATATGCATGCGGGTACATGTGGCAGCGCACCAATCAAAGCACTGCTTGCTGCGTTATTTTGATATTATGTGTACAACATATTTTTAGCGATTTTTGTTTTTTTACCAGAGCGGCGGCCAACTTTGGAAAACAAAATGTCCTTTTTTTGTGTTGTGCCGTTTGTCAGCGCTCCTGAATTGACGGATTGCGCAGTGTCTAGCGTGCCCTCGCAGGGCACACCAACATGTATGTGTGTCCATATGACTTTGTGCCGCCGCCGTCCTTTTATGTATACAAGCAGCTACGTACCAGGTATACAGTATTTAGACCTTTTTAAGAGACCCTACGACAATGAAAAGCGGGATATGACGTATCTCGCAAACTTGTGCGGCCGTTTTGTTTTCACCTTTACAACCCTCTTCAAAGGAGCTTCAACTAGGAAAACTGACGATAGAAAATGACGAATAACTGCAGCAACGGCCATTGATTGCGTGATATATGGAGGACGATACAACTTGCTGATGTCCGAGTTACCATATACAAGGAGTCGTACGGCACAGGCGAGACACGATCCCGCCACCCGTCCACTTCTGGGCCCTCGCGCTGCTCGTAAGACGGCTGAGAACGCTAAAATTGTAATTGTTTCGGTCGTTATTATCTTGGGGGGCTGACACAAGTTGCTCAGGGACCTCAAAATTAAGGTGTCGAAGAACTCCGTCCCTAATGAATATGATTTCGCCAAACACGTCCTACTCTGCCCCTGTCGCCCTCATGCGCCCTACGCGTTTTCTTGCTCTCCCACCATCGCGCTTGGCTTTTTGACGTCGTATTGTGTCGTTTATCGATACGTGCTGCGATAGATAGGGGTAGCACCTTTGAACCAGAATATGTTTGGACTGACCTTAAGACACACTTACTTCTCAATTGAAGCTTTTCTACCCCCCAACATCGTTTTAAATATTGACAAATACTTTCGATTTGCGTAGAGCTAGGCCATAGGATTGACTCGTCAGGTTAAGCGTAAATCTGTTGCTGGTTGCTATATTTATATGCAGAGGTTCTATACTGCAATCAAGTGAGTAGCCTCGACAAAAGTCGCTGGTGCTACTCGTACCCTACCGGGGTACGAACGAAAGTTACCACCGTGAGACTTGCAGTATTCCTAGTAGAGACGCATGCTACGGTAGAGGTGCACCATGCACCATGTTAATAAGGTTTTGCCTTCTGAGGGTGGTGACTTGAGGAGCTCTATACCTGCAGTAGTCAAAAACTGATTTTGGAGGAAAATACAAGTGCTGTGTACCCGACGAATATATCATCATGACCTCAGTGTAAAACGAACAATAGTGCGACACAACAATGAAATTCCGACGATTTGGGGTGAAGGAGCCTTTAACAAGTCATTCAGAACAGACTTAAGCAAAAAAAAGGTATACCTTACACCTCCATCGTAACACGCGTCGGTAGAAACCTCATTATTGCATATTACGGTGGACCATAGTGAATAGGACCAAGTATTGTTACTAAAAATAGGAAAATGTATTGGTTTTTGTCTGTACCGTAGGTTCTATTTTTTTACTATGGTCCCCCGTAATAATATATATACAACAATGTGCATCCTAACTTTAAACGACGACCACCCGTACATAAAACAGATATAATATGTATATAGATAGGTATATATATATATATATTATCCTTCGGCGGATGGGTATAAATAAAGGTTAAGCCCTCCACACTTCCACGTCTCACTTCGTGTCGTGTGTCTATGTACACAGAAACAAGAGGAGTAACCCAGAGAAACCAAATAATAAGGAACGCGCACATCCTACTATTAACAAGAGAAATAAGCCTACCGCGTGTGTAACTCCGTGCTATACTATACATGTGACTGCTCTGAACAAAAACACAGGTTGAGCTGTCGGGAGCCGTCAACGGCAAGGCGGTTTGGCCGAAGCACTTGGAGCCGGTGGCCTGGCACCGCGACGCCGATAGGGTCCGGATGAAGCTGGGGCTTTACCACTCCAAAGGAAATGTGAGAAGAACTGACAGCACATTTTAAGCCATTATAAAAATCAAATTTTCGATCTTAACCCATTCAGAACTGAAAAAAAATCCCCAACGCTAATTCCAAGCACTTTGTCGCCAAATTCGTGGGACCAGTTCTTAAGGGATTAAACAGCTGAATGAAGTTGTTCGCTTTTTCTCAACACCAATTAGTTAGACACTAACTAACGTGCTACGATGATACTATAGAGGTACTGTACCGTTTTTAGGCTGAAACGTTTTCTGAATGACCTATTAAAGGCTCCTTGACCCAAACTCGGCGTCGGAATTTCATTTTTTTTTCGGTTTTGTCGCAGTATTTTCCATTTTACGCTTTAGGCCGTGGAATTGTTCATCGGGCTTGTACGTACTGTATAGCACTTTTAGTTCCCTCCAAAACGAGTTTTTGGGGGTGGTATACGAGCTTCTCAAGTGGCCACCGTCAGAAACAAAAAATGGTGAACCTACGGAGTTTACCTTAAGGTAGCATGCGTATATACCCTCATCGGTTACACGCCTTAATAACCAGAAACAGGAAGAAGGCGGAAGGTACGAGTGTCCCCCCCCCCCTTGCTTTCCCCCTGTGGAGGCGTGCTGCAATAGGGGTACTGCTGTACCGTTTTTTGGCTAAAAATAGTTTCTGAATGTGACAGGCCTATTAAAGGCTTCTTAACCCTAAATCGTCGGAATGCAGTTTTTCTTTTTGTACGTAATATTTTAGTATTTTTTGTTTTTTGTAAACCTACTAGACCATGGTGGGATTTTTCACAAAAAAAAAAAAGTTTGTTTTGACTTACTTTTATTATAGAGCTTCCCCAAGTGAGAAACCTCAGAAGAAAAAAAAAATGTGCACACCTCTATCTTCGAAAGTACAGTATGTGCCTCGGGCCGAGGGAACTTGAAATATGCATGCAACAATTAATAATGCAATCCATCCATCCATGCTGAAAACTCGCGTATCGTACATACGTTACCAGACATGGTATATAGTATTGGCGTGTGTGATTCGATACATACGTGCGTGTACTACATATACACCTGTATGCATGCCGTTTGACTTGTTTCGTTTGGTGTTGCCTGTGTGCAGGTGCACGACCAAGAAGTGATCTACAAGAACGTCTCCATCGAGGGCCCCAACGGCATCATCAGGTCTGGCAGCAAGGCTGGCGGCGGCGAGGAGGATGACGATAGCAAAAACGATGGTGGCAAGAAGAAGAGGAAGGACAAGGATAANCCCCCCTTGCTTTCCCCCTGTGGAGGCGTGCTGCAATAGGGATACTGTACTCGTACCGTTTTTCGGCAACAAAAATAGTTTCTGAATGTGACAGGCCTATTAAAGGCTTCTTAACCCAAGATCGTCGGAATGCCGTTCGTTTTTTTTTGTACGTGATATTTTAGTTGTTTTTTTTTGTAACCCTACTACAGTACGTAGGCCATGGGATTTTTCACAATTAAAACAAAAAAAGCTTTGTTTTGGCTTACTTTTACTGTACAGCTCCCCAAGGGAGAAACCTCACAAGAAATCGAAATGGTGCACCTCTTTCTTCAAATGTATGTGCCTCGCGCCGAGGAAACTTAAAAATATGCATGCAACTATTGATAATGTAATCTATCAAACATGCTGAAAAACCGCGCGTATCGTGTGATACGTTGCCAGACATGGTATATAGTATTGACGTGTGTGATTCGATACATACGTGCGTGTACTATATATACACCTGTATGCATGCCGTTTGACTTGTTTCGTTTGGTGTTGCCTGTGTGCAGGTGCACGACCAAGAAGTGATCTACAAGAACGTCTCCATCGAGGGCCCCAACGGCATCATCAGGTCTGGCAGCAAGGCTGGCGGCGGCGAGGAGGATGACGATAGCAAAAACGATGGTGGCAAGAAGAAGAGGAAGGACAAGGATAACTACATTGCCGAGGTTGATGGGTACAACTACAAGGGCTGCTTCCGGGACGCTCGGGAAGACCGCGTGTTCCACCGCTCGGAATCCAAGAGGAGCGACATGACAAACAAGGTATAGTATACCATACGAGAGGCTTTCGCTGTATAGTATCGCACGGTAGCACGTATTATGCCATACGAGGGGCTTTCACTGTATAGTATCACACGGTAGCAGGGTGTGACATAGGGGTTTTCACTGTATCAACATACGGTAGGGTGGACATAGAGGTTTTCATTGTATAGTATCACACGATAAGCAGGGTGACATGGGGGTTTTCACTACTGTATGTATCACACACGGTGGTAGGGGTTGCAGTTAGGTTTTGCCTCCCTGCTGAGGCAGTATTTTTCTGACACGGCTGACGCGTGCTACGATAGAGGCAGGGTAGGTGCACCATGTATGTGTTTGCCTTCTGAGGGTGGCCGCTTGAGGAGCTCTATACTAACAGTAAGTCAAAAACTGATTTTGGACGAAACGAAAAGTGCTACAGTATGATATATACCCGATGAACAAAACCACGCCCTGAGTAGACCGTACAATAAACGATATTGCAACACAAAAAATTAAAAAAAAAAGAAGTCCGACGATTCTGGGTTAAGGAGCCGAAAATAATCTCAGCCGAAAAAAAAAAGTCAGGAAATAATTTCAGCCGAAAACCGGTACAGCACCTCTATCCTAGCAAGCGTCGGCTGAAGAACTCAAAACTTAGCAACTGCCGGATACATGCTGGCTGTAGTATGATACTTTGAACACCAACAGGTATGATATTATGTTTGTTTTAGGATTGAAGAGAGATCGAGAACGGTTTCCCCCGGAAGGGATAATAAGCGAGCGATAAAAAAAACTTCTTTGAAGTTCGTGTTTCGGGCGGGGGATATTTGCTGAGCTCCTCACGCCAGGAGCTCAGAAAGTAAGCCGCCAACCCTGGAAGGTACGTAGCGTTTCTCGGCATCCCTATCGCACAACCTGCGGTGAGTTGAGATGCAGAAGAGGCGACAAATTGATGACGCGTGCTATGATAGAGGTACTGCTGTGCCGTTTTTTTGTCTGAATTGGTTCCAGAATGATCGGGTGTCCTTATTCCAAACTCGTCGGACTTTCATTCTTGAGTTGCACTATTAATAATTGTGTTCATCATTTTCTGATTTATAGGCCATGTGGTATTGTTCATCGTGTAGCACTTTTACTGTCGTCCAAAATCATGTTTCGGGTGAGGTATCCAGAACTCCTCAATAAGTGACAACCCTCAGAAGGCAGAAACATGGTGCACCTGCATGCAGGCTACCGTATGGCATGCGTCTAATGTTTGTGTCTTGGTACTTACACTATTAACACGATTTTCCCTCCGGTGTGTGTGTTTTCTTACGACGAGTTGTTGGCATTTCCGTTTCTCAGCCCCAACTTGAGCCCCCCCCCCCCAGCTGTGCATACCTGACGGCACTGTGGTTTATTCGCAAACACAAAGCCGTGACGTTGGTATTGGGAAACCATCGAGTGTTCATTTGGTTGATATGTTATTTACTGTTATTACTGTTGCACTCTTGCCGCCCGACACTAATGCATGTGTAGCAATGATGAGCTTCAACGTTGATCACTCATAAGCATTACACCCCGAAAGACGCATGCTACGATAGAGGTGCACCATGTTTTTTCTGAGCTCCTCACTTAAGGAGCGCCATACCTCACCGAAAAAATAATTTTGGAGGAAAATTAAAGTTCTGCCCGGATGAAAAAATATCATGACCGAAGTATACTCTGAAACATATTTCGTCACAAACATGAAAGTCCGACGAATTTGGGTTAAGGAGCCCGATCGTTCAGAAAACGATTCAGCCAAAAAGTGCCACCTCTACCGTAGCACGCGTCGAAACAAGAAAACCACGGAAACCAGAAGGACACCCGACCTGCGCTACGATGGAGGTGGCCCTTTTCGGCTGAACAATTTTCTGAACGACCTATAAAAGGCTCCTTAACCAAAAGTCGCAGAAATAGTCCCAAAAACCTTTTTTGGCATATTAATTTTTGTGTACCTTGAGCCGTGAGGTTGTTTATCGGGTTGCGCTTTCATTTATATCACAATCGGTTTTTGGGTGATGCATCATAGTACGCCTCAATCGAGAAACTCCAGAGAGAAATGGTGCACCTCAAACCGTAGCATGCGTCGCCCCCTCTGCACAACGTCGAACTCCCTTCCTTCTGTACTTGAGCCCTATCTGTCATATTTGCTGTTATTCGGTTGTTTTGTTATACCCCCTGGTATGTGTTATCCTTGCCATCATTGTACCACGATTGTACCATGATGAGCTTCAACGTTGATCACTCATAAGCGCTCCACCCCACTTAAGTGAGAAAACCGGCGGAGGAAACAAAGAAGAGTCCTCTCCACAAACGTCTTACGTGTTGTTTTCGGCCTTCCCACCCGGGCGTAGAAACACGAGAAGTGTCTCCTGTCGCCCACCACATTCACTTCCAAACTATCGTATTTCTCCAATTAGTAATATTCCTTCCAACACATTATTAGTGCTAAAGGGGGATACAACACTATCAAAACTGTGAAGCTCGCCCCGTCAAAAAGCGCGTTATTCTCCTTCTCGCGCTCTCACTTCGACTGCAGCACGGTACTGCTTGCTGTCCCGCGGGGAGAACCAACCCTACAGAAGTCTCTACCGGTCTGCTCTCCTCTCACGTATTTGCAAACCAAACCCATCTCTAACACGCAGCTGTTGTTGACCCCCGCGTTATATTCTGCCCCCGCCTCCCCTGCTACTCTGCTCTCGGTGTACGTGTGCAGCAATGCGCCAAAGACTGCGAAGGCTCCAAGTTTTTCTCGACCCAGCACGGCAGGGAGTGCTGGTGCGGCGACTCCAAGGCCGACTACGACAAGCACGGCAAGACGGGCGACTGCAACCACACCTGCTCGGGCTCCAAACGTGGCGAAATATGCGGAGGGAGGTGGGCCATGAGCGTCTACCAAGCGGAGGGCAAGACCAAGTCTGATGATAAAAATAGCGCTCCCGACGGTGCCAAGTACCTCGGCTGCTTCAAAGACGACCTGGATGACCGCGCGCTGACCCTGTCCCTCGAGCGCCATGACGACATGACACACAAGGTGAGCAGTGGGCTACGTAGTGGAAGCGATACTATAGTAAGCCATCTTGAGGTCCAGGTATACTCACTGTTGTAGTAGAAGTAGCGACCTAAAATTATCGATGCACAATGCGGTCGTCTTTCGCAGCTTTACACCAAGAAGAGCCATCGTGCACACATAATAGCAGCAGTACACAAGACGTGTACTCATGCTGCTCGCGTGCCATGCATCTATACTATATCAATACGTCCTTCCGTTGCAGTTCGGACACGAGTAGGGGTTGGTTGCCTATTTGAGTTTACCTCCTTGCGTGAGGATCTCAATGCCATCACCCGAAACAGTCTTCGCTTCCAAAAACATTTGTCCGGCGCGACCCGACCAGTATCCTGTGTTTGCGCTTGTAAATAATTGTCATAAAACAAATATACTGTAGTAATAGTAACATTATCCTACCATGTGCCAGTAACTGGCAGTAGTTCACTCGAGGAGCCCAACCGGTCCCGAAGATAGTGGCCCTACAAGTGGTACCCCTGTATGGTGGCATTGCTCACATATATGTCCCCCCTAAGTTAGCGGTCCGGACTAGTCTGCTTGGCGCAGCCGATGCCGCAATCTCGTCACATTTTGCTTCTTTTGTTTTTACATTATCCCGAGTTGAATTAGGTCCCACAGACAGAGGTGTCCAATGAAGTGGTAGAAGGTATTTTACGGCTGCTCGTACCGCACTCTTTTGTTTTTATGGTTGTAGCGTCAAATGTCCACAGATGAGATCAGGCCTCCTTGCCGCCTACCGGGGATCTACATAATCCTGCGCCCATCCCTTTCTTGTTCCGGAGACAAACCAAGCACTTGAGTACTGAAGCTTGGATGCATTCTGCAAGTTTAATGATGAATGATAGCATCAATAATGCTAGACATAGCTGCTGCTCATGCGCGTGCATACAACACGCACCTCTAAAATACCCGTATATTTTTTACCGTCCAGAAATGTCACAAATGTTTAGATCTAAGATTACGGCATCAAGACTAAACTTCCCGCCTCTCCCGGCACAACCACTGGCTGTTGTGGTGTTGCTCATGCGTGCAAACCACACCCCCCCTGCTCTAATGCCTGATGCCTGTACTGTTGTTCCTCAGAAATGTTACGATATTTGCTCTGAGAAGAGGGGCGCCAAGTACATGGGGCTGCAGTGGGGCATCGAATGCTTCTGCGGGAGCTCGAAGGACGACTACGACCAGCACGGAAAGACCTCCGCCTGCAAAACCAAGTGCCCGGGGGACGACACCAAGAAGAAGTCTGTTTGCGGCGGATCGCTTGCTTTGAGTGTCTTCAGGATCTAATAGAGTACGTAGTCTGGTGGTGGTGGTGGTGGTGGTGGTGGTGGCACAGGCCATACAGCCGCGCAGCTATCATAAACGCTTGAACGCTTTGAAGATGTTTAGGCGTGTGAAGTTTGCCTACGGTAGTCCTGCCCGTAGGTTAGAGTTTTGTAGAATGTAGACCAAATGTATTGTCCCTAGGTTAGAGTTTTGTAGAAATGTAGACCAAATTTTCCAAGTTTTCGTGATATAGACAAAACCAAAAGTTGCACTCCTGTAGTAGTGAGTGGCAAGCCTTGCGGTGCCAAGCCTTATAGCCTTATCTCTTGTCACCTTGTTAGTGCGTGATGTGAACAAAACGTAGAATGTTTTTTTTCAAGATTTTTCTTTAAACGTATGGTTCCATCGTTTGCCCCGAGAGCCCCGTCCCTCCCTGTTAGAGGGATGCGGAGTTGTATAACAACTGAGATACGAGCGGATTGAAAAGTGCACCGCACATTTTCTCGGTAGATAGAAAAACGAAACATCGAATTAGGAAAACATTTGACGCGTTTAGTTTTGGTGGTGCTTTTTTTCCACCGTGTCACGGGGGGAACATAGTAAGCAGAGAACCAACCATCGCTCATCAACACAAGGGGGTATGCATGGTGTTTTGCCCCATCGTGGGGGCTGATTACTACTTCTGACCCCCCCCCCGTGATAGTATTAATAGTGTTTCCCGAGCCTTACCCTTGTTAGAGTTTTGTAGAATGTAGAAGGCAAGTTCGGTGGATGGGAAAGCGGGGGGCGCTCTCTCTCTCGTCAGCGCTGGCCGGCCGGGGACGGGGGATGAGTTATGTTGTAGGGATGCATGCTGGTGTACACTACTGTACTGTGCTGTAGCTGCTGGGAAAAGAGGGTTTTGTGGATTGCATTGAGGCATTTTTGTGCAATGTAGTGGTGGTGGTCGTGGTGGTTGTTGCCTCGTAACGACTACTCGTCTTACATAAGTTTGTAGATCGAAGGGGCGGTATTTGGAGGATGGTTGTACATGGATTGCTAATAGTTGTTGGTGGAATTGGGTGTTGTAACTAGGACTCTTAATAAATAGGCGTTTCCGCACAATATAAAAACGTGCCGTACAATGTAAGCATGGTATTACCTTGAACCATGTAACCGCTAGTATTATAGGTAATGGATGTGCAGATCGAAGGGACGGCGTTGATATGGATGTATGTAGACGGGCTGTATATATACGAAGTATATATATATACATATTCTAGGAGGCTTGGGTGTTTGACTTACATGAATACATTGCCGTACAACATACAACAGTAGCAGTGCCTTGTAATGTGAGGCATACTACCTTAAAGTAGAGGTGCATGTGAGGCATGCTACCTCAAGGTAGGGGTGCATGTGAGGCATGCTACCTTAAGGTAGAGATGCATGTGAGGCATGCTACCTTACGGTAGAGGTGCATGTGACGCATGCTACCTTAAGGTAGAGGTGCACCATGTTTTTTATGGGGCCTCTCGCCTGAGGAGGTCTATACTAAAACTACGTAAGTCACAAACAAAATATTTTGGAGGGGAACAAAACATGCTACGTACGAGATGAACAATGCCAAGGCATAAGTATAAAACGAAAACTAATGCAACAAAAAAAAACGAAATATTTCTAACGAGTTCGGGTTAAGGAGCCTTTCATAGGTCATTCTGAAAAAGTTCCAGCGAAAAAGTATTTCATATACTTCGTATACCTCTATCGTAGCACGCGTCATACTTTCGCAGGGGTCACCGAGGGCTGATGTGGGGGGCTGGGGCGTTGCACGAGCGTGCGTGCGTGCGTGCGTGCGTGCGTGCGTGCGTGCGTGCGTGCGTTCGCGTGCGGTCGAGTGGAGCTCGGTAGAGCCCGGTCTTCCGCGAGGCATGCCAAAGCCAGGCATAACCGTGAGATTCAAATGACGACGATTCTGACTACGACTGCTGCTACTACTACCGAGCAGTATTCATGCGTGAGGGTAGCAACAGATTCATAGGTTCATAGGTCGCAAGGGCGGCCGTGACGAAACATAAATTGGTTTGCCATGCACACTACTGTTGTACATAAATGTGTTGTGTATAGCCTGTATGATACTGCTGTAGTATTGGGATATGATTGTTATTGTAAATATTATTATGTTATTCACTCATTATTATTATTATTATTATTATTATTATTATTATTATCATTATCATTATCATTATCATTATTATTATATATACTATTGTTAGTACTACGTATTATGTTTGTGATTCGACAATGTGTAGTCTGAGCTTCAACAATGATCACTCATAAGCATTACGAAAAAAAAATCACGGAAACAAAAGGATCCCTATGCACAAAGTGCAACTCGTTTATGTACCTACTTCCGGCTCGAGCTCTATATATTACATGCCCTTGATTTTTCCCTCTCATTATGTACTAATATTTTCTATTCTAAAATGTTACTGTATGACACGCATCCAAGCTCCACCCCCACTCCATCGTTAAGGGTGTCACCCCCCTCCCCTGCTCCTTCTTGTTTCATGGCGACCCTTATATATGCTGGAGTTTGAAGCGCGATACCCTCGTCGAAATGGCGAACTGTGTACTTTCGTCACCGAGATGATTTGGAGCAGGCATTCCTTCACCACCCCCTTCTTTGTTGTCATCGATCCTCCATCCTCCCCGCCCCCTACGACGCTAGCTGCTAGCTGGTCGATGAAGTTTCTGCCTTCTACCGCGAGGCGCTCAAAGCTTTCCGCCGCTAAAGCGGCAAGTTTGTGGCTCCGTTCGTCGAAGGACACATGTCCCGGACGAGCGTAGCGTTGACGCTCGCGCGCCTCGCAGGTAAAGGCAGCTGCTCCATTGTGATCAGCAACACTGTATCCTCGCAGGTGCACCTGTGCTTGGGGGTCTGCATGGGTGACGTCCAGCAGGATGAACTTGTCCCTATACTCGGGGTTTCGGCTCGTCTCGAAGACTTCTTCTCCTCGTGACGATGTCCATTCGCAGGTTCCTTTCTGCAGCGAACGGTTCGCCGCTCTCCAATTTTGGTGTGGAATTCCGAGCCGTTTCAACGTGCGGGAGATCGCGTGGAGAAGTGGTTGGTGCTAGTTCACCTGCGCCCCGATTCTGGGACAAATATGTGCGCGCCACCGGGTGTCCACGCCAACTGCATCGAATTACGTAGGGGCACTTTACTGCCACGTGCTCCTCGATCCCCATGAAGCGTATTTCCATGCCCGCGAACTCTGCTGAGGATATGACACGAAGCGAGTCCGTCGCGGTCGCGGCCGAAGGCATGCAGTGGTTTCTGCCCATTGTAGGCTCCTATATCAAGCCTTGGCGAATGCTTTGGGTTCACACGCCCCCAACGGGTCGCCTGGTTCCGAAGGGCATTCTGTCTCCGGCAGCTGATCCAGCGAGGTTCTGTGTGCAGCACATGCCTACCCCGCTGACTGACCAGGATTCCCGACTTATGTTGGTACTTCTGAGAGATAGTGGGGACGGCGTCATGCGCAGCCAGCATGTCGACCTATGGGGGCCTAGTGGTCCGGTCCCCCTCTACACCTAGACCACAATCGAGCCAAGACGCGGGGACGGTGTTCCTGCCATCGCTTCCTTTGAGACCCCCCATGTTTCTCGAATATTCCGCAAGCTGCCACCGAGCTGAGCAATCACGTTCGATTCAGGGAGCCCCCTCCTCGCTTGATCCTCAACTGGACCCGACAGGTCTGCTAGAACCTCCGGTACAGCCCCCACCCTGCTTCCAATGGAGGCCGACATTCGCCTTGCTTCCGTCGACGGCAGTGCGAACCCTCCCGCTACCGTGGGAAGGCGTGCTTGGGCTTGCTGGGTGAGGGTTCAAGGTCAGCTGATTACCCGGGCACCTCTCCTGGAAAACGACTATCATTATGGCCCCGCCCTCCGGGTACCTCCCGGGTGTTTTCGCGCGCCTACTGCGCCCCGTTGTCTGCCCTTCCCCTTGCTTCGAGAGATAGCCCAGTGTCCAGAGTCCTTTCCAGGTATCAATTGTCCTCGGCCCGAGGGATTCAATGGCGATGAGCGCCGCCGCCTGCTTGCCCGGCATGTTAGCGAGGCGGCGCGCTAGGCGGTCCACGCCCCATCCCTCACTGCCTCCATTTCTCGGTCCAGCACGCATTTGTCCGTGCGATCGCAACACGCACCACCGTCGCCCCCCCCCCTTCGCCTGCAATGCTGACTCCTACGCTTTCCGGGAGCGAAATCTCCTCCGCCGTCGGGGCGTACGCTTCGTGTGATATTGCCACGGTCCTGGCGGGTTTGGCCACAATACCGATGTCTTCTACAGTAGCTCTCGCCGTAGGGAAAAAGCAAGCATCTGACCGTGTCGGCCGTGATCCTCACAAGACCGAGAGAGACAGCACCCATGTACGCGAAGGCTTCCACTCCTTCTCCCTCAAAGTTATCTCGGAAACGCTTCAGCCCCGGTCGTAACGCCACACAGAACCATTGCCGCCCCCATGGAGACCCCCTCTCCGTGCTAGACACCGTTGGAGCAGACGATCGTCCTGGTCTCCCCGGAGTCCATCCGAAACCATATGCCTGCGGGTCTTGTGGCATAGCGTTTGACCACAAACGGCGTGAGCGCTGGCACGCTGTTGGCCACCTCTGCACGAACTATTTAATAGCGTTTTTTTTTTCACGGTGTTGAAGGCGTTGGAACAGTGTCTATGGGAACGAGCCAGTTGCTCATCTCGTGCAGCGTCCTAATTAATAGCCCTGAGACCCACAAACTGCCTCACCTCCGCCGGATACATCGACCCCTCAAACTGCCTCACCTCTCGGCCGACCTCCTCCAACCCCAGCCGCCACTACTGTTGCAAAGCCCGCGCGGTGGTGGGCCCCTTCCATGTCATGCTCACGCATACCGGCTAGTAGTACAGTGAGACTCGACTGTAAGAAGAGCTCCAATAACTCTGGCGGGAACGCGTCCGACTTGTCGACGATTTTCCGCCAGAAGGCTGCCACATACCCTTTCCGAACTCCTCGCGCCCGATGTCGGTGTGGATGATGGACTGACTGCGGGTGACAAAATCGTTGACCGTCGTTTTCGGGGTCTGAGAGTGCGCTGCGCGAAGTGATGGCTTCGAAAAGCAGCATCTCGGGGGCGTACTTGTCGTCCGGACGCCACGTGGGGGCATTTTCATCTTCCACATCGGTGGTGCCCGCCAGCACTGCAGCCGCCGCCGCGGCGAATGCGGCGGCGTGGTCTTCGGATGGGCATAGAGACACCAGTGTGTTCCATGTCTCCTCGTTTCCCATCTGATCGTGGTTCTGCCAAACGGTTGCGTGCTGCCAATTTGACCCCTCCGGCGTGGCGACACGCCGACGACGCCCGTTCGAGCTTTGCCTCCTCCTCCGAGGCTTCAAGGGCGGCACCCCGTATCTATCGTACGTCAAGCAACGTACGGCAGCAGCATGGTATTTATCCTGAAAGCTCTCGTACGGTAGGAAAGTATCAACAATATTAACAAACTGCAACCGCCGTCCCTACCGCAACCGCAACGCCCGAAACTCCACACGAAACACGAAGCAACTCGCGGCGATGTCGAAAGCAAACAATAAAACGAAAACAAAATGAAACCGTCCACGAATGAAACCGTCCACTAATTCTACAAGCTTATTACTACTGAACTCCCAGCTGTGCAAAGGTGCAAACCGCAGCTGCTAGCAGAAGGACCGGAGAGGGAGAGGGAGTTCTTTGCCAAGACGGTATAGCAAGCATGCGCAGCAGGTGAAGGTTTCAGGACTTCGCAATAGCGGTGTTGATTGATCTACCCCTGCCCCACGTACACGTTACCTACTGGCGCAGATCAACCCCGCATCCCCACACGAAAATTTCAATGCGATGGAGTTGCACAAATTTAAAATATGTTGTCCCCCCGCTGTGAGAGAGTGCCCATTGTCCAGTTGTGTCTGTCAACCGTGCGGCACTGCTACTTTTGCGGCGGACAGGAAGCACACGGACAGTACAAGCCGGTGCCTCAGCTCCTGGTGACGAGTGCGTAGCTTTGTGAGATCCGTTCCGGACAGTGTTTTGTTTGCGCTACAGCAGTAGCAAGCAGCAGCCAGCAAGAAGCAGCAGCAGCAGCAGCAGCAGCAGCAGCAGCAGCAGCAGCAGCACTACGAGCAGTACTGCAAAAGCAGCAGGCGGGACTCAGCAACTTCCAGAGCAAACCCACTTGGTTTACTTCTCTCTGCGAACGAGCCCCTCCCCCCGTACCGTTGGCCACCCCACCCACAAACCAGGTGCATTGGAACAACGTTGTTCCACCTTCTAGCCGGAGGCTTCTCCTTATCTCGCCAATCAACAAGAACCACAGCAGCAGCACGATCAGGAGCAGGAGCAGGAGCACGAGCTGCAGCAGGAGCACGAGTAGCAGCAGGAGCCCGAGCAACAGGAGCAGCAACAGTAGGGAAAAGAGCTGCATTCTTGGCCATACCCACCATCGCCATGGCCTCCCGACCCCCGCCCACCGCCACCGCCACCACCACCGCCACGAACGCCCAAAGAAGGGAGCTGGCTGCTCGCTCAGCTGAGCGTCGCATCCAACACACCGACACAGCCACCACAACAACAGCAGCCGCATCCTCAACTTTAAGCGTCGCCGCAGCATCTTCTTCTGCTGCTGCTCCTGGCCCGACGCAAACAGCAGCAGCAGCAGCCACCAAGAGCATCCACAACCACGGCCATCGTGGCAGAAACAACGAGACTGCCGGGCGTCTCAACGGGGGGCGCAGCAGTGGAAAACGCAAAGCTCCCCCTACTACCACGCCTGAGGCCACTCGCACCCGCACCGGTGCTTCGATGGAGCAGATAGGGTTTTCTGACAGTAGCAGCAACGGCGGCGGCGGTGGTAGTGGTGGTGGTGGTGGTGATGGTGGCGGTTGTTCAAGCCCGGAAGTTACCTTCGCTGGATCAACCGCTGGGTCGTCGGGTCTGCGGGGCATCATGCACGGCGGCGGTAGTGGAAGGGGCGGTGGGGCAAGCAGGGGAGGAGGGGGGAGGAGAGAAAGAGGAAGAGGGAAGAGGAGTAAGCTCGGAAGGGTAAACCAGGTGGGTAGGCGTGATTTCGGCGCGTGCTGTTTGTGTGTGCTTGTGTGTGGCGTGCTTGCGACCTTGATGCCATATACTGCGCAGCGGTAAACGAACCGTGTCTATATCGGTACGAACGTACGGATGATAGCTACGGGTACATGTTGTACGGCAGCAGTTCTCTCTATCGGCATCTGTAAGTATACCTGGTACAGCAGTACCCAACAGTCCACGATAGGTTCAACAGCAGCAGACTACTGGTACAGCAGTAGACTACTGGCACAGCAGTAGACTGTTGGTACAGCAGTAGACTGTTGGTAACAACAGTAGTACGTGGAGCTCTGTCACTACTGTTATCAATAGCATTCTATCATCCTCCTGCACGACAAGTTGTTGGGGTCATCGCCACACTATGCCAACGCCTCAATACAAAATACCAGGTACGTACGTACGAGGTACTCAAATATAGTCCGTACGTACAACTGCAGCAGTCGCAAGCCAGGCTCCAGAAACACCCCATGTATATCATACCCTCTGGTACATGGTAAGCCATGTTCGAAGCCCAAGCCTACAGGGTTCAGCTTGAGCTTGAGCTTGAGCTTGAGCTTGCCAGATGTCACCGTTGTAGGCAGCTTGCCGTGCACCATAAGGGGATGCTTCGATGCCATCTTCACGAGGAGGTGCTGGTTGAGCATTGAGCAAGGGCCCACCATGAAATCGCCCGCGAGAGGAAGAGGTACTTGAAAATAGGAATAGAAGGTTCCCCTTTCGGGATGTGCGTACGTAGTGGACTTGAAAAAATCCCGGGGGGTGTCGCAATATGAAAGGGAGCAACACATAACCACAGAACAAAGGCGTTCCTCCTGTGCTTTTGAGCCAAGGTGGGGTTCGCTGCTGATGTGTACCGCTGTCCTTAGACTGTATTCTGCGCGGATGCTTTTGAAACCCAAAGGAAGTGCTGCTGCTGCTGCTGCTGCTGCTCCTGCTGTCATGTGTCGTCCTCAATCAAACACAGCGCATACAAAAATCACCGCGGCAGCACGAAGAAAGGAGCTCGAAGCGTCGCTCCTGTTGCATGAAAGAAGGGCCGGGGTGCGAGTTGGCCAGGCGACCACACTCACTCGAGATGCGAGGTAGTCAGGCGACCAGGCGAGGTGCCAGCTGTTACACGTACATATATACACAGCACAGCTGACACATGCGAAAACCTGCTGCTAACTGCTGTTGGTTTTGTTTTTGTGTGGGCTTCCATTGTCCTGCTTGGCTCTACTCGTAACTCTCGGGAGGTAACGTCTCCCCGCGATTGCTTGCCAGATTTCGCGACTTTGAGCGCCCAGAGCGCGCGCCACGGAGCCCCGAGCCCAGCCGGGACCCACGCTTGCGCCGAGAGAACGAGACCCCCGGCCGGCAAGAGAAAAATTGCCTATGTGCAAAACAAATTGATTCCATTTAATACCACTCTGCTCCACAATAAAAGCACCGTTTTTATTTAATATAGAGGTATAAAAGGTGCTTATATTTCGGAACAGTGGTACATACATACACATATTTTTATGATGCCCACATGCGTACAGTATGTATGATCTCATACACGCGAAAAACACAATCCAATAAACCAACTGGCCAAAGGACAAAAATAACTCAGATTGAACGAGGTGGGCATGCCACGCTAATACCCTCCCTTCTGCCTCCGTAAAACACTCAAGTCTCATAAACCCCAAGAAAATCCCTGCAGATATTTCCATCGTGTACGACAGTTATCTCCTACCGATGGTTCCCAACGCATATATAATGGGCTAAATGTAGTCCCAAGAAAAACACAACATTCGTTTCAACCATACCAGATACCTCTGGTACACCATAAACAACGGGATGTTCCTGAACTACTGTATGTTCCGCCTAGATTCGTACTGCTGTACTGTCTGTAGATCAAATGCGTTATAGATATAAACGATAGTGATGCAAGTGGTCCTTAGACCGATGACAATGGGAACGCTCTGTTTTGCGTTAAAAAACATGAATTCCAAAGATAACCGCTGGAGTATGTTATTATAGTACCGCTTGCTACTACAGTAGTATGGGCACGATTCTTAAAAAAACAGGTTCCAAACTTTGGAGAAAGCAAGAAAAAAAGAAGAAAAAAAACGGTAAAAAAAACGGAAAAATGTTGGGCGAAAAAGGCCGGCTTGAGAAAAACTCAGCGAAATGTGTAGATGTTCGAAGTGGCGAGATTCCGAGTCCTCGACAGGCGACGATCGAATAAACAAACGACTGCGTCATGAGCTCTGAACGGAGCGCGCCCGTTAGGCAGTAGGGACTCCGACCCGCCCTAGGGTCACAGCGTTCACGCAATGGCTGGTGATATATGGCGGGCGCTGGCCAGGCGTTTGAAACAAAGACATTGACCGCTGGTGTATAAAACACAGACGACAAAAAATGCCCATCTCTCTCTCTCGGGTGGCAAAAAGTACACTACTTTTCGGGTTTGGGAGGGAGGGGTGGACAAACGGTGACAGTGGATCTTTACAATGGGGGTTTTGTCTTGGTAGTAGTATGTTGACCCTCAGATCGAACCCTAACCCTAACCCGAACCCGAACCCTATGCTAGTAGTGGTCAGTGCTTGCTTGGCCAACCTAGAGTGCCTAATTAGCTACCTTAGGAAGATCCACTAACAGTTTCTGTCCACTACTGTTGGGAGGGGAAGAGCGTAGGAAGCCGCTAGCAAGCTCTCGCCCCCTAGACCTCGGATCCGCATGATATTTCCGAGGCCGTCATCTGCATTCGTTGGCCTTGCCCGACGTGAAGCGGGCTGGCCGTGGGTTGAGTCTATACGTCGAAATCGAAGGTCTATCGTCGCACGAGCTCATTTTTTTTATCAGCGTGTTGACAATTTTTACAACGAGAAAAAAAAAAAAAAAGCAAAAGCAAAAGCAAAAGCAAAAGCAAAAGCAAAATGGCGCCGCGTGAAAAAAAAAAACATCAGAAAAAACACAAACATTTTGCACCTTTTTGTTTCTTCCCCCTTTTTTTTCCCCGCAGCGGCGGCACGAGAAAATATCTGCAGCTGGTTCTTGAAAGCAATACTTTGGAAACTAAAAGTTTGAAACATCGTCTTTCCATTGCTATAGGTCTTAGATCCATTATATCGTCCATGCCAACTGTACGGACAGGTACTCATATTTGTTTCTATGCATGTGTTCCCTACCGTTATTTCCTAATACAGACAGCTTCCCATGCGAGGGGGGTCGATTTTTTTTTTCGACATCTCACAGAAATTTTTGTTCGTTAGGGGAGGGGGGGGTTACTAAAACCAAGGGAAAAAAAAATGAAAATAAGGATAATTTTTTTTCCCCATTTTCTTATTTCATCATGTGATCACAACGGTTGCAACGGTTTTCTATTCCGACCTCTGGGGGTGTGGTGTGTCGTTTTCTCTTTTTTCTGGACGCCCCTGTCCCATGTGTTATATTTTGCCGGTATATACCGCTTCCAAGACCGCGGAGGGTCTTGTCCACCTCCTATCCCCGGGTTTCCAGGCTACTCTTGACCTCTATATGTTTTATCGGAACATAAATCAGCGCCACTATCTATTTTGCCGCACTACTGCTGTGCTTACACGTTCGGCTGGCTCGTGCCTGGTGGCAGAGAGCCGGTGTGGACCAAGAAGCTTCCATCGCAGCAGCTTGTGACTCTCTTCAGATTGTGGCTTTTGTCAGCTTCTTTTTCAACAGATGCCTTCGTACTTCGTACTACACCTCGACTTAGATAGAGGCGCTGCAGTTGTCGAAATTGGTCCGAATTTGGGGTGCAGAAAATGAGACCGAAATAAAATAACAACCCCCACCTGAACGTTTGCACTTGTATACCACTCTGTCCCGAAATATAAGAACCTTATTTATTGGATAGTAGTGTACAAAAGGTGCTTATATTTCGGGACAGAGCGGTACTTCACTTGCGGACAGTTACAGCTCTGCTATTACAACAGGAAACTCGTTAGGGGACAGGGGACGCTCCTGATGGGGGGTGAGGGCGTCGGGTACGCCAGACAGTGACCAAGCCATGGGCAGCCAGAAACGACTCACGAGGTGGTTTTCGTGGAACTGGAAGTTACGAGCCAGCAGCACAAAAAAAAAACTTCCAAAATCGTATAAACAAAACAAAAAACAAAGAATGGTGAAGTTCGCGATCGAGAGTATTTTACACAATGCCTACATCGCCGATGAAAAAACGGCCTTCACCGAACGATTTTTGTTCTCTAGGCGGGACATTTGTAACTATCCTTGCTATATACCGGTACGTATAATACGTAACCCGAATTTTGCTGCCAAAGAAAAAAGATGCGTTCCCATGAAAAGTATAACATACCTGGTACGTATTGTAGCAAGTTTTTGGGCCCGAAAACAAAGCGGGTAAAAGAACAACTTTGATTTCTTGTTTCGTTCCCTCCATTTCTCTGAAACTTCGAAATACGGATCTTGCTTGCAAGTATCGTACCATGTTTTCCAAGTCCTATGTATATGTACTTGTATGGTGCCGGAACGCCTACGTACGTTCGCGCGCCTACTTGACAACGGATGCCTGAGTGATCCTCCGTCCCCGTAAAACCTTACAATAAGTTTTTTTCAACTGCGACTCTTACGCTGTACGGCTTTTTTCGACCCGAAGCTACTGTTCCCTTCGCGGACAATTTTTTCCGACGTTCACCAGTAAAATCGACTACTGTTGTACAGGCAGAGGTATTTATTTCAACGGTTACCTTGTTGTGCAAACAGTTGCAATTGTTGCCCCATTTTGCGCGGACACAGGAGTTTAGCGGCAGCGCTAACACATCCTTCGCAACCTCTACGCGACATCGCAAACGAAGCTATTGTTAGGAGCAGGAAAGCACCTCTCACATGTGTCTGCGGCATCTGCTTGTGAGTGGAGCGGCTTGGGCGCCAATCTTTGCGTGTTGGCTCATTCAGTGCTCGCTTTTTTTTCGGTACAGCCAGTATCGACGTCCGTTTTTTTGTTTTCGAAAAAGCAGTGAGCGCTGTTTTTTCTTTCACGAGAGGCTCATTTTTTCTTCCATTCCGTTTATTATCTTCGCCGTTCTTTTTTCCATCTCTCCTTCCTGGTCGTAACTCAGACCCGAGGGGTCACAAAGCAGGCTCTTTTTCACTCCTCCCCCACTGCGGTGGTTCGTGCCTTGCGTTTTTATCGCGAGAAAGACTGCGGCCCTTTCTTCCCTCATCGACTCGCATCGAATTGCCTAGACAAGGGCAGGACCATCACGCTTTGTGTGTGTGGATGTCTTGTCTGTGCATTCGTGCGTGCAGAGCAGTTCGCAGGGTTTGAAACCGAGCCATGGCTGAACAGGTCAAGCTTTGCGATGTGCCTACGTGGTACATACCACCAATTAGTATACAAACGTTCCTTCTATTTAGGGACAGCGTGGTAGGTCATTACCCTATCACACGGGTGATAATATATCACATGGGTGATAAGACATCACATGGGGTGATAAGCTACCACACGGATGATAATATGTCGCACGGGTGATGAGATATATTTCACGGGTGGTAAGATAGCACACGGGTGATAATATATCAACACGGGTGATAAGATAACACACACGGGTGAAAATATATCACACACGGGTGATAAGATAACACACGGGTGATAAGATACCACCCGGGTGATAAGATATCAACACGGGTGATAAGATATCAACATGGGTGATAACATATCACACCCCCTAGGGCGAATTCCAAAACATTATTTTCTCGACAACGGGCAGAGTTCAGGCGCCGAGCGATACGTTCGTGGAAATATCTGGACGAGATCTTGCCCCGAGATTATTTATCTCGTCGAGATTATTATCTTGCCCGAGATATGTATCTCGTCGAGGTGTTTACATCGTCGAGATATTGTCAAGATATTAATCTTGCCGGAGACATTTATCTGGTCGAGATACGAAGACATTTATCTTGTCCCCGAGATATGTGTCTCGTCGATGTATTTCCAAAGCCACAATTTTCGTTGTGCATACTCTCTCCAATCTTTGAAGAATACTCGGCCCGGAGAAAAAAATCTTCGGGGGGGTATATACCGGTATGTCATTTATCTTGCCTGTTGCCAGTACAGTGTACGGGAACCTTTTGGGGACTTGAGAACGTTACGGTTTCATGATACGTTACGATTACATAATGCGTTACCGTTACATAATGCGTTACCGTTACATAATGCGTTACCGTTACATAACGCGTTACGGTTACATAACGCGTTACGGTTACGTACAGCATCGGCCTCATCGAACAGCCCGGGCTACTGGGGTAGGCGATACATATAATATGTTCCGAACAACATACTGCTGCTCGATACACAAAGGGAGTGGTAGATTTGTAGAAAAGGTGCACGGCATGCGCACAAAAATCACAATGAATGGCAGGTTGTACTGCTGCGCGCACGCACTAATGAAATAGACTGTTACGGGTTACGGGTGTAGTCTATATTAGACCGCCCTTTTCATTTTGTTTTTGGTCGCTCTTTTTTTTCTTTTTCTTTTTTTTTTGGTCGCTGTGTTGATTGTGTTTTGGTGGTCGCTGTGCTTGATGTGTTTCGGTCGGTATGCCTTGGACCCGAAAGGGGCTGTAATAGTAAATGGTAAGCGTGGCAACACGCGGGTTTCATGTATACATAGTTGGTATATAACCAGCAACATTCTGCTGACGAGGGGCGTCGATAGCTGTTTCTTCTTATTTTTCGAGCAGTATCCCCCTCCCCCCTCCCCTCTCCCGCGAAAGTTTGTGTAGTTGTAAAGTTATGAAGGCGTTAACTAACGGGGACCGGGTGGTATGCACACGTGCGCGTGTTGCTCTTCTTGCTATTATAGTAACTGCTGTTCGCAATGCTCCGTGTGCGTGCTTCGACAATTGGCTGGTCGATTTTTTGTTGTTTCCCCCATTTCTGCAGGCGGCGATGCTCTCCTCGCCCCTTAGTGCCGAGGAAGGCCAATCGGGAGGGGCTGCCGCAGACGGCAGCGGGAACACGCCTTCCGTCTCCAAAACCTTCCGCCTGGTGAGATGTTGTCAGTTACCTGGTACCTGGTATATATACCGTATAGCGGTAGTGGTCCCTCTATAGTGCCGGTATATATGCGCCAGGGCCAACAATACCGGCACTATAATAGCAAAACCGGCACTAACTACTCCGCACGCTGCATGCAATACAGTAATGGTCCCTCTATAGTGCCCGTATATATGCTCCAGAGCCAACAATACCGGCACTATAATAGCGGAAACCTTCACTAACTACTCCGCACACTAACCACACTGGCTAGCTAATCCCATCCGCGTGCCAAGCGATTTTACAGGCACTGCTGTAACGGGTAGCCGGCACTATATAGGGACCACGGCCCTATAGAGGGACCACTCGATACTACATGCCTGGGCCATGGCAGTGCTCACCGAGTCGCACTCTCCTTTCTCTCAAAGTCAGGTTTTGACTTGCTAATAGTATAGAGCCCCACAGGTGGGAGAGCCTCACAGACTATTACGGGGTGGGCTAATGATGCCATAGTAAATAGAACCTACGTTCAACACAAAAACCTAGACATTTCACCTATTTTTACCAACAAAAAAAAATGGTCTTATTTACTATGCCCCTCGTAATAGTACACAGTAATAAGTGTACCAGGGGTACACGAAGACTAGTTTAGACGGACCGACACTCGC
>MEHQ01002978.1:57753-68325 GCA_008828725.1 Saccharina japonica
CCCCCCCTCGCCCGTCTCGAAAGGGATGCGTGGTCAATGGTCAAATGACTAAGGCAAGCAACAAATGAGTACGCCCCCCCCCTCTCCGTGCCCCCTTCCGCCCTTCCGCCCCCCCCGCAATGGCAGAGCCTTAATACCAATGGCATATATATACCAGAACCATGCCCCCTGCATCGATTAACTCGACGCTTGTCGTCCATGTGCAGGTCCGCCTCACAGGCAGTTTTTGCTGGTAGGATCTGGCTCACACACTTCATGCCTCACGGCGCTTGGCGCTTGTTGGTGCAAAGCAATCAATCAATCAACCAATCAATGTCTGCCTGGTCGGTGAAAGCCCGACATGCTCATAGTAGAGATGCGAGGGTCTTATGGTCATACGACCACGGCCATACATGACATGAGGACCCCCCCCCCCCACGAGGCAAATACATAGTGATACCCATTGCTGCCTCTGGAAGTTGCCACACCAGAAATTAAATCAATAGTCAATCGGAGGGCTGTCGTCCCTATGCAAGTCCGCCTCACAGGCGGTTCTTAGCGGGATGCAGCTCACCCTCCATGCAACTCGCTCAATACCCCACGGCGCGCTTCGGGCTTGGTGCAAGCAATGTCTGCCTGGTTGGTGAAAACCCAACGTGCTCCGTCCCGGCATTGTAGGGATGCGAGGGTCGTATGGCCATACGGCTACGGCCATGCATGGCATGAGTACACCCCGTCGTCCTTCCTCCACTCACGCACACCCCCGCCTCGCCCCCCTCCCCCCTCCCGGCACTGGCTGGATTTCTGCGTGGCTCGCCCAGACTCTACGGAAGCTGCTGACGTTCCGCGAAGGCCCTGCTATTTTTGCTGGAGATACTAACCTTCGAGAGGCCGAGGTCAAGCAAGAGAAACTCGCCAAAAAGGTACACACTATACGTAGGCGGGTAACATGCTCCAAAAGAGTCGATCTTCACGAGGATTGAATTTAGTTGTTTTTGTTTCTGGCTTTTCGGTTCATTTTGTTTTTTTTCGTTTTTTTTTTTCGGGAAAAAACAGAAAAAAAAAAAAAAAAAACTTCATCCCCGAAAAAACTGGTCTTTTCGTTTTTCGTATTTTTTTTTAGTGTTTTAGGTACGAGGGTAAGGAGATAAAGCATGTCAGGTAGTCGGGATAGTCGGCACCTCCAGGAAACGACTATGAATGCATGTATATATTCAACTACTGTTGGTCCGACTAATACATAATAATAGATTATGAATAGTAGTTGGTGAACTCGAGTCGTCCCGAGCCACGGCTCTATTTTGAAACGTTTTGTGTGATGCCCCGCGTTGCATTTTGGACTTGCTCGTGTTACGTGTGCTTATACTTCGGAATATATACTCGTACGTAGTTAAGCATTACCAGGTATATGGTACACCTGTGGCGGTACCGGTACAGTTTTGTTTTTTGCTTCTTCTCTTTTTTCGTTTTGTTGTATCATGGAACTCAGCATCATCATTATATCAGAAAAAAATAAAAAAATAAACACACACACAGCTGTGAGCTCGAGGATTTCGTCGAAACTCATCTTTGCTAGCTGAGTGTAATACTTCGATCGCGCGTACTTACGGATTTCTATATATAGCAGGTTCCACAACAGACCAAATGTAACTCTGGTTGTCCTGTGTTGTTGCGTCTTCCTCCTCCCGTCGGGTGTGGCCGCATCCCCCCCCTTCCCTTTTCTTGTCGAACTCCCCTCCCCACCGTAAACGTAAAATAAAGGTGGGCGACATGTGGCAGGTCTGCGGCGGCAATCCCGACATTCGCTTCACGTGGGACATGCTCAACAACGACAACCTCGTCTTCGACGGGGGCTTCAAGCCCAGGGCAAGATACGACAGGTATATATATATACGTGGACCGCCTTGAGGCTGGGGCGATGCTCTGTTTTTGTCCTTTTTTTTTCTCCGTGGACTACATACAGTACGCGACAGATGTTAACCCCTTGAGTAACTGGTCCCACGAATTTTGGGAACAAACTACTAGAAAATTGTGTGGGATGGTTTTTTTCTGTTTTGAATGGGTTAATAATGTCTTGTTTTTGGCCAGTCTGGAGTTACTATGCAAATAAGACTGGGTGTGTTCCACACTATTTTCAGTGCAAAGAGGTCGCATTCTTATGTTTTCCCCCCCAAAAATCTCAGCCTCAAAATTCTTAATCATCGGATTCTTGAAAATCTGTCGCGTGCTGCATTAATATAGAGATGGCAAGTACGTCGTACAGTCAGTGCTTGGTTCGGCTGAGAGGTTGTGACCGTTTTTTTTTTTTTGTTTGTTCCTGTTTCAGTTTTGTTCAAGCGAATGTGCTATTAACACGATGTCGTATATACAGTGCTTGGTTCGGCTGAGAGGTTGTGATAGTTTTTTTTTTTTGTTTGCTCCTGTTTCAGTTTTGTCCAAGCGAATGCGCTATTAATACGACGTAGACAAAAAAAGAAAGGGCCAATCCGTGTTTGAGCGAATGCGCTATTCATAAGTCACGGGAGAAAGGCCGCATCCGTGCTTTTCGCTGACCCGTGCCTGACTATATGCGTATGAATGCATTGTTTTGTTTTGTACCTGGTATTGTGTTTCGAGCGGTTTGAGGTGAACACGCGCGCTACCTGGTCCGTACATACACATGGCTATTTTTTGTGAAAGCAACAGCAGTCAAAGCAGCACCCCCAGAAGCAGCACCAACACTGAAAGCACCAGTAGCAAAAGCAGCAGACACACTGTGATTTTTCAAACATCGTGTATTTTCTTATAGTTTCGTGATAAACAAAGTGTGACCCCCTCCTCCATCTCCTCTCCCCCCGCGCCCCTGTTCTGGTGTTCCTTTCGTTTTTTGTTCCTGTTTTTTTTTGTTTTTCTCTCCATTGCCCCCCTGGCTGTATGTACTCGGTATTGTCCCTGCTGTATACCCGGCACCCCAAAAAAAAACACGCTACAGGATGTTTGTGAACCCCCAGGCGAAGTCATCGGCGAAAACTTTCGCTCTTCTAGGCACCCAGCGGATGGCTCCACCGGAGGCGTGTTTCCCCAGCGACCACTTCGGTATGGACGCCAGCTTCGAGTGGTGATTGGCTGGTTTCTTAAATGAAACGGTCATTTATGTTTTACACTACTTACGTACCGGTACGTACTTAGCTACTGGATGGCTCCACCAGAGGCGTGTTTCCGCAGCGATCACTTCGGTATGGACGCCTGCTTCGAGTGGTGATTGGCTGATTCCACGGTCTGATAATCGTCATTATTTGTGTTGATTTACGTACTGCATGGCTTCGCCGGAGGCGTGTTTCCTCAACGACCACCTCGGCCTGCACGCGCCTGCTTCGAGCGGCGATTGGCCGATTCCTCGATGAAACCATCGTTTAGTTTTTACACTACGAACGTATATACGTACTTACGTACCTACGTACTGGATGGCTCCCACTTTGGGCGTGTTTCCCCAGCGACCACTTCGGTATGGACGCCTGCTTGAAGTTGCGACTGGCTGGTTCCTCGATGAAACCGTCCTTTTTTTTTGTACTTGGTGTACTGGATGGCTGATCCACCGAAGGCGTGTTTTGCGAGCGACCGCTTCGGCACGGACGCTTGCTTCGAGTGGTGATTGATTGGCTGGCTGGTGGACGAAACCGTCACTTGTTCATTGCGTCACGAGGTACTCGGTAGAAGCTAGCCGCACAGCAGTGCGCCCGGCTTGTATCCATACATACAGTAGTGGTTGGAGGGGGAGGGGGGGGTTATCGGTAGGTATTGTAGGAGCTCAGGAGTGTGAGACCAACGTTTCATGCTTTTGGAGTATTTTGCTTTTCGTTTTGTTTTTTTTCGTTGCTACAAGTCTTGTATCATACCAGGTACGCGTACATACGTGCGTGTTTTAGTTTTTTTTTTCGACATTTTTTGTTGCTGTTTCATACGGGTGGGAGGGAACAAGTGTTGGCTTTTACTCTTTCACACTCGTACTCGTTCGTAGGCGTATTTTGTATTTTGCCTTGCCGGGGTATATATGTACGTTACGAAGGCGTGTGAAATGGGATGGGATTCGCGTGGGACGAAAAATGCTGCCGTTGCTGCTGCTGCTGCTGTTGCTGCTGCTGTCGCTGCTGCCCACGGGCCACTCTCGCCTAATAACTGAAGGGGAGTCACAACTATTGGATAGTTTTTTCTCACTCTTCACAACTAAATTTTCTTTTTTTTTATGTGGACGACTGGGTGTTGTTCTGCTTCCTTTTCCATGTAATGGTACCCTACGATGTTCAACGTTTTTTTTTTTCATGAGGCGTTCTGACGAGAAGGGGTTGATAGTATTCCTTACCTCGGGCAGATCTGTCTTACAGATAGATCTATCTACAGATAGATCATCTAGATCATCTAAATCCTAGCCTGCCGTTTCGAGATGTTGTGTAGGATCTGTACAGCAGTAGACCATGCAGATTTACACAGGTCCCGCCCGGCAACATGAGCTAGATCATACAGATCATACAGGTCTTACAGTTCATACAGATCATACAGGTCATACAGGTCATATAGATCATACAGATCATCTTACCTGAAAGATCCACAGTGGATCATGAGGTGGGAATGATCTATCTGATCTGTACATGATCTGTCCGAGGTGTGTTAGTAGGAGTTCATAGGGTGTGGTGTGGGATCCGTGTTCGGCATTCGACGGTCAAGCAGGCCAAACGGTTATTTGGCGATACGGTGTTTAGTAGCCGTTGGAATATGGGATATTTGATGGATTGATGGATTGATTGGTGGATTGGGTCAGTATCATCGTAGGAATGGGGCGGACAGGGTAGGTGCATAATCCTTTGTTCCAATATATGACTACGTACAGAGCAATGGCCAACGGTACTACCACTACTACTGTAGTATGGTACGGTACTATTATAGCCGTTGATATGGGACGTACCGGTATGTATTACAATGAAATGTTAGTTCGAATGGGGCGGTCTCATGCAGGGGATGGATACATAGCAGGGTGCGGAATAAGTTGTTCGGCATTTGATGGTCGACCAATGACCCAATGGTCACACGGTACAAGGTTTCCCTTCGAAAGGCATTCGGGCGTGGGGGTGGGGGTGGCCCAAGGTAAAACAGTCCGATGACGTTTTTTTTTTTAGCAACTGAAAAAAAAACGAAAGGCCCACCACCAGCCGTTGATTTGTTATTTTTCAAGAGTCTGTCGTACAGCCGAAAAAAAAACAATGGCATGATAACGACCAGCGAACGGAAATCAGTACATAGTACACATAATATATAATACATGCATTTTAGCGGTCGGTATGGGGTATGATGGGGATGTGTCAGGAGCGGAGGGAGCGGGCGCATGAAGGAGATACGAAAGAGGGCGTGAAATCCATTTTCGGCATTTTTTTTTACGGTCGAGCACTGGCCAACGGAAAACGGTGTCATATGATAGGTGTTGGTACGGAATCAATGTTCGGCATTGACGGTATATAGTAGCGGTTGCCCAACGATCAACTACAGTAGTAGCGGTATACGGTGTTTTATCGGGCCGTTGAAACGAGGTACGGGATGGAATGGGACATTATAAATGAAGGGGACAGGGGTGTGGAATCCATGTCCCGATATTATACGGGCATATCTACGGAGCAATGGCCAATGCGACGTTACGGTATCATGGCCATATGGCACGCAATTATAGCCGTTGGTATAGGGGCATGACGGAATTTGTTTATTTCTAGGAACGAGGCAGTTTGCAGGGAGGATACAACGGGTAGGATATATTGTGAACCCATGTTCGGCACTGAACGGTCGCACTGTAGTAATAGCAGCAGTAGTAGCCAACGGTCAAAAGCAGTCGACAGTAAAATCTGGCGCGGTACGGAATTAATTATAGCCGTTTGGCACGGTGCTCGATGCCGTCATAGTAGCCTTTTGAAGAAGAACGGGCTATTAGCAATGAAAGCAGACCACGTAGACATTTTGGTGTGGAGTTCATGCTCCGACATTTTACGGGTTAAAGAGCAAGTTCCAACGGTCTACGTACGTACAGCGTCCTATTCTCGCGGTTTGTGATGTGGGGTGTAATTGTACCGTTTTCGGGAGGAGCCGGTATCGCGAAAAGGGGATCATACTTGGGATAAAAAGGAACCCATGTACCTGGTAATGTATTTGTCGGTATAAAATGAGACGAGGGCTAGATGGGAGGGTCACTTTTTTGGGGGGGGGTTCTTGTTCAGCCGCTCAGAGCCACCCTGTCGATCGATTTGACTGTTACGCGGGACCATACGAAGTAAACAGAACCTACGGTACACATTTCCCAGTTTTTCCCACCAACATTTGGTCCTATATACTATGCCCCCCCCCCCTCCGTAATACTACGTACCGACCGTTTATTTGTGCGAGCTGGAAGAGGCGTTTATTTGTGCGAGCTGGGGGAAGAGAAGGTTCCGGCAAAAAATTTAGAATGTTCCACCTTCGGGCCTGTAAATCAGTCAACACTACGTACTGTAAGCACGTCCACATGTGACCGTATCAACGAGAGGACCTCGTCGGTGAAGCTTTTGCCTTGGCGTGCGAGCTGCTTGCAGTAGTTCGCGAGATGTAATCAGTGTTCCACTTACTTTGGAAGGCGTTGTTGCATACAGCAGTAGGGCTTCGACCTGTCTATAGTAAAATCAGTATACCACTCTGACCCGAAATATAAGGACCATTTCGATTTAATGCTAATATACAAACGTTCCTTATATTCCGGGTCAGAGTGATATTCAGTGTTTTTTGTTGGGCCTCAAAATCTGCCCCACCAAGACGTCGAGTCGTTCGATATACCCAACGTGTTACGGTGATCGCGTCAACTTGGGGGGAAGACATCAGTGGGACACTAGTTTTTTTTGTTACGCAACAAGCCGTGAGAGTTTGTATTAAAAAAACGCCTGCCCAAGTACTATTACAGGGAACCATAGCAATCGGGACCTATCACGTATGGACAAAAACCTAAACTTCGTGTATTCCAGATTTTTTACGAAGCACATTTGGTCCGTTTACAACTATCACGAAGGTTTTGACCTACGAGTACTTGAAAAAAAACTTAAGAGGGAAACAGTGCGCTGCAGGAGAATCACTTTTTTTTTGCACCCTGAGTTTTCGGAGTTGTGATAAAGAAACCTTTGGCAAGGCTGTTCGTCATGAAACAGCCGATTTTCCTAAATTGAGAAATTCCTTTTTCCGATGAGAATGATAACCGAAAATGTTGGGTTTTGTATTGTAAGAGATGTACTTCCCTCACAGACAGTCAAAATTTACACTGTAAACGATTGTCATTTTTTACAGCCGTCGATCGCAAAAAAAAAAAAAAAAAAAATCGCCGCCGGCAGAGTCTCAAGAAACACATATTAATAGTCTAGTTTATCAACTTTGAGTTCGAGTAGTGTTGGAATATTTTTGTTTACTGGCATCACTATTAAAACAGGAGGGGACAGACAACGCCTGCATGCAGGCAAAGGTCAACACGCAGTTCTACACCACCTTTCATGCAAAGCCTCCCCTAATTCCCAGTACAATCAGCAAACGTTAGTACCATTTTCACTTGGATGAAAACACGGCCCTTCGCGAAAAGCCTCCCCTCCTCCCCAGTACAATCAGCAAAACGTTGCCATTTTCACTTGGATGAAACACGGCCGCACATCGTGCTACACGCCAGAAAACCAACCGCCGTATATATGCAGGAATAGTGTCGTAGTCGGATGGACCAGCACACCACAAAAAAAAACGAACAAATGACTGGTTCCTGAGGGGGGGGGGGGCTGGTCCCGGCTGTATTTTGGTGGGAAATATTTACCATTTCTCAACTCCTTTACAGCTGCAAAACTGATTACCCTAGTCTAATTTCCGAGTGGTTCGTCCCCAAAAACATTTTGGGTGCAACCCTCAAAAGGTTAACGCTTTATTATCCTACTTCTATATCCGACCAGAGAGGGGGAGAACTTAAATACCCCCCCCCCCCCCCCTTCAAGCTCCGTCTCGAAAGGGATGCGTGGTCAATGGTCAAATGACTAAGGCAAGCAACAAATGAGTACGCCCCCCCCCCCCTTCAAGCCTCGAGAGAGGGGGACTTGCTTACGCCGACGCCTTTCGACAGCGAGCAAGCACCGACACGCGAGGGCTATGGTAAGAGAGATACCACACCAAACGAAATCAAGCGCGGCACCGTATCAACCGCGCCGTCACGCTGGCGTCAGTCAGTCAAGTCAGTCAATCACTCAGCCAGCCAACTCCTCCTAACAAATATCGCTGCCAAATATGATGGTCACAGACTTCGACCCTAAATAAGAGAGGGGGGGGGGCGGAGAAAGAAACCAGGGAGCAAAAACAAAATGCAATAGGGGGCGATCGATGCGACCATGCAACTATTAATACCAGCAGCAGCAGCAGCAGCAGCAGGAACAAAAACAAATGGCAGAAAGCACCGTAACAGGCCAATACCAGACCCCACCCCCACCCCCCCCCGCACCCCCACGATAAATCACGCCTCTGTTCGTGGCCGTAACTCCTCGGGCAACTCCTGCTCCTCTAGCCAATCGCCGAAAGCGTCCAATCGTTGAGCCTGTGAGCCAAAAGCAAAGACCAAAATAGCGAGCGACATCGGAGAGAGGCGGAGGTGGGGAGGGGGGCGGGGGGGGGGGGGGGGGGGGGGGGGGGGGGGGCCTGCGGCATATAGAGTCTACAAAAACAGTATCATGCACAAACCTTCTACGTAAACCATAGCAGGTAATATGTATTCTATAACGCAGATCAAATTAACAACCACACGCTACAGCCGGTCGCTCCGGTAGTCTAGTGGTCCATCTCGAACACTGCTATTAAACAGCCTTGATATCATGGGTTCGGTTCTCCGTATGGAGGTTTCATTTTTCAAAATTGACACCAACCATCGAGAGTGCCTAATAATATTAGCGTGGGTAGGCACAATTCGGCGCGAGTCGACGAATAGGAAGAAAATGTTGAGCCCCTCTCGCCATCACATTTGCAAGGCGCGTGCCGTAGCGGGAGGGGGGGCGGGCGACCATGCGAGAGCGAAGACAATACATGAAAGGGATGGAAAAAAAAACAAAAAAACAAGGCTAACGTGGCCAACATCTAAAACTGACAAGAGTCATCTCTTCGTCAACCATAATTCGAGACCCCGAGGTAGTGACCTGAACAATGACAATTGTATCCGTAGCAGTGGCCATATTTGCCATCCTTCTCTTGCCGTACGTACGGCAAACATAGAAGCTAAAGATAAGATAGATAGTGATCTGCTCGATGATCTGTGCAAGAGTAACATACTGGCCTCCCCCATAGTCATCCTCGTATGTTACAGCGATACACATAATAGGTATCTGGAGATGATATGTATCATGATCCGTCGGATCTGTGCAAGATTAACAAACTGACTTCCCCTTTGTGTCATCCTCGTACTTTACAGCGCTACATAGGGGACCTCAAACATGATCTAGATAGTCATCACCCGTCCGATCTGCGCAAGATTAACGAACTGACCTCCTATTCTTGTCATCCTCATTTTTTACGGCGATACCAAGTACATACAGTAGTAGGATCTAAAGATTGTCTACAGTAGATAGTGATCTGTCCGAAGATCTGTGCACAAGATCAAGATTAAGATTAGCAAAAAACCGACCTCTTCTTTGTCGTCCTCCTCCTTGACGGTGTAGTTCGTCACGCCGTCCCAGAAGTGGCAGGACAGCTTCCGCCCGCCGAAGAATCGTCCATCGAAGGCCTTAATGCACTCAGAAGCCGCGTACGACGTCCCGAACTGCTCCCCATACGCAAAAAAAAAACAGACGAAAACAAAAGGGCGTGTAACGTCAAGGGAGGCGACGAGAAGGAGTGTATAACGAGCGCGGTGGGGGGGGTACTTCATTTTCATGCATGGCCGTAGTCGTATGACCATAGACCCTCGCATCCCTACAATGCCGGGACGGAGCATGTCGGGTTTTCATCAACCAGGCAGAGACATTGCTTGCACCAAGCGCGAAACTCCGTGAGGTGTTGGGCGAGTCGCATGAAGGGTGAGCTGCACCCTGCTACGAACCGCTTGTGAGGCGGACTTGCATATGGATGACAGCTTCAATGGGTTAATGTAATGTCTGGTGTGGCCACTTCCTGAGACAGCAATGGGAGCACTATGTAACTGCCTCTTGAGTGCCTCACCATATACACACTACGTGATACGATCATTCTCCTTGTGCGGAGCAAAGGCTCTCCACCCCGCACAAATGACCTCAATAAAATACGGGACCCTTGAAGTTCTTGAGGAAGACCGTAATCTTCTCCACGGACATCGTTAGCACCAAGCGCTAGCCACAGTAAATCCAACCAGCCAATAAACCAAATCATGCCCACACGACGAGCGCTACGTAGCTACAGTAAAGCCGCCGAGCTACGGAATACAAAATCCAAAGGCTAACCTTGATAACGACGGGACCCTTGAAGTTCTTGGCGAAAACCGTAATCTTCTCCACGGGGCCCAACTTTTCACCCTCCTCCAGCAGGTCGGCCTCGAGCTCTTCGCCGAACTTCTCGTTCGTCTGCACCCCC
>MEHQ01002978.1:79657-92912 GCA_008828725.1 Saccharina japonica
GAGGTGGGAGGGGGGGGTGGGGTTCCCAGCGGATGGGTGGCGTGTACTGGGTGTTCCTGACTGCAGTGCGACATCTATACGAATAGCAGAGGACAAATAACAGAGAACAGCGACAAGGACATTGGTGAATATTAAGATCAAGATTTTTTGGGGCCCGAGGTAGAGAGACGCACAGAACGGCAAGAAGGGCGATCTGCGGTAGTCAGGGGACATCCGGGGGACATCCCCAGGTTTCCTATTATAGGTGGATAAGGATATTTACCACAGGTTATATCAACCATATAATGCTACATATACATGGACAATTCCAAGAAAAATATCCTTCCTCAAATAAAACTTCGATAATCTGCTTCGCGTTGATCATCTCTTGCTCGTTCCAACCATTTTTCATTTAGCACCGAACCGCGGTGCCGTTTTTCTGTTTCCAGAACCCTACGGAGCGGTGCGGGACGAATTTTAGTTTTTGATAGTCGTTAATATGATACGGTGAGTTGCCGCGCCGTGCGGTTCGAAATCGCACGTGAGGTGCGGTTCGGTAAAAAATGGTAAGCACCGCACCGCACCGCACCGCACTGCACCCGAACCGTAGCAAAGTACTTGATTTTACAGACCAAAGGCCTTTTCGCGGCTTCATGTTTTGGTGAGAGTCGAACGGTGCGGTTCGTTGCGGAATTTAATGGTATAACCATATTCAGTGGATACCCCGAGTCAACAGCGCCCCGTGACCCGTGACAAGCCGAAACAGACGCTCTTAACTGCATATTGCTCCTATCTGTAGTGGGCAGTAGATACCACTCTGTCCCGAAATATAAGCACCTTCTATACATAAAAATTCAATGAAAATGGTGCTTAGATGTCAGGACAGAGTGGTAGCTTTAACTTATAGGGTGGGACAGGCTGTTTTGACAGAACGCTCTCAACTCCAGAAAGGACTCAACTCGGGGGTACCCACTGGCTGTATACGGTGCGGCAGGGTGCGGTACGGATTTCAATTTTGGAGAATCATACGGTGCGGTGCGGTGCGGTGCGGTGCGGTTTTGTTGAAGGCAAACTCGTACGGTGCGGTGCCGCAAAACCGCACCAAACCGCACCGCATCGTAAGAAAAATCCTCGGCGTGAAAACCCTTTTTTTTCCCCGAGTGAAAGTAAGGAAAGGTGCTCGTGGTCCTGCGATTCTGCGATTTCCTCTTATCAATACGTACTGCTGCTGCTGTACACACCCAAGTGGTCGTATACCAGGACCAGAACTTGCTTGCCCCTTGATTGCTGTACGACAACACCTTACGATCAAAGTGATACACATCGGATACATCAAGAACTGCCTGCCTTACATCATACGGGTCACTACTGTGTTGGGATGTATGTACAGTACCTGGTATATAAACCGTGCATGCCCAACAGATCATCAGGTGGAAACGTGTATAGATCACAGATCACACAGATCGTACGAACCAGATCAGAGTACAAGTTGCGTACGTACAAATTACAAAACCCGGGCACACGCGACATAGCATGACCGCACAGCAGTGTAGATCACGAGTGCGAAACCACCCGCAGATCATGTACGGTAATCCTTGCGGAAACTTGTACAAATTATGCAGATCCGCGGAAATGATCTGTGTGATCTGTACGCACAGATCTGATCTATCAAGCGCGTGAAAACTTCAGAGGTTAACTTTGCCTCTACTGCTGTTGTAGGTTTATTTTATTTCGAACAAAAAAGAGGGCGACGGGGGGCGACGCGCTCACCTGTCCGAGCGGCTGCCACTCCTCCATCCCCTGCGACCACGCCATCATGTCCTTGTGCGCGGTGCCAGATCTCAGCAGCTTCAGCATAACATTCTCCGCAACAGGTCCGTGCTGGATCGGGTTGACCCCGTCGAGATACATCCACGACGACGGCGGTCCCACTCCCTCCCCCCCCCCTGCTGCTGCTGCTGCTGCTGCTGTGCGGCACCCCCCTGAGCAGCCCTCTCCGACGGTGGCAACTCCTTCTCCTCGGCGCCGGTTTCCCCGGGACCTTCAGCAGAACGATCGGTCTGCGTGCGTGTGCCCGATTCAGAATGCTGCGGTGCTCCCGGGGTGGCTTCTTCGGGCGTTGTTGAGGGGGCACCATCGAGATTATCTCCGCCTGCGTCGCCACCGCTTCCACTGCACCCTGCTGTTGCCTCGTCTTTAGCGGTGGTCTCTAGATTTTTTTCTTCAGACTTGGCCTGGGATTGCTTCATCTCTGAGCTTGGTGTAGGACTGTCTGGGTCTTCCTGGAGCACCATCGTCAACGCCCAGCAGCTATGGCTCTCTGTGTGTGTTTTGTGCTGTGTGTCAGGTGCTCTGGCTGTGCCAAGGGTCAAGGGTGGAGGTGCTGTGCTCGGTCCTGATCGCGACTAAACGCGCCCCTTGCACGAATATCGAAACGTTACCACTGAAACCCCTCTAATATGCGGGGCGATTACGTTCACAGCAGGAAGTGAAATCACGAAATCACGACTCATATGCACTCATGGTGTACTCGATACCTCGCCGATCGAGCTCAGCAGCAGCATCAGCAGCAGTAACAGCAGCCGGCTTCCTCTTGTGCTGGACCGTGGCCTTCAGCTCCCGTGTAGTTCCGTGCGGTGCCTGGCAGATAGCGAGCCCTCGGGTTGGCAGAAGCGGCGCGACTACTGCTAATAGACGTCACAGCAGCACCAGCACCAACAGCGCCGGCGCCGATCGTCATCGAGTCGTAGCTGAGGGAGGAGCAGGTCATCGCCAGGCGTTCAGCATGTCGACTGCTGCTGGTGCTACTGCTAGTCCTCTCGACGGTGTGGGAGAAATCCGACGTGTGGATACACAGGAGTCCCAGGCAGCACTGGTCAGCAAGTGAGCCAAGTACCAAACCTGATTGTTTGCGTTTGTTTGAGACCGCGTTCGTACGTCGATGACCGGCCCTCTAAAAAAATAAGAAACCGAGTTATTTTTTTACGGCAGGTGTCAAGTACCAGGTACAGATCTATCACTTGGAGGGGAGTGTTCCACACTAAATTGAAGTAAACGGCTACCGAATTTCTTATTTCCCCGGAAATCCGAGGCCGGGGTTCTTATGGGGCTCTTTCGTGTGTGAAGGGCGTGTATAATCGAGAAAACCACGAGGACATATGTACGTAATGTACCTCTGAGATTTTTCCCGTATGTACGCGTACCAGTAACACCAGTACATTGTTGTATATACCATGTTTCAACCTGGTTGCCCTCGTATCTGGTGGTACTTTGGTAGCCGTTAGGATATGGCCCGTGGCGCGTCGTGTGCCTTTTGCGTCTCGCGTGTGGATCATCGCCTGCAGCAACATTCAAATTAATGGCTCTCGTACCTGGTATATATGTCCACTACTGCTGCTGTACGTATACAAGTATATATATCACGTACGTACGAATGTACGAATCATGTGATATCATATGGCATGGGAAATCCAATCCCTGCAGTGCAATCTGCAATCCAGCAATCAAGCTCTGGCTATTGACAGGCGTATAAATACGCAGCCTTGGCCTTTGGCATTTGATTGAGTCATGACGTTACACTCGTTCGAGTAGATCTGTCTCGTTTTACCGGAACGTTCTTGGTGTCAGCTTCAGCTTTCGCGGACGAGTACGTACGTAAACGTACAGATCGAGACCCTGGAGGGCTGATGAGGCCGTCCGTCTCCTGTAACCACGGCGCTCGCCACGTTATATATGATAGCATGAAAAAAACTAGATCCCTCCTCTGGCGAAGCCTGTGCAGCCCCGCGTCGTGACGTTAACATGAGTTGGATGGCTGAACTGTCTGTTGGCGCCGGGGCTGCTAGTGGAAGACGGGGTTGCGGTGGTTCCGACAGTGACGGAGCTTCGCGCCGCTGACCACGCTGCGTACGGTGGGGGGAGGGGGGGGAGGGTGCGGAGGAAGAGGAGGAGGCCAGCCGCTCCTCGTGCAGCTGTATGCCGAGAGGCCCTGAATGTAGCGTCACCTGCAAGAAAAAGGGCCTCTCGTGTAGGAGGGCCTTGGTCGGATTAGTCGAGGCCACCCTTTTTAGACGGCCGAGATTTTTTTTAAACAGAGACGCCACCGAAACATGGGGAACAGGCTCGCAGCCACCCCTGCCGACCTCGAGCCCCCCCAAAATAGGGGCAAGGGGTTAGGGTTAAACTTAGGGTTGGGACCGGGTGTAAGACTGGGTAACCTGCAGTGCTGTGAACCGATAACCGAATGTCGTTTTATTCGGTCGGTTTTTCGTCGGTTTTCCAAGACCAAAAACCGACTTTTTTTTTCTCGGTTTATTTGCGAATTTTCTCGGTTTATTTGCGAAAACAAACGACTGAAACCGACCGGCTTTTTCGTTTTTTCCCACCGAAAACCCGTTCGGTTTCGACTTCGGTTTGGTTTTATTTTGTAAACCGAAACCGACCGACTTTTTCGGCGAAAAAAACGAAAACCGACCGAGGCCGTTTCCATTTTCGGTTCACATCACTGGCTGCCTGTACGCCGGCCTCCTTGATGGACGACAAGTCCAAGTCGTCTAGAAATTTATCGATAGGGACTGACTCGAACTGGATCACTCAAACCCGGGATGAGAGCGTTCGCCATGGAAACGCACGGGAGCACGTTTTTTTCTTTTTTCTTTTTTTTTCCCATCCCATTTATTATTTTCGCCCTTCCTTTCTCTCTCCTTCCTAGCCGTAACTCAGATCCGGCGTCACAAAGTGGGCTCTCCTCCCTCGTCCCCCACTACGTTTTTTTTGCCTCGCATTCATTATCGCGAGAAGGTTTCAGCACCTTCTTCCTCCCCTCGTCAACTCTCGTCGAACTGTGCTTACCCACGCTATATTCTTATAAAGATATGCGCTCTCGACACAGCAGTTGGTGTCTTTTAATAATAAAATCTCCATACGGAGACTCGAAACCTCGACCTCCAACCTAACAGTCTTCGTGGTTTCCTGCTAGTCCACCGGGGCGACCGACTTGTGGATGCATAGTTCCACGGCATGAACCAAAGTAAAACATGGGTCGTTTGTCGTGGTGCCCGTCCAACATACCGACCCTCTCGCTTCGGCGGTTCGCTGTTGGTTGCTGGTTGTCGGCTGTGCTCGTCCCCTCCTACCTGTCTGTACAGGTACGACAGCTTCGTGTTCGACTGCGACGGCGTGCTGTGGGGAGGCAGTCACGCCATCGAGGGATCACGTGAGTAAAAAAAACAACCGCGCAAAGCTCTCTGGACTGAAGCGGTCGATGCCTACACTGAGCTGTGTTCCTTCTGTCGCATATCCACGCGCGCACCCCGAAACCACCGCGCAAACTCTCTGAACTGAAACGACTCGATGCGACTGAGCTTTCCTTATGCCCATACCCACGCACCCTTTCCAACAGTTGACTGACGCTCTCTCTCTTTACGCACAGTCTGTTGCTTGCGGGGCGCTGTTATTGTCGCTCCACGCAAAGCCAAATACGGCGCGTGCGAAGTCCCCACACGATTTCCAGGCGCGGCTGTCCATTATTCAACAGAAGCCTTACTTAGAGGGTATCGTAAGTCATGACCTCTACCCCACTCTGGCCGTCAATATAGTCCCCGTTTGGAAGCTGATATGAAACTAAAACGTTTACTATATTCTCGGCCAGAGAGTGGTATATACGTTCATTTACAACAATTACTATATTCTCGGCCAAAGAGTGGTATATACGTTCATTTACAACAAAACAAAACAAAAACAAGCATCAGCTCTGTGAGATAGAGGATGTCGTTGTAACTCATATTCGCCAGCTGTGTGTGATACTTTGATCGCGCGTAAATATAATACCCCCCAAGTTTTATAGTACTGCCGGAGCCACCTCGCCTTGACAAAATAATCGGGATTTTGGGTGAGCCACGTAAAGAGCTTTTGATGTAAGGGACCTGAGACTAATTCTGCACCCCCCCCCTACGGTAGCATGGATTACTGGGATCTAACCAATAAAGTTACACAACGGTCACCTTTCCACACCTCCGACAGATCCTCTACAGATAGATCAGATAGATCGTCGGTTCCCATTGCATGATCTATAAGCCGTATACCTTTCAAGGCACAGGTCAATTCCCGATATTGTACGTATGAGCCATTAATAGCTCATGCTGCTGGGTGGGACCCGTGCAATCTGCAGGATGTACGTAGCACACGCTGTCCCGGGTTGGATATGTACTATGCAGATCCTGCACAACCTCTCACAACTACTGTAGATGATCTAGATCACGATCTATCTGTAGATGATCTAGATCACGATCTATCTGTAGATGATCTAGATCATGATATATCTGTAGATGATCTAGATCATTATATGTTTGTAGATGAACTAGATCATGATATATCGGTAGATGGTCTAGATCATGATCTACCTGTAGACGATCTAGATCGTGATATATCTGTAGATGATCTAGATCATGATCTATCTGTAGATGACATGACGGTTTCAGCTTTTTTTTTCCGTTGCTGAAATCTGTTATTTGCATATGTATATATATACCATTCGTACTCGTAATGGTTCTGTTATTTTTTTTGTCATGTATATATCATACGATACAGTGGACACGGTCAAGGCGCTGAGGAGGGCGGGGAAGAGGACGTTCTTCGTGACGAACAACTCGAGCAAGAGCCGAAGGCAGTACTGCATCAAGCTCGAGGGCTTCGGGGTCCACGGCGTGGCAGTGGAAGACATCGTCACGTCCGGCTCTGCGATCGCCGGTGAGGAGAGGCAAAAAGGGGGGAGTTCCTCAGAGCAGTTAGAGCGGGGTGGCGCTTTTTGTGTGTATACGATAGGGGTGGCGCTTTTTGGCCGAAATATTTATGGCTGACCCACACTGACTATTTTTTATTATTGCTGACTATTACTGACTGTTGCTCACTATAACTGACCACTACTGACTATTGCTGACTATTGCTGACTATTCCCGACTATTGCTGAAGAACCTGTGGCCCTCTGGAAAGCCTCGCACTCTGCTATTGTTTGATATTAAAAATTCACGAAACGAAGACACGCAATAACACAAAAAAACACACACACAAACTCAAAAAAAAAAAAAATGCCAAAATCACAAAGAAACACGCTATTTACGTAACAAGACACAAAACAAAACAAAAATAACATAAAACAGGACACGCATCACCCGCCTAAATCTGCAACTTCACATGGTGCTGCTGCGTTTGTGGTCCTTCCTTTATGGCAGCCTACATCAAGAGCCACCACCCCGACGTTACCACCGTGTACATGGTGGGGGAGGACGGGCTCGAGGAAGAGCTGGGGATGGTGGGACTGAAGGTTGTCAAGGAGGAGGCAAGGCCGGCCCCGGGGATGACGGAGGACGAGTTCCGCGAGAAGTCGCTCCATCCAGAGGTGCGTCGGCTTGGGCTACGTTGGGTCGGGTCGGGTTGGGTTGGGTTGGGTTGGGTTGTGGGTTGGGGTTGGCTTGGCTTGGCTCGGCTTGGTTTGGCTTGGCTTAGGCTGTTTGAGTTAGGTTCAGTTCGGTTCGGCTGTACTTCTGTAAACCTGATACCTCGTTGCTGCTGCTGCTGCTGCTGCTGCTGCTGTCGCCCTTGCACCCGCCATGGTTGGGCCGCGGTGGGGTCGGGGTTGTTTGTCACTGCTGTTGACGCTATACCCCTGTCGGTGGACACTATCCACTTACAGAGCTCTTCATAGCACTGCTGTGTGCTCCTAGACATTTTGCTGGCGTTGCATCTGGCCTTGTTCTCCGGCAGAGCGTACAGAATGAAACGGACAGGGCGAAATAAAACCGAACTAAACTCAACGACGCTTGAATAAATTTAATGAAACTGGACTAACCTGAACGAAACCGAAAGCAAACCAAACCGAATCAAGCCAAATCACGCCAACCCAAATCAAATCAGCCAAACAAGGAAGCACAAAACAGCACAAAAATATAACAGTACGAAACAAACATACAATCCCTGACCCTAACCCCCCCCTGAACCGTGTGGTGTACCCCTCCCCCCCTCCCTCCCCCCCTCCCCCGCTTCCTTTACAACTCCCTGCCTGCATTCATCAAAGGTCGGGGCGGTGGTGGTCGGATACGACACTTCCTTCGGGTTCCGTCAGATGTGCGTATCCTCCGCCTACATCCAGAGGGGGGCTCACTTCGTCGGCACTAACCCGGATGTCGCCGATCGCGTTGGAAGCCTTCTCATGCCGGGGACGGGGCCCCTCTTGGCCAGCATACAAGTCGCCAGTGGGGTAAGAGATTCAACCCGTTAAGAACTGGTCCCACGTATGTGGGGGGAAAAATACTTGGAATTAGTGTCGGATTTTTTTTTTCATATATTTTTTTTCAGTTTTGTATGGGTTAAGACGCGTTGCCATATTTATTAAATTAAAAAAAAAAAAAAACAGCTGTGAGATCGAGGATTTGGTCGAAACTCATATTTGCAAGCTCTTGAGTGTGTGTGATACTTCGATCGCGCGTACTTACTTGCAGGGTTTTTATATGTCCTCATGCAGGAATGTGTGTACGTACATCCCGTATGTATGAGGAGAACACCATCTGAGGCTGTAGAATTCAGAGAGCGTGTGTCTACCTGTGAAGAAAAAAAAGAAAAAAAAAACGTGTCAGCCGAAAAAAAGTACAGTACCTCTGTATCGTGACACGCGTCCTTGGGAGGGTGAAAAAGGTACAGTACCTTGATCATTGACCCGGTCTTGCGTCCTGATCCGCTCTCGTTCCACGCAGGTCGCGCCCGTGGTAGTCGGGAAGCCCAACCCTCTCCTCATCCGGCAGCTGATGGACCAGTACGGCCTCGCCCCTTCCTCAACAGTCATGGTGGGAGACAGGTTGGACACGGACATCATGTTCGGGAACGCCGGAGGGGTTTCCAGTGCTCTCGTGCTGACGGGGGTCAGCGAGATAGGGGATACGGTAGGGCTCGTCCCCGGGGGCGACAGCACGCCTACGTATCTGTTGGAGAAACTGGGGGATTTGCTGGCCGCGGCAGAGCAGGCTGCGGCTGCGGTCGAGGCAGCAGCAGCAGCAGCAGGACTGGAGAAACAGTCTTCGCCCGTTGCTAAGATTTGAAACGGCCTATGGCTAAAACCTGGCTGGGGAGATTTTATTTGCCTGAAAAGGGCTGAGGCAAAGCTGTACGAAGGTTCTCCTGCTTCTTCGCCCGTTTCTTAGATGTAACGCCCGTTTCTACGTAAGATATGAAGCCCGTTTTTGAGATTTTTTAAGCCTGCTTAATCTGGGAAAATGTGTTTGCCTTAGGCTCGGGCAAAGCTGCAGGAAGGATCTCCCTTCTTTTTCTTACGCCCGTTTGTAAGATACGAAGCCCGTTTGTAAGATACGAAGCCCGTTTCTTAAGATTCGAAGCCCGTTTCTAAATATATGAAGGTCGTTTCTAATATTTTTAAAGGTCGTTTCTTAAGATGTGAAGCCCCTTTCTTGCTGTTTGAAGCCCGCTACTAAAGATATGAAGGTCGTTTATTAGATTTTGAAGGCCGTTTCTTAAGATGTGAAGCCCGTTTCTCATAAGATGAAGCCCGTTTCCTATAAGATTCGAAGCCCTTTCGTAAGATATGAAACCGTTGCTAGGATGATGAAGCCCGTCTCTGAAGATACGAAGCCCTTTTGTAATATACCAGGTACCTGGTATGAAGCCCGTTTCTTAATATTTGAAGCCTGGTAATGTTGGGCGAGTAGTTGCCTTGGGCCGGGGCAAAAGCTGATGTGAGAAGGGTAAGCGCACTACGGTCATCGTGTTGAGTGTAGAGCATGCTGCGAGTTGGAGCTGAAGTCTGAAAGCGATTAACACAACATCAATAACAACAAAAACAAAAACAGAATCAACATCATCAACAACAGCAACAAACAACAACAACAACAACAACAACAACAACAACAACAACAACAACAACAACAACAACAACAACAACAACAACAACAACAACAACAACAACAACAACAACAACAACGACAACGACAACGACAACGACAACGACAACGACAACGACAACGACAACGACAACGACAACGACAACGACAACGACAACGACAACGACAACGACAACGACAACGACAACGACAACGACAACGACAACGACAACGACAACGACAACGACAACGACAACGACAACGACAACGACAACGACAACGACAACGACAACGACAACGACAACGACAACGACAACAACACCACACAACACACAACACACAACACACAACACACAACAACAACAACAACAACAACAACAACAACGACAACGACAACGACAACGACAACGACAACGACAACGACAACGACAACGACAACGACAACAACACCACACAACACACAACACACAACACACAACACACAACAACAACAACACCACACAACACACAACACACAACACACAACACACAATACACAATACACAATACACAATACACAATACACAATACACAATACACAACACACAACAAACAACAAAAAACAAGAACAAAAACAATACAGTAGTGGTTCCCTTACAGTGTTTTGGTCCCTCTATAGTGCTCGGTCAAGTAGTGCCGGCTGCTCGCTATATATAGTGCCTGTGGAGTTTCTTGGCACAGTTGGGGAATACACCAGGGTGGCAGTGTACGCGAGTAGTGCCGCAATGCCGCTACGTACGGTGCCGGTATTGTGGGGTCGCATACCGGCACTATAGAGGGACCATGTACTATTTTTTGTTTTGCTTTTTCCATCCCATTTATTTTCTTCGCACTTCTGTCCCTCTCCCTTCATAGTCGTACGAGTAGCTCAGATCCGGCGTCGCAAGGCAGGCTCTTCTCCCTCCCCCCCCACTGCGGTTCGTGCCTTGACCTTTATCGCGCAGAGGGTTCAGCATTCCCAACGCTCGTCGATTTTCATCGAATTTTGCTGACTCACTCTTTCGCGCTTTCCGCGAGGAAAAAGTCCTACGAGCATGCTCGCGGGGGGGCTCGAACCCACGACCTTGACTCAAACAGGGACAATATTCACCTGCCATTCCACCGGGGACGCCGGCTTCTGTACTGTACCAGGTATATATTACAGTAACTACTACTGTACTATACATGGGAAGAGGGACGAATGCAAACAACACGTATTCCACCAGCTATATATTACAGCAGAGGTGCACCAACCATGTGATTTTCGCACTAATAGTAAGTAATCTATACTATTAGTGAGTACACACCCGATGATCAATCCCAAGGTCTCAGTAAAAAATGGAAAAAAAAAAAAAAAAAAAAACTTTCAACACAGCCAGGGGCGTCCAGAAAAAAGAGGAAACAACACACCACACCCCCAGAGGTCGGAATAGAAAACCGTTGCAACCGTTGTGATCACATGATGAAATAAGAAAATGGGGGGAAAAAAAAATCCTTATTTTCATTTTTTCACTTGGTTTTAGTAACCCCCCCCCCCCCCCTAACGAACAAAAAATTATGTGAGCATGTCGAAAAAAAAAAACGACCACCCTCGACACAGCAAGCAATGAAATTCCGCCGATTTTGCGTTATAACCTTTTAGTACTCCAGTGCACATAACCATATGTTTGCCTCTAATTCCAAGTGAATTGTCCCCATAACGGGACTGCAGTCCTAAAGGGGTTAACCCCTTAAGAACTGGTCCCACGAATTTGGGGACAAACTACTTGGAATTAGTGTGGAACATTTTTTTTCAGTTCTGAATGGGTTAAGAACTGGTCCCACGTTTTGCGGGACAAAGTACTTGGAATTAGTGAGGTTTATTTTTTTTGGGGGGGGGGGGTCCTGAATGGGTTAAGGAGCCCCGTCGTTCAAAAACCGTTTCAGCCAAAAAAAGGTAATACCTCTATCGTACATAGCACGCGTCGGATTCCGTTTGGGACTCTGGCATACACGGGACGAGATGGCACCAAATCTCCGAGGCTGTATGCATCATTGCTCTCAGAGTGGTGGTTGCCAGGCTGAGAGACGCTGATGAACTCTGTGTCTGCTGAACCTCTCGCCCGGAATGCGACAGCCTCTCATCAGTTTATGTTTGTTTGTTTTGTTCAAACCTTTGGTTTTGTGTTTTTTTGTTGTTGTCCCGTTTGTGCCGTGTACATGTTGCCGTTCAATAGAAATAATGCGCCAAAAAAATGTTTTTGTTTTCAAACTTACTCATTGTTTTGTGTTTGGTAGTCGCGTTTATTGCGTATGTACATGCATGGTGCCCAGACGTCCTTCTTCCTGCACACGCACGAGCTCATTGACATTTGCAAGTCCCACTGCACCGATTCAGCAACATCTTCTATCTATTTACACTTCGGCCTGGTATAAATCCTTCTTCTTCGTGCACGCAAGACCTCTTGGCATTTGCAAGTCGCACTGCACCAATTCAGTACAACTTTACATTTGCGCCAAATCAACGACATCTTCTATCTGATTACAGTTTGGTCTGCTCTACTTTTCTTCGTGCATGCAAGACCTCTTGGCATTTGCAAGTCGCACTGCACCAAATCAACGATATCTTCTATCTGATTACAGTTTGGTCTGCTCTACTTTTCTTCGTGCATGCAAGACCTCTTGGCATTTGCACGCCGCACTGCACCAATCCAGCAACGTCTCTCTGTCTGATATCACTTTCTTCTTATCTACTTCTTAGAGCGGGCGTAGCGGGCGGCGAATAGCCGCCCGCGGAGCGCAGCCTTGTATGTACACATACATTTAAGAAAGTCCGCCTCGCAAAAGCCAGTGGTTTTTACTGTGTACATGTGTGCGTGTTGTTCACACTAGACCGTTATTTATACCCGCCGACACTACGTACGGTACGCGACAGATGGTTAAGAATCTGATAATTAAGAATTTTGAAACTGAGATTATAGGGGGCGTACTCATTTGTTGCTTGCCTTAGTCATTTGACCATTGACCACGCATCCCTTTCGAGACGGAGCACCGTTCCTACTCCTAACAGAGACACCTCCAACACTTGGGCGCTCATTACGTTGTTTCCATATATTACAAAGAAACTTTTTGCTAATCTTATCCCCTTCCTGTTTCGCCGCCTGTGGCCACCATCTATCTCCTAAGATAGCGATCGTTTTCTCGCTACTATTTAGTGTACCAAACTGCTCCATGTCACACTCGTCTATTTTCCTCATCTCCTCCTCTAGCACATCCCTTTCCTCCTTGTACCTTTCACATTCTCCCACTATGTGAACTCTACTCTCTATGGCTTTGCCACATGGGCACATCTGTGCCTCTACTTCCTCCTCCTCCCGGCTACTGGTATACCTCCT
>MEHQ01002978.1:100132-119430 GCA_008828725.1 Saccharina japonica
GGGGGGCAGCAGTTGGAACGAGCGGCGTGGCGTCGGGCCGCCCGCCCGCGCGCTGAGATAAGGGTTCGAGGGCATAAGGGCGACCAGGATCGTGTGGGTACGGTCTTGATCCGCACACGGGGAAGAAACACAGCCTTTTTGGCCCCATGTGTTCTCGGGTTGCATGCGGAGGGCGGTGCGGGCCGCGGTGTTGTGGTGGGATTGCCGGGACATGGGCCTTTGTCAACCTTGCCGGGACATGCGCCTTTGTCAGCCTTTCGAGTTAGGCGATACAGTGAAAGTGTGGGCGTACAGGCAAGCAACTCGGGGCATCACGCCAGATAGCTAGCTGGCCAAGCGGGTCTCGATCCCCAAGGAGTCTCTCTCCATTCGTTACGGATAGGTGCCGTCACAGCACTGTTGGTCAGCCAGAGGGCAGGTTCCGGAACGAGTGATCCAGAGAGAGGGTAGATGGAGGTCGGGGATTGACGCATACATACAAGGTATACACCCGCAACGCTCCCTCCGGGCGACTATTTGACATACATGTTATTAGTAGTATTCAATTTTCCATCTGGCAATGTGCAACGCTCATTCCAATCGTACCATCCACATTTCGGGGGGGGGCATAGTAAATAGAACCTACGGTACACGTAAAAAACTATATATTTACCCATTTTTACTACAAATATTTGGTTCTATTTACTATGATCACTCCGTATTAATAGAACCCAACGACTTACACATGGGAGGTGTAATTCATCATATGTACGTGAATACTTGACAAAATGATACCAACAGCAGTGTTCAGTGCCCTTTATTGTGAATGAATCTCCTGATTCCTAAGCGACGTAAAGTTAGTGTATTCACTGAAGAAAAATGATGTTCTGCTAAAACAAGTACCAGAGGGGGAAACGTGATGCTTGAAGTGTTGTACTATATCAGGTATGTAATGCCACCATCCACAACGTTATTATCATCTTTGACATCCGACGGTGTGCAGCATGAGCTTCAACGTTGATCACTCATGACATTCCCGAAAGCAGAAGAAAACCACGGAAACAAAGGAAACCTATGCGCAAAGTCTAACTTCCTTCTGTCTACTTCCCGCTAAGCTTTACCCACAGTTGTATTTTCTTACCGCTCTGGCCGTTAATATAGTCCACGTTTGGCCTCTAATATGGAAATGAAACGTGGACTATGTTACCCACCAGAGTGGGATTTTTTTTTGCAAGATGCTTGGAGAGGTGGTGTAACTTGTTCTTGTATATCGCGTCCTTCGAAGGTGAAAACTAATTAATGACTTGAATTAGTATGAATGAATTAGAAGAAAACGGCGTTGTATCGTAGGCTTTGGAGAATGTACGAAACGGGGGCCGGTATATATATAGCTCGTATTGTTGTTCCAGTTCCATCTGAACATGTGACGCTCTTCTTCCAATCGTACTGTACCAGCCACTTATAGACTGAAATAGTAACTCGTACACTGTAGAATTCAATGAACTTAAACCATGGAAGGTGCTACTCGTACCAATCAGACCAGGATGCACATCGTGTTTTTGTAGTTTCTGTCACTTACCAATCTGACCCTAAATATAAGGATCGTTTTTACATTAACATATAATTGAAATGGTGATTATATTTCGGGTCAGAGTGATATGTTTTTAGTGTATTCTTGTTTTCTCGTGTTCCTTGTAATTTGTCCAGATCTCTATTACAGCAGCATAGGAGGTGTGGTGCAGACTTGCAAAAACGCCATGCAACTTACATGCGCGGATCCGTGGAAAACCTCAGGAGGCGTGTTTTTCTCCTTTTTGTTTCCAGCGAAATCTGAATACATACACATCGTAGAAGAGCCGATGCAGGTTGCGTTGGCTTGAAGTGTTTTCAACTTTTGAGACCAACAGCAAGTTCTCGATTTTTTCCGACTGGTCGAGTCGAACTTCGATAAGACAATGCCGTCGGGAAGTACCCGGTCCAATCGATTTTTATAGGAAAATGTACGGAAATACCTCGTATATGGCGCCAATCGATTATGGCAGGAACATTCTTGGTATTAATATTGTGTCTCTGCCAAAAACTTAATAATTTGCACTATTAATACTAAGTCCAGTGGTGCCCTCGAATGCTACTACTAAGAGTTGGTTTCCGGGGTTCAAATCTCACGTGGGTTCGGACTTTTAGAGTTTATTCCAAACTAAAAAAACACACACACGGAATCAACTAACTGCTGAGAGCGCCTACTGCGGTATGTAGTAGCGTGGGTATATAGGCTTAATTCGATGCGAGCCGACGAGAGAAAGGAAGGGCTGGAGTCTTCTCGCGATAAAAATGCAAGGCGCGAACACCGTAGTGGGGTGGGGAGGGAACGGAGCTTACTTTGCGACGAGCCCGGATCTGAGTTTACGACTATAGGAAGGAGAGAGGAAGGACGGGCGAAGATAACAAATGGGATGGAAAACAAACAAACAAACAAACAAACAAACAAACAAACACACACACAAACAAACATACAACGTAGCTAAGGTCATTAATTAATGAATTAATTAGATCTGCCCCTACTACCCCTCTATCTAAATCTGCCCCATACTACCCCTCTACACCCGTCGACTTCCAGCACACTTATTAATACGCGTACGAGTAGTGTGCTTGTTTTTCACCTCTGATCGGCATGCATGTTCAGCAACATCTCATCGCGATACCTATAATATGTATATACGGTATCACGTATAATAACATGTGCCCGTGGTATGAATTCGCAAAGCGGCGAACGGAGGATTGATTCTACGAGCGTTAAGTACAAAACGTTTTGTTTTTGTTTTTGTTGTTGTGTTTTCCCTTCGGTCAACGCGCAATTCATCATAACATCATAACATTTTTATTTATTTATTTCCTTTTGCCTTCCTCAACAATGTATATTCGTAGTACATCCTGTATATATGAGGAAACATGAAACCCGTATCAGCACGCGCGATCGAAGTATCATACACACTCAGCTAAAGCAAGGATGAGTTTCGACGAAACCCTCGATCTCACAGCTAGCCGTTGTTGTTGTTGTTGTTGTTGTTGTTGTTTCTTAAAAATAAGTATAGCATGATGAGCTTCAACGTTGATCACTCATAAGCACTCCGAATGAAGAAGAAAACCGCCGAGCTTTAAATATAACTCCTCTGCACAAAGCCTGGGCGCGTGCTATACGATAGAGGTGTAAGGTATACCTTTTTTTGGCTGAAACGTCTTCTGAATGACAGGGGGCCTCTCCCTTACCTTAACCCAAATTCGTCGAAACTTCATTATTCGTATTGCACTGCTGTATTTCGTTTTACACTCATCGGGTACAAAACACTTTTTTTTTGTTTTTCCCCCTCCAAAAAACGGAACTCCTTAAGTGGACTAACCCACCGTCAGGAAAAAAAACAAAACGGTGCACCTTTACCTTAAGGTAGCATGCGTTCCTGCTCCCTTTTTTTCTGTATGTTCTACCGGCGTTTGAGCTTTTTTGTTCACTCCATTTTGCTGTTGTTCTTACCTACGCCGTTCCTTCTCGTCAACGTACTTTTTTTGTTTTTTGATCCTCCGGTGGATGGGTAAACTTAAAGCTTAACTCTTACAGAACTGCAGTCTCGTTTTGGGGACAAACCACTCTAATTCTAAGTAATTTGTCCCCAAAACGGGACTCCAGTCCTGTAAGGGTTAAGCCCTCCACACTTCCACGACTCTTCTTGTGTTTTATGTTCTATTACGAGGGGGCATAGTGAGTAGGACCAAAGGTTGTTGTTACGGTGGACCGTATACAGTAAATAGGACCAAATATTATTGGTAAAAATTGGCAAATGTATACCAATCTGTCCCGAAATATAAGNGGGGGGTGTACTTCATTTTCATGCATGGCCGTAGTCGTATGACCATAGACCCTCGCATCCCTACAATGCCGGGACGGAGCATGTCGGGTTTGGGGGGGGGGAGTACTCAAGTCATGCGCGGCCGTAGCCGGGGGGGGTGTACTTCATTTTCATGCATGGCCTTAGTCGTATGACTATAGACCCTCGCATCCCTACAATGCCGGGACGGAGCATGTCGGGTTTTTACCGACCAGGCAGACATTGCTAGCACCAAGCGCGAAGCGCCGTGAGGTGTTTGGCGAGTTGCATGAAGGGTGAGCTGCATCCTACTAAGAACCGCTTGTGGGGCGGACTTGCATATGGATGGCAGCTTCAATGAGTTCATTTGATTTGACAAGGAGCGCGGGGCGTACTCATTTGTTGCTTGCCTTAGTATTTTGACCATTGACCACGCATCCCTTTCGAGGCGGAGCACCGTTCCTACTCCTAATAGAGACACCTCCGACATTTGGGCGCTCATTACGTTGTTTCCATATATTACAAAGAAACCTTTTGCTACTAGTAATCTTATCCCCTTCCTGTTTCGCCGCCTGTGGCCACCATCCCATTTTCATAGCCGTAACAGGGGGGTTACCTCATGTTCATGCATGCGCCATAGCCCGTAGTGATCATAGCGTCCATGGAGATGCGGGGTTTCTCATGCGTTCGGTTGCCTTCTCCACTTTGGGCGACGGCTGGGCGGGGGGGGCGGAGTGAAATTCACGTGGGCCCGCGTTTACTCATTTGTTGCTTGCCTTAGTCATTTGACCATTGACCACGCATCCCTTTCGAGACGGAGCGGGGGGGGGTACTCATGTCGTGCACGGCTGTAGTAATATGACCATAGACCCTCGCATCCCTACAATGCCGGGACGGAGCACGTTGGGTTTTCACCAACCAGGCAGACATTGCTTGCACCAAGCGCGAGGCGCCGTGAGGTATCGGGCGAGTCGCGTGGAGGGTGAGCTGCATCCTGCTAAGAACCGCCTCTGAGGCGGACTTGCATATGGATGACAGCTTCAATGAGTTAATGGGGGAGGGGGGGGGGGGAGGGGGGGCGTACTCATTTGTTGCTTGCCTTAGTCATTTGACCATTGACCACGCATCCCTTTCGAGACGGAGCACCGTTCCTACTCCTAATAGAGACACCTCCAACACTTGGACGCTCATTACGTTGTTTCCATATATTACAAAGAAAATTTTTGCTAATCTTATCCCCTTCCTGTTTCGCCGCCCGAGGCCACCATCTATCTCCTAGCCGGGGAAGAGGGGTGTACTCATGTCATGCATGGCCGTAGTCATATGAGGGGAGGGGGGGGGGGGGGTACTCGTACTCATGTCATGCATGGCCGTAGTCATATGAGGGGAGGGGGGGGGGGGTGTATTGTGCACGGCCGTAGTCATATGACCATAGACCCTCGCATCCCTACAATGCCGGGACGGAGCGCGTTGGGTTTTCACCAACCAGGCAGACATTGCTTGCACCAAGCGCGAAACGCCGTGAGGTATTGGGCGAGTCGCATGGAGGGTGAGCTGCATCCTGCTAAGAACCGCCTCTGAGGCGGACTTGCATATGAACGACAGCTTCAATGAGTTAATTTAATTTCTGGTGTGGCCACTTCCGGAGACAGCAATGGGTTTTACTATGTAACTGCCTCGCGGACGCCTTACCATATTAACACTACGTGATACGACCATTCCCCTTGTGCGGAACAAAGGTTCTCCACCCCGCACAAATGATCTACTCGACCGCCAGCTTTGGTGACCGCCAAAAAAAAATAACAAAAAAAAACGGCACCCTGGTTGTCTAGCTCACGCAGCGAGTGGCGTGTTTTACAGCGTCGTTGCCAACCGACGCCAACCCAACCTATAAATATGGGGGTGTACTTCATTTTCATGCATGGCCGTAGTCGTATGACCATAGACCCTCGCATCCCTACAATGCCGGGACGGAGCATGTCGGGTTTTCACCGACCAGGCAGACATTGCTAGCACCAAGCGCGAAGCGCCGTGAGGTGTTGGGCGAGTCGCATGAAGGGTGAGCTGCATCCTACTAAGAACCGCTTGTCAGGCGGACTTGCATATGGATGACACCTTCAATGAGTAAATTTAATATCTGGTGTGGCTACTTCATGAGACAGCAATGGGAGCACTATGTATCTGCCTCATGAATGCCTTACCATATCACACTACGTGATACGATCATTCCCCTTGTGCGGAGTTGAGGTTCCCGACCCCGCACAAATGATCTACTCGACCGCCAGTCTTGGGTAACCGCCAAAAAAAAAAAAAAAAAAAGAAACGGTACCCTGGTTGTCTAGCTCACGCAGTGAGAGGCATGTTTTACAGCGTCGTCGCCAGGCGACGCCAACCCAACCCATATATATATAATATATGCGTATGGCGGAGGGGGAGGGGGGGCGGTTCCTCATTCCGCCTTGTGTTGCCTTTAGTCTTCTCTTTTGTTTTTTGGGGTGGGGGGGAGGGGCTCACACACAGCTCATGACTGAATAGAGGCCTGGACACGAACACTTAAGGACTTAATGAGCGAGTAGGTGGCATGGGCATGCATTTAAGTGGAGAAGGAATAACTGAGGCAGAAACAGACAAAGATAAGTGGAGCAGATATTTTATTACGGTGGGAAACATATAGTTAAATATCTTGATTTACTGCCCCAAAGCCTCGCATTAACGGCGCGCTCTCTCTCTACCCTCTGTAGGTTTGTCGTTCGCGTTCCTGCCGAAAGATWAATATATACCAGGTACGAGCTGTTTCAGGCATATCACCCCAAGTTTCGTCAGCCACGAATGCCGCATGCAATAGCAACTCCAATGTCACATATTTGGTATCATACTGACCGCCATGAACAGTCGAAGAGGGTGACGTCGCTAGTGTTTTGTTCAAGGACCTAGAACTGGCGCTACTGCCGAAGAAAAGTGGCCCGACCACTCACAGGCCTTTCAAAGTGGTGAACAATAGTCAGGCGTTTCCGTGGGAACATATTTTTTCCCCCCAGTTTTTTTTTCTGAACGAGCCGCTTCCAGGTGGTCCAAGGCATGTTTGTACAAAGTTTCACGCAAATATTCGAAGATCTGACTGCGTATGATCATATTAAGTCATATTTAACGCCCAAAATCGATTATATACTGAAACTACAGTAAGTAATTACGAGGCAACGCCTATTTTTGCACTTTTACCGCACAAAAGTCCAAATGTCCACGCCGTTTTTTGGAGATAGACCCTGAAATTTGGTACACGTGTTTTATGCGCTTTACCCGAGCCTTGTACTAATGGGTTTTTTTCTTCTTTTTTTTCCCGCCTGAAATTTCGGATTTCTCCCAAAAAATTACAAAACAAGTAATATCTGACGAAAAAAACAAACAAAAAAAAACCATCCGTTAAAGTCTTGGGTAGGGCGCATAAAACACGTGTGCCAAAATTCAGGGTATATCTCCAAAAAACGGCGTGGACATTCGCCACTGAATGAATTTTGGGTGGTATGCTTGAACCAGCCTGTAGGCCTCCCGTAAATAATACTAATAATGATGCGTGCTATACGTATACGTACGATGATAGAAGTACGAGCATTTTTTGGCTGGGTCACAAATAAAAATTGAACGACGACGCGCCTTATATATAACCCATTCAGAACTGAAAAACATATCCCAGTCGTAGTTCCAAGTAGTTTGTCCCCAAAATACGTGGGGACCAGTTCTTAAGAGGGATATACAGTAGGGGTCCCTCTATAACGCCGGTTAAATAATGCCGGTGCCCGATATATTGCCGGTGAAATCGCTTGGCACAGATGGGATTTAACCAATTTATCAGTGTGCGGAATAATGCCGGTGCCCGCTATAATGCCGGTATCGCGAGGCCTGGCACACACCGGCATTATAGAGGGACCACTACTGTTACCCCAAAATCGTCGGAGTTCCATTATTTTCCGTTGGGATTCGGCCATCGGGTATGTAGTATATAGTATATATTAATAGTATATAGCCCTTTTGTTTCGGGTGAGGTATAGCAGCACCAGCCGTATAATTATTGCACGCACGTACGTGCTGTGGGCTGTTAGATCTGCACGTACTTTTGCACCATCTGTACCCTTCCTTGCTCCCACCCGGACCTGATCCCACCCGGATCTGATCCCATTTGGGCACCCTGCTCCCACCCACAAGGTGCAGAATATATCATAAGCAGCCCTCCGCAGGAGGAGCCGCCGGAGGAGGCCCACCTGGCACCTCGATCCCGTTTGGTACCCATGTAGGCCATACATATCTACAACAACTCCTGCTATACATATATACAACCGTATTGAAAGTACGTGCTGATTCGTTAGACTCGCACGTACGTGAAAGTTCTCCGGAGCCGGAGGTATAGAGCTCCTCAAGTAATAAGTGACCACCCTGAGAAGGCAGAAACATGGTGCCCCTCAACCTTAGGATGCGTCTAAGACCTACACTAATAATAGTACAGAAATACGTGTAGGAGTCTATTTCCAACGGGACTGCGGTCTTAAAGAGGTTATCCTATCTATGCCCTATCGAGCATAGGTACATCACGACAGAGGGAGCTAGACTTCGTGCATATGTCCATAGAATACCTACATGCATATATATGTATCATACGATACCAGGTATCCGTATATAGGTTTATTATTATATTATTTGCCTTCCGACAGTATGCAGGGCGTTATTCATTCAGAATGAAAAAGCTGACGCAATTCGTCGAATACCACCACTCCCATTCAACCACTTCTCCTTCTCTGCGTGTACTCAATAGAATACGCACCCTTTACCCAATTATTGTACCTGCTATATACCTATTCGCCGTGCTTCCTACTCTGCATCTACATTCCACCCCCACGCCATGGGAAGTAATCCTCCAGTATTGTTTTGTTTCGACCCTTGTTTTTTTTATCTTCTTTTTCTTGGAGACGTAATTTGTTTTTTAATGTCGCCCGGTGGGCTACGAGTAGCAGGTAACCACGAAGCTTGTTAGAGTCAAGATCGCGAGTTCGAGCCCCCCCCCCCGAGTGCATGCTCGTTCGTAGGGACTTTTTCTCGCAACAACAAAAAAAAAACTCGACTAGCGGAAAGCGCGAGAGCGTGAGTTAGCAAACTCCAATGAAGATTGACGAACGTTGGGAAGGCTGAACCCTCCACGCGATAAAAATGCAAGGCAATAATCGTGGTGGGGGAGGGGGGAGAGGAGCCTACTTTGTGACCCCGGATCCGAGTTACGACTATAATAGGAAGGGAGAAAGACAGAAGAAGTGCGAAGATAATAGATGGGACGGGAAAATATATATATATATATATGAGTGGTCAATGTTGAGGCTTATCAAGCGGCTGCACATTGCTGCCGGGGGGCGAACATAATGCGAATACAGTATTAATACTAATATTACAGGGGGACCATATTAATAGCCATAAATACGACCTACAACAGTATACACAGAAACCTACATATCTCCGTATTTTTACCAACAATAGTTGGTTCTGTTTACTACCACTCTGTCCCGAAATATAAGCACCATTTTTAGTGAATATTAATCTATAAAAGGTGCTTATATTTCTGGACAGAGTGGTATGTAATAAAACGGGGTGGGCTAATGTAGTAAACAGGACCTACAGTATACACACAGACCTACATATTTACCTATTTTTACAAGCAATAGTTGGTTCTATTTACTGTGATCCCCCGTGATATTAATAGTAACTATGCAGGGTGAAGAAAAAATTGCCGACCGGGAGTATCTCATCTTATTTATGTACTTCTATTTATTTATCAGTAGTGGACAAACACTGTTAGTGGATCTTCCTAAGGTAGCTAATTAGGCACTCTGATTGGCCAAGCAAGCACTGACCACTGGCATAGGGTTAGGGTTCGATCTGAGGGGAGGGGTGTTCCAACCTGATACTTCCAACGCTTGCGTTCCTGCAGTGCCAAGGGGGCTACGACCTTTTTCCGTTGGGAAAGTTGAGAGTAGGATAGACATTTAACACTTTCCATTGTTCCTCCGGCCACTTGAGTGAACGTTTGTTGAGGGAAACGGCAAAGGGTGTGCGAGCCGGGGTGCCGCGAAGGACCACATCGCGTGCGAGGAGGCCGATGGAAACCGTGCACATCGACCTGGCAGGCCCCTACGAGCCGTCCATGGGCGGGTCGGTATACCTGATCATGTTGTCCTTCCAAAGATGACCGTATTCCGATCGCATTGCCTCGCTATAGCTCCGTGGAACCACCATATCAGACGCGTAACAATGCGGCAAATCCGGAGGTTTGTGGGGCGGCCGCTGGTCGTCCAAGGTATCGTCGATGTCCTCCCTTGTGGCCAGCATCGCCGCGAGATCAAGCGGCTATTCCCGGGGATCGACCCTGTAGGGCACAAGGATTCAGATCAGGCTGCATTGAAGGCAGCGTTTGGGGAAGAGATGGTAGCAAAGGCATTCGCTGCATGGAACATCCTCATGACTCAGATCACATACCCCGCACTCTCTCAACAAATAGCAGAGGTAGGAAGCCCCAGTGAGGGATGGGCAATTTGTCTCAAGCATTACGCACCCAGAACAGCGGCCGAAAAGGCCAGGCTCACACAGTCATGGTACGGTTTTCGGATGAAGGATCAAGAGCACCCAAACGAATATTTTGCGAGAGGGGATGTTTTGAGGAGTCGACTTGAATCGCATGGGGTGGTGTTCACAGATGTAGACGCTAACCACCATTTCGCCCGCAACCTCTCTTCCGCGTTTTGGAGTCCAAAAGAGCATTTTACTGACGAACGCAGATCTGACTTTCAAAGTCCTTGACGACGTGGTGCTCAGCGCTTTTGGCGAGATGGAGATGGCGAAAGAGGAGGAGAAGAGGAACGGGACGGGACACGCCCTGGTTGCTCCCGACTGGTCGGGCCGGGGCAATGGGGGTGTTCAAAATGGCGGGAGAGGGGGACGAGGCGGACGTGGCAAGGACAAAAGGCGCGACAACAAGGGCTCGCAGAAGCAACATGGATTTCTCGCATCTTACGGAGGAACAAAAGCAGCAATTACAAGCCCACATCGACCAGCAAGTCAGCGAGAAAGTAGCAGAAACTCAGCAAGCCCTTCGAAATGCCCAAGCAGATCAAGCCCAAGACGAGGCGGGAGAAAGGAGTACGCCAGCCCAGGACCCAGAGCCTGCGAGCGACGACTCCATTACCGTCCAACTTGTGGAGAGCATGACGAAAGCATTGAAGGGAATTCATGAGATGCAGCAACAAGCAGCAGCTGCTACTAAGCCAGGCATGTTACGAGTCAGTCAGGGTAGTCATAGGCCTGCAGTGTTTGATGGGAGTTTTAAGCCAGGGGAGGATGTACAGCAGAAGATATTGATTTTTAAGGCTCAAATGCAAGCGTACTTTGGGGAAGCAGGTTGTTGGGAAGCGGTAGAGACGTCTGTGCCGATTAGAGTAGGGCACAAGGATTCAGATCAGGCCGCATTGAAGGCAGAGTTTGGGGAAGAGATGGTAGCAAAGGCATTCGCTGCATGGAACATCCTCATGACTCAGATCACATACCCCGCACTCACTCAACAGATAGCAGAGGTAGGAAGCCCCAGTGAGGGATGGGCAATTTTTCTCAAGCATTACGCACCCAGAACAGCGGCCGAAAAGGCCAGGCTCACACAGTCATGGTACAGTTTTCGGATGAAGGATCAAGAGCACCCAAACGAATATTTTGCGAGAGGGAATGTTTTGAGGAGTCGACTTGCATCGCATGGGGTGGTGTTCACTGATGTAGACGCTACCCACCATTTCGCCCGCAACCTCTCTTCCGCGTTTGGAGTCCAAAAGAGCATTATACTCACGAACGCAGATCTGACATTCAAAGTCTTTGACGATGTGGTGCTCAGCGCTTTTGGCGAGATGGAGATGGCGAAAGAGGAGGAGAAGATGAATGGGACGGGACACGCCCTGGTTGCTCCCGACTGGTCGGGTCGGGGCAATGGGGGTGTTCAAAATGGCGGGAGAGGGGGACGAGGCGGACGTGGCAAGGACAGAAGGCGCGACAACAAGGGCCCTCAGCAGCAACATCGTCCTCAACAGCAACCTCAACAGCAACATCATCCTCAACAGCAGNGGGGGGGGGGGGCGTACTCATTTGATGCTTGCCTTAGTCATTTGACCATTGACCACGCATCCCTTTCGAGACGAGGCGGGGGGGGGGGGCGTACTCATTTGATGCTTGCCTTAGTCATTTGACCATTGACCACGCATCCCTTTCGAGACGGAACACCGTTGGCGGGGGAGGGGGTGTACTTCATCTTCATGCATGGCCGTAGTCGTATCACCATATTAGTAGACCCTCGCGTCCCTACAATGCCGAGACGGAGCATGTCGGGTTTTCACCGACCAGGCAGACATTGCTAGCACCAAGCGCGAAGGAGGGGCGGTGTACTCGTGTCGTGCATGGCTGCAGTCGTATGACCATAGACCCTCGCATCCCTACAATGCCGGGACGGAGCACGTTGGGTTTTCACCAACCAGGCAGACATTGCTTGCACCAAGCGCGAAGCGCCGTGAGGTATTGGGCGAGTCGCATGGAGGGTGAGCTGCATCCTGCTAAGAACCGCCTCTGAGGCGGACTTGCATATGGACGGGAGGGTTCATTCGAATAAAGAAAAATAACGCAAAAACTCTATTATACCAGTACAATAAGCGGCCGTATTACACGGATCACCCACCACGATGAGCCGAAGGGAGGGGCGGGGGGGAGGGTGGCAAGACGTCAACAATAATAAGAGCACATGCGACTACTACTGAAATAACGGCAAAAAGGGGGAAAAAAAACGCTGAAATCCGATGTGAGGTTGAAAACAGCAAGGCGCGCAGTCAAAAAGCCTCTGTATATCTCACGAACAAAAAAAACGGAGTGGTGGCAAAAAAAAACTGCGCCGGCACGCTTGGAACACTGCTTGCATCTGCATTGAATGAAGTCGTCACGCGAAATAGGAGTGGACGATAATTTCTAACCCGTACATAAAGAAAAACGTTCCAGGGCAATGCCATAGTAAGGGCCGTTCTTATAGAGTAACTTTTTTTCCATATTTTCAATTTTCCAATAGTTTTTTTTACCAAGAAAAATAGGAAAAGCGAGAAAAACAGGAAATATTTCCAAAGTTTGGTTTAACAGAGGGCGAAAATGTATGGAAGGCTTCGCATTCCATTGTTTGGGAAACAACGAACAATGGAAAAATACAAGATATGGAAATACAAAAAATTGCGCCAATTTGTTTTTGGAATTTTTCGGAAATTCATGGCTCCGGTAGGAATAGTCCTTAGTTACACACACCGGGCGTTACCGGCCCTCTCGTGATGAGGGATACCGCGTAAGAAAGAGCCCCATAAGAAACTCGGCCTGAACATCACGAGGGAAATAAGAAATTCGTGAGCGGTTATTGTACCAAAATTACTGTATTATAGTGTGAAACACGCCCTCTTCCTCAAGTCAGAAATCTACGTACGGTAGCCTTATTGGGCATGGATGGGGCGAGTATATCCCGCGGGTTCTCACTGGGGAGCCGGCATTCACAGCTGTCAGATTTTGTTCTCCTCGAACCCCGTAGTTCGCGCGACCGAAGTATCCTATGATATCCCACGCAGCTTGCAAAAATGAGCTTCGATGATTTCCTCGATCTCACAGCTGTCGTTTTTTTTTTTTTGTCAATTTTTTTTACATACTGCCGTATAATACGTATAAGGGCCCATATTAACGAGTATAAAATAAATTCAATTTGGAAAAAATAAAATTCAAATTCGCTTTTCATTGGTCAACACACGCACCAGCACCCCTCAAGATCCTAATCTTTGGTGCTGGTGCGCGTGTTGACCAATGAAAAGCGGAATTTTTATTTTATTTTATTTCAAATTGTTTTTTTTTTCTTCGTTAAAACGGGCCCTAATAGCAGTTTGAGCACACCAGTAATAACTCGATTTCCGTCTAGAGCACGGCATCTTGAAGAGTCCCACAGTGGTCAGGAAACGCGTTGAAAAACATGTCGTACACATGTATGTGTGTTATTTTTTGGTTACTTACAGAAGAAGAAGACGCCCGCGAGTAAGAACCCCCAACTAACTCACGAAACATTTTGACTCAATATTATTAAGGATAGCTACCATGCTATACCCAGCAGTAGCCAGTAGTCTATACCGGGTCGCTGATCGGTAACATAGCCGCCTGTAGCGAGTAGGCCACAACAGCAGTACCGAGTGCTACGGCAGTACAAGCAGCGGTATGTCCAATGCCGGTTCACAGTAGTATGCGGTGGAACCCTGTTGGATACGTTATCTCGGATATGTTACCTGCGACACCCGGCCCCCGTTTCGTACATTCTCTAAAGCCTACGATACAACGCCTTTTTTTTAATTCATTCATACTAATTCAAGTCATTAATTAGTTTTCACCTTCGAAGGACACGATAGTGGGAGAACCCCGAAATACCGTTTAGGGTCCATCCGAGGTTTTTTGTTTGAATTTTAGTCATCACCGCATGCGAGGGGCGAGGGGTCTTGAGACTTGGGAGCTCCGTGATCGATCGACCGTGCACACGCACTCTCCTTCACTCCTCTTCTTCTCTCCTCCTCCTCTTTATCCTGTCCTCTTGGACAAGAGCAATAATGAACACACTTGCCTGAGCGCCATCCTTCTTTTTATATGAGTTTCTGAGAGCTGAAGCTCGAGCAACAACCAGTTGGTTTGACACCGGCTGAAGTGCTTACCTCTGCGGCGGTCTGCCTGATCTAACTCAGGAGCCGCGCACACACGCCCACGACGGGTAATGCCTCAATAAATACGAGCTATGTATGTACTGCCTATATCATTCCTAACAAAATTTTGGCGTCGAGGCACACAGAGGGTTTTATTTTGTCGCCGCCGTTGAGCACACACAGGCTTTTTGGCTATTAATAGTGCATATCTGGTATAATAGCTGGTAGCGTTTAGTAATTTCATCATTGTGTGAGCACACCGAGACTTTGGTCATTGTCGTATAGCGCTTTTATTACTACAGTACAGGACACCTAATAAGAAACGGGCGAGTAAGAAAGCCAGGCTGATATGTAGAGGAAAATCTGAAATTCGAGAGCCGTTAGTAGTGTAGAACGTATTATGTACTCGTAGCCTCCACTGAAACAAAAAAAATCCAGCCCGAGCCAGCTTTTCTGTTGTTTCTTTATTATGTGTCTTGTACCATACCGTTCTGAGCACCGCCGTTTCTGATTCGGACGCATGCTACGATAGAGGTGCACCATGTTTTTGCCTTCGAAGGGTGGTTACTTGAAGATCTCTCTACACCTCACCCCAAAGTGATGATTAAGGGAGGAAAGCAAAAGTGCTTCGTACGAGTATATCCGATTGAAAATCCCATGGCGGAAGCAAACAAGGAACAATATTGCAAAAAAAAAAAAAAAATCAAAGTCCGCCGAATTTGGGTTAAGGAGCTCGATCAATGCATTCAGAAATAATTTCAGCCAAAAAGTGCTATCTCTATTTTTCTATCGTAGCACGCGTCTTCGGTCAACTTTCTTATTGTGTTACTTGCCTTCCGACAATGTGCAGGGCATTACCACCGTAATCATGCGAAGGTTCGCACCCATCGGAAGAGTTGGCACCCATCGGAGAGATAGCGCCGGGGTGCGATAAAAAAAACACAAGGTAGAAACATTTAATCGTGTTTTCGCACCCCCATCGGAGAGATCGCACCCCGGCGCGATCTCTCCGACATAAATAGAAATTTGAGGGCCACCGCAGCGGGTCTGTAGTAGGTAATATTCTCATTTATTTCATACTCCGATGAGATATCACCAGTGCGCCACTCCTCTCAAACGTACTTTACCAACGCATGGTAGGTCAAGTCGTTTTAGGTAGCTTTGAGTCATTAACGCAGCACCGTTGCCCCAGTACGGCCCGGTGTATTTCGATTCAGCAGCGCACCCATCGGAGAGATCACACCGGGGGTGCGCCAAAATAGAAGAACGGCATGACTTAATTGTGTTTCCGCACCCCCATCGGAGAGAACGCACCCATCGGAGAGATAGCACCGGGGTGCGATAAAAAACACAACGTAGAAACATTTAAAAACGCGATCGCACCCGGTGCGAACCTTCGCATGATTACGAGGTATTCATTCAGAATGAAAAAGCTGACACAATTCGTCGAATACCACCAGTCTCATCCAACCAATTCTCCCCCCCTTTTCGTGTCAAGCTTCTTATTCTGTACCAGGTATATCGTAAGAAAAGGAGCCCCCATTATTTCGTACGAGTCTCTTTTGTACAGCACCAACCAGCAGTGTACTGCTGTACTGTATACCGGGAGATTTGAACCGCCAAGCCTTCCCGCCAGCGGAGTTTTAGGGTTGCGACAGAGTCGGCTACTACCGTATAACACGGAAGATAACACACCCCCTCGGACGATTTTCCTTGTCGATTTTCTCCACAACTAGGGGGGCACCCACAACGAAAACGTTCGTTTTGGAAAGATCTCGTCGAGATTTGTCCATAGACGCACCGCTCGGCATTCGCACTCTCTCGGTTGTCGAGAAAATGAGCTTGGAAAATCGTCCGAGGGGTTGTGTTATCTTCCGTGTTATACGGTACTCGTATGGTGATACCAGTTTTCAGGCTGCAATATATAATTCCACCCACCAAACCACACATACACCACACCACCACACCACCACACCACCACACCGCTACCATTTATCTATTTATACCACCACGACCAGCCCCACGACAACCGTTGTGACGTGCCTGATAATATAGCCATTCATTGCACATTTTACTTACTTACCTGGTACCAGGTAGTTACTGAACTTGTGCTGTGCAGATATACAGATAGATACTCGAACGGTGTTACGCCGTATCGGCTTCCAAACAAAGTTCTTACCGTGCTTTCTGTGAATGATGTCAGCCTCCCACGACGAGTACTTCGTACTGTTTTCTTTACTACGAAACACAACATACTACTGTACAACACATACGATACATGCTACACCGCTGTTGTGTACAAAAGTAGTGCTCCTTTTTGCAGTGTATTACTCGTAGTAGTACTCTGTGTCCAGTACCCTGCTTTGTAATGTACTGGATATACCTCGTAATATGCGGTAGTATTTATTTACGCTTGTTGTACCTGGTAGTCGTTTTGCAACAGTCAGTACGTTGAACAACGCACGTAGTAAGCAGCCGCTATTAATAGCAGCTGAACAGGTGAATAGAAGGTCACAGAGTACCTGGTACCTCTGGTCCAGTACAGTATGCAATACCAGGTAGTACCTGATACGTGCATGTTGCACGTACCCGCTTGGACTCCAGAGAGAGTAAACGCGATCTTTGCAACGGCAACAGCACCAAGCATCAACCAGCAGCACCAGCATCGATCGGTTACACTTTTTCAGAGCCCAGCACGGAACTGCGCGGACTCGTGCAGAATTGAGGCAGGATGATCAGGAACCGGCCGCCGACCCTGCGTCGCGGGCATAGCGGCGGGTCAGCTATATAATACTGTAAGTAAAACTATTAATATACAACAAGCACAGCAGTGCGACAGGTACTACAGCATTCACTCGTTGTTGCTGCGTGACGATGCATGTATATATGCTTACAGCAGCGGCAGCAGCAGCAGCAGCAGCAGCAAAACGATCGGTAAAGGCTGCACTTTGCTCGAAACCCTCTTTTTTTTTTGTGGTGGCGCGCGCGATGTATACACTCGTACACCTGACCCTGACACCCGTGGGTCGTCGGGTCGTCCCACAAATCCAAAACAGAAAAATCCTCCAAAAATCCTCCAAAAATCAAAAATCCCAACAGCCTTTTTTTACGATTTATTTTCGATTCTTTATCTGGATGGCGGGCGGGTAGGATATACAGCATCCCCCCATAATAAACGCCGAACGATTAGAAATAGGGTCACCAGAAAAAAAATGGTTGGTGTGCTTTTTTCTTTTCGTGTGTTGTTCCGTTCGCCATCGATTTTTCTATTATTTTTTCCTCCCACAAACGTCAGTCATCACTCGCTAGGTACAGCACAGGGAACACGCAAACACCGAGAGAGAGAGAGAGGGCTGCTGCTGCTGCTGCTGCTGTGGTCATCACTGGTGGTCTCCTTTTTTTTCGTCAAGGCGCGTGTGCTTCTCTCTCACAACGGCGAAAGCAACGTCGGAAGTTCAAGATGGGCCGCTCAAAGGTGTGTAAATGACTACGCAGCAGCAGGACGAGTACGTATACTACAAGTGTGGTTCGGGGGGCTGGGTTCATGCGCTTGCTGCTCTGATCTCTCATCGAGATCTCTGTGTCCCGGCTGGTCTTGCTGCTGCTGCTGCTGCTGCTGCTTGCTTGGTTGATTTTACAAGCAGAGAAGAACGAGCGGAAGAAAGTCTCTCTGCTGCTCTTTTATGATATATATTTTCCGTGTTTTTTTTCCTTTGTGTGTCCAGTGCTTAGACTACTGGATTACAGTATACCCATACAAAGCAGAACATAAAAAAAAGCTGCCCATGTTTTTGTTATTGTACTGCTTGTAGTATAGGACCGCCGTACCAGAGGTATGCAGCTTTTTTCTCCTTCTTTCTGCTTTATTATTTTACGTACTGCTTGCTTGCTGCAGCTCTATTTTCTACCAACTTGCTTGGAGACTGGAGACCGTTCCTGCCTCTTCGAGCGAGCCGACTCTCTCCGCTGCTGCTGGTGCTGCTGCCTCTGCTGCTGTGTTCCCGCGCTGATATGTGTTACGAGAAGCTTTGTTGGTTGATTGCTGCACGTGCGGCTCTATTAATAATTATCTGTTCTGTACTCGTACTCTACTGCTTCATTATACTCGATCGACTGGATTTTGTTGTGTCGTTTTTGCTGTTGTTGCAAGGTTGTTGTGCTGTTCCGCCTGCTGGATGCTGTGCTGTCTGCTGCTGCTGCTGCTGCTGCGCGAAATCGCTCGCTCTCTCTTGACGGAACTCGGAAAGAGATGGAAAGGCTACGTATAAGGCTGCTGCTGCTGCTGCTGCTGCTGCTGCTGCTATATAATGTGCCCAAGACCTGACCCTAAGACACCCGCCCGGGACTGACTGGTTATAGCCTAAACTACGTACTGCACAGCAGCAGTAATACCAAACACCAAACCCTGCTGCTGCTGCTGCTGCTGCTGCTGCTGTTATTTTTGTTCTTGTGGCGTTGTTTGGTGTGTCAAGGGTCGAGGGTGTGTGCTTGGTGTGTGGTGAAAACATGTTAAAAATTGTCATGTAGCTTGGTGCCCCGTATGCGTGCAGCCTGTGATGGCACAGCAGCAGCAGCAGGGCCCCGTGTATTACACTCGTATGCACCTATGATACCATACTAATTCCAAGAAGTTAGTCCCCCAAAAAGTGGGTTGAGTTACTACTGCTTGTACTGTGTAGTTCTATACCTGGTA
>MEHQ01001847.1:0-30885 GCA_008828725.1 Saccharina japonica
TTTCAGCCCCCTCGTCTTCTCACTCTTCCCTTGGTCATCCAGGCTTTTGCCTCCCACCTAGTCTACAGTCTACAGAGGTTAATAATAACAAGAGGTCTTTCCATATCGAAGAAGAAGCTTGCTTTCAAGCTCAAGCAACGAACCTACGTCTTCCATTCCCTTCTATCATCGTCACTACTCGGTCATCACTTCACACAACACAATAATGAAATTCCGACGATTTCGTTCAAAAACTGATTCAGCCGAAACGTGCTACGAGCGTATCTCTATCGTAGAACGCGGCTGTACCTTACATATCATACGCAAATATATATACACGTATGGTCCATCCGGGACAATACTTCCATTCACGTTGTATGCTCTACCGAGCTTAACAAATAAAGTTGAACATTGAAAATTGTATATTCGTGATCGCAAAGACAAGACGAATCGATACTGAAATCTTGAACGAAAACAAAATTTCACACTAATAACAAGTAATTAGGCAACACAGCATCAAGAAAAAAACACCAAGACCGGCCAAAATTGGCCAAAATCATTCGTTTTGGGATAAATCCTCAATATCTAACGAACTTTCGCCTTCCAGGAAAAAATAAAGAAAAAACCTGCGCATATGGCTTCAATTCATCGTTTGCCGCCTTCCAAATAAAATCCCACACACCTTTATTTAGTGTTAACTTGAACAAAACGACCTCCAAAATCCGCTTTTTTGCCGATATCTCCTTCAGTTTATCGTTTTTTTTCAAACAGAAAAAAAGCTCAGGCGAAAATGTGACGAGCTAGCTAAATAATACGCAGTCTAAATATTGTGTGGCAACATTACAATCCACCTAAGCTTGGACCATAAATTCAGGTTTTTTGCAAATATCAGGCTAAATAATAATAATTAACAAAAAATCGACGTGTTATTATCTTCTGTCTCGAGAGGGCCGTTTTAAGGGTATCTCTGTTTTTTTCAACAACCTACCCATACCCGAGATAAATGTTCCTTGGTGATGGGGGAATTTCGGATTTTTGGAGCCGGACGGACTATACAGAGTACAGAGAAATCAACAACGCGAGCCTCCTGAAGCCACAACCAGTCAAAGAGAAAACCAAGAGTACGAACACGAACAGCGCGGTGGTTGATTTGGATAGTCGTGCCGTATAATACCATACGTGAAGTAAAAGCGTGCATCGTGTGGTCCATACAGCCGGTCGCCCCGGTGGTCTAACAGGTAGCCACGAAGCCTGTTTGCGTTGGAGGTCGGGGGTTCGATTCTCCTCGTATGGAGATTTTTATTCTCAAATGACACCAACTACTGTCGAGAGCGCATATTATAGCGTGGGTAGTAAGCACAAATCGACGAAAGTTGACGAGGGAAGAAAGTGCTGAAATCTTTTCGCCATAAAAAGCCAGGCAAGCACCCCGTAGTAGTGGGAAAGGGAGGTAGAAGAGCCTACTTTGTGACCCCGGATCTGAGTTACGACTATTAATAGGAAGGAGAGAGAAAGGAAGGGCGAAGATAATGAATGGGAGGACAAAAAAAAACCCCATCAACTTCGGGAAAAAAGTGTTCCTAAAGTGCCATGCGCCGTATCGTATACTTACGTATAAAATATCGAAAAATAATAATAATGTAAAAGACGTGTAATACCAATAATGGTACGTATTATACAAACAACTATGAAATTGTACCCGGAATGCATTCATTCACGAGTTTCACGTATAGTAAATACATAAATACCTCACGTACCCATCGTACAAAAATAGCGGTGTACGTATCAATCGCTAGGTGTCTTACCGCGTATATACGCACCGGTATATATATTTTTTTTGGTCTTCATATTTTTGCAAAGGACACGTGGACGCTCATATTCGTACCAGGTATCACATATTGCACGTATTATGTATTTTTGTTTATGACACAAGAAACGCTTTTTTGAATGGCATTTAAATGTTGATGGCCATCGATGGTACTGACATAAAAATTCGAGGTTCCTACCTGGCTATTATACAACAGCAGCAGCAGCAGTATGCCACAAACAGCTATATCATATATATACAATACCTTCAACTGCACCGACCGACCTGTATCAAGAGAGAGAGATGCAGATAATGGGTTTAGGTGGGGTCACCAATCAGTGCTTGGGCTGGAACGACCCCATCACGAGCAAGCACCAAGAAAAGCACGGGCAACAAAAAAACGGCGGTATGATAGTAGTAGTAGTAGTAGTAGTAGTAGTAGTAGTAGTAGTAGTAGTAGTAGTGGTGCAGCAGTTTCTGCGTTCAGGGTGCTGTATGAAGCATGAAGGTCCACAGATCGAGGTTCTGAGAGAGAGAGGAGACGGTCAATCCTCCGCTGGGGACCGGAAGGTCCGATGAAAAATCTCCGAACAGGGAATACTATAATACAGAGAGCGCGGACCGTTCCTAGGTTTCCATTGGGCGTGAGGTTGCGACAAGCCTCTTCAGTTGTGAAATGTATCTGCGGCGGTTGCAGGAGTAGTACGAAGTAACCCGTGCTCTCGCATTGAACGTCAGAACTCTGTAGAGCTTCTATAATAAACGAATATTAATATTCCAGGTAATCATCATCATCAGTGGTATCCGTAACTCTCCTGTACTGCTGCTGTCTCGCCTGTGGTGCACGTGGAATCATCGAATCAAGCATTATTGATTGCTATTATGGGCGTGTGTGTCAGCAAGTATCGGGGCAGGCTAGGCTTCTTGCATCCGCGGAGCGACAGCCCCCCCCACATCAGCCTCCTGAGCCCAGAATTCGCCGCCTCCGTGATGGCGCCCGCTTCCTACTGGGGCACTGGACCGTGCCTGTTTCTCGGGAATAGCAGTGGGTATCGTGTCTCCTACTGGGTTATCCAAGAAGACAAGACGAGGACCAGCGCACACCAGGAGCGAATCGCTAGCTCGGTGGGACTGCACCTAAACCTTGGCGACACCGGCGGGGGGCTGTCGGGAGCTCTGAAGAGGGGGAAGGAGGAGACCATCGAGACGGAGGCGGTGGGGGTGTACTTCTTGCTGAGAGACCACCGCATGGGTCCGAACGGCAGCTGCCAGCCCACGCAGGTGCCGTTTCCGGCCAACTGCGAGCAGGTGCGGGTTTACGGTTTCTTCGAGGAGGAAGACGGGCAGTGGCAGCGCTACAAGGACAAGGTGTACTCCATCGGGCGGGGCAACAGGAGCTTCACCTTGAACGCGCTTGACGCCAACATCGCCCCTTACGCCAGGAAGGCTGCCCCAGCAAACGGCCGGTGAGAACGTACGGCAGCAGTACTGGTATCATGTGTTCGGTAAATGAACTACTGTACTCGTAGAAAAAAAATAGTATCCTGGAGGGTGGTGTTGTCAATAGCTTGAGTATAATAATAGCTGCAGTGTGGTATTGTCAATATGCTTGAGTATAATAATAACAGCTGTAGTGTACCTGGTGAATTTTTTATACACTTGAGTATAATAGCTGTGGTGTACCTACCTAGTGAATGCCACATAGATACGAATTTGTCGTGTTGATCTGTGTTGGTACATATCTTGTGTGTGGTATCTTGTGGTGTCAATATGATCCACAGGTTTCAAGGCGTACACTCTGTAAAGAAAGGGACGGTGTGCGGCAGCCAATGACATACCGGCACCTCGAGCGGCAACCGACATTACTCATCCTCCTCCGCACACTACTAATACCACCACTATTATATTGAATCCCATATGTGCCAAGCTGTTGCACAAGCACTATATGTCCGAGTTGGGGGCATTCAGCACTATGGCATGGGCCCACGAAGAAGGAAACTCATTCGAGACGCAGGCTACGATAGCGATGCATGCATCATCTTTTTTTTTTTATCAGGCCCCCCCACTTGCAGAGCTGTATACCCCCCAACCAAAAAGTGATAATGGAAGAGATTTAAACAAGTGCTACCCAATGAACAGCCACCATGGCCTGGGTACATGATAGAAGGGAAAATATTGCAACACGACAAGAAGAATGGAATTCCAACGATTTTGTAGGGCTAAAGGATCCCCAACATTCATTAAACGTTTCAGCCTAAAAATGCTAACTCTGAGTCTGTGAGAGCACGCGTCCCACGTACTAAAAATGCTACCTCCTGTGGTAGCACGGGTCCCACGTACTACTGCTTGTACTGTAATATAAGAAGCAGGCTCACGTTCTGGAGTAGGCTACGAATATTCAAATCGGATTACTTACTACGGGTCGTGCTTAGCGAAGAGTGGTACATACATTAACTCCTACCTGGTATACACAAAAAGCCTACGCTCAAGGCAGGGGGGCCCGAGGATTTGGATATCATACACCTAACCCCCCCCCCCCCGAGAGGCCGAAAAAAAAAAATTACCACTTTTTTTTTTTTTTTTTCCGTGTACGAGTATACCTCGTGTATACTGGTGGTGTATCCGGTGTATCAGCAGGGTGTATGGTCAGTATGGGTATGTTTTGTGTAACAGCTAGTACCTACCGGAGAGATGCAAACCCTCGCATCAAGTCAAATCACGTACGAGTAACATCACATCTCCGACAGATAGGTACAGGATATTTACAGAAGCAGTAAGATTGTCTTTACAGAAGCAGTAAGATTGTCTACTCGTACCAGGTGGTTCGTGCAACACGGCGTTCACGTCCCCACACGGAGCCAACATGAAAAACCCGAGCAACGATTCGCAGTGTTCTACCAGGTTGTACGGCTGTAGCGCCTGGTAGCGCCGGTCAAAAATAAATATTCTCCGCGCGTACAGCAGCAGTGCAGTATTAAGGAGGTACTATTAATACTACTACTGTAGTACCGCCACGTAGGGCAGACCGGGGCAATTACTCGTACAAGTAGTGCTACCGAGATATAGTAGTATCGAGATTGTGAGTAAAAGGGTCTACCCACACCACCAGTATTAATACGTGGCTCGTCTAAATATGGCATCCAAGTCCCCACCCAGAAACACACGAAGCAACGGCTTGCCATGTTCGACTGCTGTAGTAGCTGTGGGAAGGCTACGGGTACTGCTTGCTGCTGTAGTACCAAGATTCACCTGTGCGAGCAAGCATGCTGCTGCAGCTCGGAGGTAAGGCAAGGCAACATGGTTATATGAGGTACCACAGGTACGTACCGGTATATACGAGTACATGATGATACCAGATACCAGGTACTCGTATACTCGAAGTATACGATATAGGGCAGGGCGAGTATAGGGCATCAAGGCGTCGCGACCTTCTTCAGGCAGTGCTTATCCATCCAAGCCTGTGGATCCCACGGCTCTTCGGGACCTTCTGGTCCACCTTCGATCGAGCTCATAGCTCCTTTGTACCGCTCGCTACTCTCCCTCGACTCTCCTGCTGCTGCAGTCGCTGCCTCTACGCAGCTGCAGCTCATAGGTCATAGGCCTGCGGCCTGCGGCCGCCCCTGGTATCGTTGTAGTATGGAAGGCCTTGTATCAAGCAGGGGGGGGGGGACGGGCCGGCCCTCTACCATCCCCTGTGTTCAGTTTTATATAGGTATTGTATAGGCGTAGAGGGAGGGGATGGTCTCAGGTACCCCCCCCCCTGTCAAAACGTAAAAGTTGAACAATTTGACGTGAGGTGTCGAAAAAAAAAAAATCGACACCCCCTGCTCAAGAGACCTATTTGAAACTCGAGCTTATGCCTTATGTCCTTCCAAAGGGAAGAGTCAGGCCATTGAATATTTGGCACTATAGAGCCACATTTACCGCAACGTCTAAAACTCAGCATATGCCATTTTTTTTTTAAACGGTGGATCTTTTACGAAGGACACTGACATAATTTTCCAGGATTTATTCTTCTTTTGGGCTTTCCACTTTCAGCAGCACGCGTTCGTGATGAGGGACTTTTTTGTGTTGTGTGCTCGGAGAGTGCACACCAGGCTGGAGCACGTGCAGGTGCTGGCATAGTCAAAGCAAGTGAAGGCAAAGCTTGAGGGCCTGCTGGGCCGGGCCCATCACGGAACGAGGTGGCAGCGTTTGGGGCGCAGGGGCCGTCCGGACCCAACACACCATGCGCACGCTCACCACCCGTAACCTGGGCGTTGGTGCACGGCATGTCTGTGCGCAAGCCCAGCGGCTGGCGCACACCTGCCCCGGTGTTGAATCCGGGAAGGCGGGGAGGAGAACCGTAGCTGTTGACGCTCGGACGTAGACCGATGAACTGGGGTGACCTCGGCTGTGCGGGATAACCCTCGCCGGTGGCAGCACGCCTGCTGTTTTGGTAGCCTCCTGGTAGCGGGTCCATGCTCGTACTATGGGCAGTTTGCTCGGGCGTAGGCCGTAAGTCGAGGGTAGTTGTGCTGCTGCCCTGTGCTGCTTTGCTTTTAGTCCTGTGATGCTTGTGCCCTGCTGTGGTGCTTCGATTGTAGGATAAATTGCTGAGAAACTTCCCACCAAGTAAAACTTATGTACTTGCTCGAAAAAGTGACCAAGTACATATTTTGAGAAGAGCCAAATATCACGCTGCTGGTCGTTATGTCGAAAATAAGCGCCTATTTTGGCGACGTTTGAAACTCGATATGACCTTTTTTTCCGGGAAGAACCATATATAAGCTCCTATTTTGAGTTTCAAATAGCTCTAAGGCGACATTCAGCATGGATGTCCAATAGGTTATTGATAGGCTTCTCAAATCAAGGTGGGTTCTTGTTTGGTAGGCCCATATAGTACTTGACCGGCAATACAGAGGGGACCGCGTCTAGGATTCGTTTCGGTGCGGTGGGTGGTGCTGTAGCATGACGTCTCTTCCCAGGCCTGTCCCATTCTCTATCCGTCTGTATCTACATGCAGTACGTATACAGCAGTACAGTACCTGTGACCAAAGTATGCCACCAGTGTTCACCGGGAAGCGCAGCTGAAACAACAACAGCACCAAATTCGCTTGAAACTGTATCTATCTGGCATACTGCTACTACTGCTTTAGAGCGCTGGTGCTGCCTCCGTGATAAACGGGGACAAGGACACCGAGCGAACGGCAACGATGTCTCCCAGATATCAGTACAACAATCTACTGTATGTACCCTACGTAGAGTGTTTTTGTTATTGTTCGAAACAATACCCTCTGCTATTTGTTTCGATTGAGAAGCAGTTTGAGCTCGTGAAAGAAAGCCTTTCATATTAATTTGCTGCAAGTAAAATCGGGAGTCAACCAAATGGAACTACGTGATCGTAGGGATGTGGTTCCACTTTTAGAAACCGAAACTACTGGGTCATGGTGTAGCACACGAGATCATTCTCTTCAAAGGCGACCAAAAGCCAAACCATCGAGGCTTTTGATAAACAATCTGAGCATAATGGAAGGAGACGCCGACGACCCTCGAAGCACTCGGCCGTCGAAGACAGCGATCACCCGCGTCTGCAGCCCATGGCGGATTCGGAGTCGACGCGGCTTTGGTGAAGTGAATTGGTTCAGTACTGCTGTAGAACGAAGTGATGCTTGGCCGACAATGTTACGCAGACGAGCATAATATAGGCTGGAGCATAGTGTAATATGTAATATATTATCGCTGTCACGGCTATTGTATGGATGTGACTGTGAGGGTCGTTATCCCGTGATCCACCGTTGATGTAACTCTTTGGCTGACACGCCAACCTGGAACAGCAGGTGCCCCAGAGTTGGTTGATACCGTGACGCGGCCGTGCCCCCCGTCAGCCGCTTGACACAAGGTGCAATACTTTTCAGGGGTGGTGGCATATTAAGTATTTTATTTTTGTTTTTATTTGTTTAGCTCCTCACGTGAGGATCTTAATATCATCGAATGCACCCGAATCGTACCTTCGCAAAGGTTGTTCGTGCAACCCAACCAACACTCGATTATACTGATTAGACTATATAGGAGCTAGTTCTAAAACTAAAATGCGCGACCACAGTGAGCACTCTAACCGGTGGTTACTCGCTTGAGAAGCTGAACCGGTCACACCATACGGCGCCTATACTATAATCTAGTCAAGCCCCTTCCGTGGGATGAGTGATAGGCCCTACATAGCCACCCCGCGTACAGATGATTGACGCCGGTCACATTTCCTTTGACACCGTCGTGCGATTTCAAACGACAGCAAAATCACAAACTCGCGTTTCTGCGATGCATAAGATTTACTGTCGTAGATCGTCTACGCCTGACAGTTGACACGATTGTCTCTGTTACCGACCCGATGTGGCGCTTAGACGCCCGTTCCAGCGGGGCTCGGTGTTTGGGCCGTTCAAATTTCGTTACACGGGTAGATCTGTAGCGGGTACGGCTGTAGCCGATATCATGAGGATCAGGAGCTTGAAGACGGACGAAGTGTCATGGAAGTGTATAAGGGCGACCACGAGTAGGGCTTGACGGTGGTGTCCTATATATCTAAAACACGACCGATGCTTCCAGACGGCGGCGGGACATTGACTCCGCGGCAGTCATCGATTTACCACTGCCCAGCCTTTCATGAAGGCTTTTCCGCGTACACTCCGCGGTAGAGAAGTTGTACTGTAAGTTTGGGTGATACACTGGACAGGAAATAGTTATCTAACCCCAGCCAAATGGTCAACGGATAGTTCAAGAGCCCAAGGAAGTATGGGTAGGACCACTGGCTGGGGCAGGAGGCCTCAACTAATCCAATACTTACTTTAAATGATCGTTGAAAGCGTACAAGAATACTACAGTAAAATCGGGAGTCAACCAAATGGAACTACGTGATCGTAGGGATGTGGTTCCACTTTTAGAAACCGAAACTACTGGGTCATGGTGTAGCACACGAGATCATTCTCTTCAAAGGCGACCAAAAGCCAAACCATCGAGGCTTTTGATAAACAATTCTGACCATCCCACCCGCCCAGCTGACAGGTACTTAACAGTAGTTTCTGCGTTTGTAGTTTTCAACGGCCGGGATCGCCACCGCGCTGAGTATGCACTCAGCACGGGGGTGATTTATCCCGGGCGAGGCCCTCCTGCTTCGGGGCAGGAGGCCTCAACAAATCCAATACTTACTTTAAATGATCGTTGAAAGCGTACAAGAATACTACAGTATTTTTTTGTAGGAGTGCCCCTCAGGGAAAGGAGCATCCTTGAACCTCTTGCGTGGCAGCGGCGCAGCGACGACGTGGAGGTGCCGTGACACTGCCATGGACGCACATGACAAGGCCGTGGTAGTGCCATGACAGCCCGTGGTAGTGCCGTGATGGTCCACGGCGGCAGCGCCATGGGAGAGTGCTTTTGTTACGACGGTGCTGCATCATTTTTGCTGTGCCGTGGAATAATTCGATATTCTGCAGTAGAATACTGCAGCAGTACTACGTACGACAGTACTACATTCCTGGTTGATATCTCCTGCTCCATCGTAGTCGTATAACCTAGACCGGGGGTCAACGAATAGGCTCTTCTCCCCCCTCGCGACTACCCCCTCTCCCGACTACGGCACGTGGCTTGCATTTGTCTTGCGAGAGAAGACCTCACAGCGCTTTTCTTCCCTTGCTGACTCGCGTCAAATCGTTTTTTTGACATGATGCATTTTCGAAGTCCAGAGAAGAAAAGGCATACATACCTGTCGTATACTGATATCTTGTACCTGGTATCTTGTACCGGCACCAGATATTAACCATGTATTTATATGGGATTTCTATCAATAACCCGGTACTTGATAATACGTCAATACGACGGACCCATGCTGCTGTTTGTGGCGGGCTGTTGAATGTACAACTATTATAGTATGTGCGTTTTTTACCTGGACAACAAGTGAAATCATTGTCGTCAGTCGTCAGTCTTCAGTGGTGTTGCCGATGTTGACCAATCAATCATTCGACGAGAGTTGAGGAGGGAAAAGAAAGTGCTGAAACCTCCCCGCGATTATAATCCAAGGCACATACTCGTACGACATGCTCCTATATAGTTAGGAGGGGGAGGAGGGTATTCTATGTGACCCCGTATCTGAGGTGCGACTATCATATCATATTCGTGAAGACGGAAGAGAAAAGAAGGGTGAATATAACAAAATGCGATGGATGAGCATCATAATATTAAGAACAATGATAATTGTCATCAAAACCGCTCCACGTGTATTGTCTTGTCTTCACTTTAAACCGATTTTTCTACCCAAGTATTTACATCATCATCAGACACCAAACGAGAACTTGCACGTACGTAACGAGTCTAACGAATCTGCACGTACATTCAATACGGTTATATGTATAGCAGGAGTTGTTGTAGATATGTATGGCCTACTACATGGATGGGTACCAAATGGGATCGAGGTGCCAGGTGGGCCTCCGGCGGCTCCGGCGGAGGGCTGAATATATTTCTGCAACTTGCGGGTGGGAGCAGGGTGCTAAAAGGGACCAGATCCGGATGGGATCAGGTTCGGGTGGGAAGCAAGGGTAAAGATGGTGCAAAAATGATGGTGCAAAAAGTACGTGCAGATCTAACAGCCCACAGCACGTACGTACGTGCAATTCTACGGCTGGTGCCAAACGTGCCTGTCCTGGTTAATAAATATACTATAGATACTCGTATACTAATTCGGTTGGTCACAGACTGTAAGACAGATTTAAACCAAAACAATGGCAACCGCTAATAAAGACGTGTGTGGGCAAAGCAAGTGAAATGCTAACTGCATACCGGCTACGGGAACATACAGCGACACAACAAGAGCCATACAATAATAAGAAAAAAACGTGCACGTACATAATATATAAAATCGTTTAGCAGGTATGCATCCCACCTACCCCCTTTGTTGGCTCCGGGGACAAAGCTAGTCGCTGTCTCCGCGGGGGGAAACGTGTATAGTAGGTCTGAGGTGTCTCATCTAGTTTCATTCCGACTTGTACGCAGTGAGCAGTGCCACAAGGGCTCGGCGGTACGGTCCTCTTAAGCTGGCAGGCCCTCGTGCCGGCAGACTCTCGACCCGGCAGATTATTTTGTTTCGTGTAAGAGGGGACACCCACCCTCCTTCGCATCTCATAATCGTGACTACCTCCTCTCCCCCCCCCCCCCCCCCCCCAAAGAAAGGGTTCAAGCATCCCCAAGATTCTCGCCTTTCCGAATAGCTTCATACTTCGTGTTATGTGCCTTGTCGTATGTAGGTGCCGTTGAGGCCCGACGTTGCACATGGTAGTGCGCGCGACCGTACCCTGTGGCGAGAAAGTTGTGCTTCGTACATGCTGCGGTGGTGTCAATAATTGTTTGTCGAAGCACACATCCGGAGACATTGTGGTGACGCGTGCTCAGTGATGTGAAGCGAGAAAGAAAATGGACTCGGTCGGTTTTTCGTTTTCTCACCGAAAAGTCGGTCGGTTTCGGTCGGTTTTTTATTTTAAACGGAAAAAAACCGAAACCGAAACCGAACGTTTTCGGTCGGTTTTTCGGTCGGTTTCCCGACTAAACTATATATAGCCAATAGGTCCACATTTCGAAGGGTTCGGCGCGCATGTGTTGGCATAATGTGGCGAGAGGGTATCGTGGTGTGGTGTCAAGTGGCTTTCCTGCAGTACCTGCGTCTGCTGCACCACACACGGTACAGGTCGACACGCGTGTTTATAATCTGCAGCCGACAATAGCTACATACAGGTACATGTAGCAGCAGTTGCTACGTACAATAAAAAAACAGTGGTATAGTATTATACGAGGGCACTGCTGATGTGTAGTCTAGATACCATGTATGATGTACTGTAATGATAAATGATAAAGTCATCTTGCAGCGTACAGCTAACACCATCAAGAACGCTAGGTTGCTGAAGGGGGGGGCTGTATGTACCCGCCTCTGCCTCCGGCTCAAGGTCAGAGTCAGCACTGCCGCCTGAACCGGAGATGGTTATACTTCGCAGTCTCGCGACGCACTGCTGTACCACTGTACCCTGCCTGTGCGGCTGTTGTTGTCGCTGCTGGTGCGGGCTGTGTGCTATGTGTTGTGTGCTGTGTGTCCATGTCTATTCATAACGGGGTTTCCACGTAGATATGTAGGCGATACTGATTTTCGGGACAGGAAAAAAACCGACCGAAAAAAACTTAGTCGGTTTTTCGGTTTCGGTTTGTTTCGGCAACCGAAAAACCGAAAAATTAAAGTCGGTTTTCGGTTTGGAAAAACCGAAATAAACCGACCGAAAAAACAGACTTTCGGTTGTCGGTTCACATCACTGCGCGTGCTACGTTGGAGGTGGTATTTTTTACCGATTTTTTATCCGAATGATCGGGCTCCTTAACCCCAAACCGTCGGAACTTTCCGATTGGTTTTGCACTGTATTTCATAGCATACTTACGTGATGGGACTGTTCATCGGGTATCTCTTATATTGCCGTCGAAAATCAGCGTTTCGACTACTGCAGGTATGGAGCTCCTCAAGTGAGGAGCTCAGAAAAAAAACACGTCAAACCTTTACCGTAGCATGCATCTGGTGTTCACAATGCTAGCTAGTGTACTGCTGCATGAAGAGTCATGAAGAGCTCTCGTAGGTTCCGCTGTAGACATTTCGAGTAGGTGTCTCCCTTACCGCTGCAACGCACGTAAAACAATGAGGCTGTCGTGACATAAAATGTCATTTTCCCTATGCCCCCCTTTTGCCGTATGCCAGAATATAACAACAGGTGACAACTCGAGCCATGCGCATCTAGCACGCCGCCGTTCACACTTCCCCTTACTTTCGTCGCCGTCGCCGGAGCCATGGTGAAGAAGGAACGAAGTTGACGAAAGACCCGTCACCATCTCGCCAGGCATCTTGGTTATCTGGCGATAGGTGTAGCTCGGTTAAATCCTCCGGGATTCGATCCAGGCCTCCAAATCCGCTCTGTCTCCCAGTAGAAGATTAAGAGGCATGGGTACCGGTACAGTTGTCCACAATCGAGGAGAAATGTTGTGGGGTCGTTCGTCGCACGTTTGCCCCCAACCTGCCTCGAACAAAGAGCCCCTCCCCCACCCCCCCTGGCTCTTCACCCCTCTTTTGGGTATAGTCTCATGATCCTCGGTTTTGTTGTTCATAGGATTGGCTCCTGTAACGGACCGACGGTGTCGAGACTGAATTCTCAGTCACAGGTTTCACTAACGGAAACCGTAATGGTTTCGCTTTGTTTTCCGGGACCAGCTGCAGCTTTTTGGTCCTGTATAGCGGGGAATGAGATGTAGTGCCCCCGCTTCCCCGGCCTCCCTCCCGCCTCCCGTGAGGCATCTGTGTTGCACTTCCTACGTACACAGGAGAGATGTGGATGGTGATGTATAGTATTAGAGATTGTTTGTGCCAAGGCGTAGGCAAAACGTGATTTACGCGATGTTGGCACGGTGTAAAGGGCGCCTCTTCTGGAAACCCGACCGTCCGGGTTGTCCTTGTTGATGTGCCGTAGTCCATTGTCGAAGTATCCACAGCGTAGATTGTATATGTGGCCCTGCTCCGCACGATGCAGCCGAACTCGCTGCGGCTCACAGGGCCTGTGTGTTTTCTGTTGGGGTTGTGGGGGTATGCGTACGGTAGTGGTTTTGGTGAAAAGAGGCAACCACCGCTCCCGCTTGTGTATTGATGTCGTACAGTAATCGCCGAGGCAATTGGGTGCGTCGACTAAACGGTACATGTCGACGTGTACAGTAGGTGAAGGACATTGTGAGCTTAAAATGTATGTTCTTCCTTGAGTTTTCCGCTTGCTGCTGGTATACAGTAGTCCGAATTTGATTTATCGCGACCCTTGCGGTCGCAATCGCAGCACGTGATAGCTACATTTGTATTCGAGGTTTGTACGTTAGTTCGGGTCAGTCTTGCCATATAGAGGCAACCGCACAAACAAGTGGTGTGGCCGGTCACCTACGGTAGTCCGCGTCAAGGCGGGTTTCCAGTTGCACGGCGTTACGTTCGTTCCCCTGGTCGAGTGCAATCTATTGTCGGTGGAAAATTAATTATATTTGTGTTGTGCATGGTATCGTACGGTATCGGTTCTGTTCGAGTATGCTATATATATTGTATGTCATGTGTGCGGCTAGAAGAGTTGGATGTGAGCTCCCCAGCGCCTTTCCTCTTCTTCGCGCGATGTCCCATCGGTAGTTAGAGCAGGAGCAGCATCGGAAAGGGGCACAGTTTTGCATTTTGCGCTCTGTCCAGCTGGTGGACGAGTGAGTGTGTGGTTTGATGTTGTACGTTGCCTAACGTGGAATAGCACTACTGGTTGTTTTTAACGTCGGTATCCCCATCTGTCTGCCTTTAGTGCATCGCCAAGGCTAGCCCGGGGTCCCCAACTGTTAGTGCGATTAGAACGTACGTATGTGTTTTGTGTATCGCTAAAGGGACCCTCTCTGCGGTTACCTGTTGGAAGTGGCAGGTGTTTCAGTAACTTTACAAACGCCCCCCATGTTGGGAAGTATGGATGTGAATTTGGAGTGTGTTCGTAGAAAGAGAGTAAATAACCCGAAAATATCGAGTGGAGTTGTGAAGTCGGGATTTGTGTACGTCAAGTCGCAGGCGTAAAGGAGAGTAAAATTCAAATGGCAAGACTCCTCATGGGCGATAGTTCAGGTGATAAAATAATAAATTCCAGTACAAATAGCTACTACGTGTCTGTGTTGTTATTTTGATGGGAACCCATTAATGCCAGTCTCCGGAAGAGGAAGAGCCACCGAGAGCCCCCTGCCGGGTTGGCGCATATTTGTGGATGACTACTTGATTGTGTGCACTGCGTGTTCGATTTTCGGCGCAGTCATCATATGTTCACAATTTTATACGAAAAAAAAACGCGTGTTACGATAGAGGTAACACGTTTCGGCGGGAACATTTTCGGGCTGATGGGGCTCCTTAACCCAAATTCGTCGAAATTAAATTGTCATGCGTTGCAGTATTTTTGCAGTGTAAACTTACTGTAGTCCATGATGGAATCGCTCATCGGGTGTCGTAACACTATTAATAGTTGTATTTTCCTCCAAAATCAGTTTTTGACTCACTATTAGTATACAACTCTTCAAGTGAGGAGCCTCAGAAAACGAATATGGCGCATCTTTACCTTAAGGCAGCATGCATGCGTCTGAAGTCGAGGTTTTTCTTTTTTGTACAAGTGTGGCGCGTGATGGGGACGCATGGTACGGTAGCCTGCATGCAGGTGCACCCTTGCTTTCTCTGAGGGTGGTATGGTCACTTGCGGAGCGCTATACCTGCAGTAGCCTGCACACTGAGCTTGGAGGAAACTAAAGAGGACGTTCCGGTCGCCTGCATGCAGGTGCATTGTTGTTGTTCATGAGGGTGGTCACTTTAGAGCGCTATAATACATCACCCACAGACTGAGCTTGGAGGAAACTGAAAACGGCTCCGTAAGAGTACCCGATGATGAGCAATCTCAAGGCCAACGTGTAAAAATAAAACATAGTGCAGTACAAATGTCAAAGACCGACGAGTTTGGTCGTTCAGGAATCATTCGAAGCACGCTAAGATAATAGAGGTTGCACCATGTTTTTTTCTGAGCTCCTCACTTGAAGAGCTCCGTAAATAAGTCGTCAACAAACTGGTCTGAAGAGAACAAAAAAGCGCTTCGTTTACCCGACGACCAATCCATCCCATGATCTGAGTCTCTTTCTGGAAACGTTTGCAACACAAGAGTGAAAGTTGCTCGACGAGTTTGGGTTAAGGAGCTATTGATAGATCGTTCAGAAAACGTTTCAGCCAAAAAAAGGGATACCTCTACCTCTATCGTAGCACGCGTTATTTCGCACCAAACGAAATATTCCTCTATCCGACCAATCAATGCCCCGGTAGGGGGGGTGGCTTATTATGTTATGAGCTCCTGTGGCATAAATAAGGAGCTCCATATCACCCCCGACAAATGACTCCGAATAATTTTCTTCGAGCAACCCGACCAATATTTATATAACTGGGTATACGTTACAGTAGTGCCCGACCAAAACACATATACTGGTGATAATACCTTTCTAACTGGCCGTTACTTACTCGAGGGATTCAACTGGCCAGACCCTTCAGAACACATTGCGTCAGAAGGGAAAATATTTACCTGCAGCGCCTCTACCACCGTGTTGGGTGACTCATATATTTCAATAGCACGCGGAAAACCCCACAGACAGGGTGGTAGGGGTGGCGGTTTATTATCTGAGCTCTTCTTCTTATTTTTCGACATATCATCCAGGTATCCCCGACGAAGATCGATCACGCCACCCGACTAACATTTCAATGCTACTAAAACCTCACATTATTACACCGTATTGCGGATTCTCAGACGGTCAAAAGTGAATTGAAATATAAAACGTGGAAACCCGGATCGTGGCATTCCTCGTTCTTGGGCATGGGGGGCACTCCTACTACTACTCCTCCTCGTTATGTTGTACTACTACTACTACTACTACTACTACTACTACTGTACTACTTCTACTACCATTTTACACGGGTGACAAGATAACACACACCCTGAAACGAAGGCCAAAGCTGAATTTCGGACAACGGGGGAGAGTGCAAACAACTATCGGCCTGTCGGAACGTTGCGTGTCGAGGCTGCCGTCTCGGTGAGAGGGCTGCATCATCAGCTCGATGCGCTACGCATATACGTCGGCCTTAGCTGCGGATCAAATTAAGTCACTATTAATAGCAATGAATTTACCTACAGTAAAAGTAGTGTGTATTCATTAATTTGGACACAAGATGTACACGATATCGAAGCGACTACGGGGATTTTGAAACTGGTCTTGAGGACAAATTTTCCAGAGCCGCGGTTTCTAGTTCCGCGTGTGTTCCTTGTTTCTGAAGCAAACCTGTTCGGATGGTCGTCGCAGGAGGTCAGCTGTATTGCGTGTGATACGGAACCTTAGTGCGTCAAGGTTGCCTTTGTTGGCTCTAAGGGTTATGTTTTGAAGCCACCACCAGCCATACGTATGTATGCATGATTGCTTCGTTTGCTTTAGAAAGGTAACCGCCCCCAAAACATACCTGGTATATATATTTCGTCAAACACGTATATACGGAGTTGCCGATTGGCCTTAGATTCTGCACGTTCCAAATGAAGAGGCTCCGGTGTATTGTGTATGTATTGCCGGGCTGCTCTTGTGATAGTCGGCGCTGTTAAATTCGTTCGTGACGTATTGTTTGAATACGCTTGCTGTATAATGTGTTCTATGCAACCACGTGGTGTGCCGCTATGGCATAGGTGAGGAGACACCAGATATTATTCACGGAGCCCGCCTGGTTGTCGCAGACGCTGGAACACACACCCACTCAAAAGGAGCACAGTACCTGTCGTCAATAGCTCCACACACATAAACCACACAGGAATGAGCCGTACATTCCCGTCACGCTCCACCCTCACATATATACGGCCAGTATCTTCGTATCAAAGTCCAGGTCGTATCTTAACATCAGCGACTGCTCCCGGGGCAGCTCCATCCCTCCATCCACGAGGCATACTAAAAAATGCTTCGAAATATAATACGAAACCCCACAATATATGAAACCCCCAATATCCGTAGGCCTGTATCAAGCTACCGCATACCACGAGCAGCCCCCCTATTTGGTGCGCGATACGATAGGGCCCGAATAACTTATCACCAATTGCCAGGTTACACGGCATGTCCCAAATTCCACAAATGAATCATTGCCGAGGCAAAACGGCAACCCCAAATGCCATCCTCCATCGTTGCGAAGGTAAACGGCAATCCCAAATTTTACCCTTCAGAATGGCCAAAGACGGCAATCCCGATATCAAATATCTCAATATCGGTTCCAGTATAGACCTCCTAAAATATATCAAGACAGTAACTACGGGAAGGGGAAAATCCAACAAACGTGAGTATGCTGGTAAAACCTTCAAACCAATTCAAGAACACCGTCTTCACATAGATACCTTTTCGCCCTATAGCATCGGCCCCCCTGTTGTGTACTCTACTGTAAGGGCGCAACAAGAGAACATCTCACACGGAACATCTCAAATCGCATCATAGCAGCCCCCCTGCTATTAATAGGTGTTCACCACGGGAGTATGCAAAAGTCAACAACATACGTACTGCATCTGAATTTAAAAGTACTATGGATACTAGTAATTTTGGGTCCCCTGTGCGTTGTGCATACTTAATCAATAGTGAACGGGTACGGCACGATTCATCAAGACCATCGGCATACCCTATTGGCGTGTTAACATTACTCGACGCATGAGTGCATCCCAATTATTTATCCAATTCCCTAAAAATACATCTTCTCCGTTTTCATCTCACCCAATACCCCAAAATACCCGAAACAAATAAATGAAAGAAATCACGACATATCCATCACAAAGTTACGGTGAAAACGAAACGCTCCCGTGTGTAAGGGCTTGGTGAGGAAATCAGCATGCTGCAATGCAGACGATACGTGAACAACCGCGAACTCCCCGTTAGCAACACGTTCCCGAAGGAAGTGATGACGGACATCAATGTGTTTGCTGTTCGGAGTGGTCACAGGGTGCTTCGCTAGATGTATCGCCCCCTGAGTATCTTCCTTCACCGTGGTACATCCAACATCGCGGTCCGGGAAAACAAAACTCCAGAGATACCGCATGAAAATCGTCCCGCGGAAACCCGGTGGCCATCGCCACATACTCTGCCTCCGTAGACGAAAGGGGAATGGATTTCTGCGTCCCAGAGTAGAACGATACACAGTTACCAGCGCACATGACAACTCCACCAGAGACAGACCTCCGGTCATTGGCCTCGTGCGCGTAGTCCGCATCCAAGTACAACCGCAGCTGAACTCCACTACTCAGACCCCTCTGAAACATGATACCGTACGTACTCGTAGATTTGATGTACACAAGGATGTGCAACGCTGCCTGGCAATGCAATAACGCTGGTGCTGCAGAGTATCTCGCCGCCGCCCGAACCGCCTGAAGGATGTCCGGGCGGGTCTGGTTCGCCAGTTACATCAAATGCCCTACCAACGACCGAAAAGGCTCATCAATGTCTGGTTCATCCTTATCAAACACCTCACGCTTGAGGTCGACCACCGCACAAATGCACTTGCCACGGGTGACACCAAACTTCGCTGCGGTGCTTTCAGCGAAGACCTGCTGCGATATCGTCAATGTCCCTGCATCCCAGTCTCGAGCGAATCGGCAACCTGCGTACTACTGCAACTCTCCCAGGTTTTTGATAGGAACGAACTGATTCAAGTCCTCACAAAACTGGCCACCCCTACTCTCAAGCCCCATCGCAAATATGCCATCCACACGCACTACTACTACGATATAAACGGCCCCCGCTTCCACGAAACGCCTGACACATGCATCAACCTCACACTGCTCAAACCCAAGACCCCTCATACCACGTACCAAGTGGTGATGCCATTGCCGCGACGCCTGCTTCAAGCCATACAAGCTGCGACACAACCTGACCACCTTTCCGGACATTCCACCGCCCATACCTCCCCCACTCCATTTCGGTTCGCCGCCGCCCGCACCGCCCCCCGTCCAATTCGTCGCCGTGAATTACGAAGCCAGTTTCGTGCTGAGGCCAAGCTCCCGGTGGTGGTGGGGCACTACTGTAGTGCTCGTGAGAGTAGTGCCCCTGAGGGGCCGGAAGGTCATGCGGAGGGGCCGGGACAATGTTTGCATGCATACGGGTGGGCGGGGCAGTACAACACTGCCTGGCCGTGTGGCCGTAGGCTCCACAAGTACCGCATGCCCCTGCGAAAACATGCAGCGCGTTGCAGCTATCGGACTTGTGCCCGAGGGCACCACACCGATTGCACTTGTGCACTTCCCCCATGGACGCTCCTGGAGGCGGAGGGGACTCCGGCTGATACCACCCGCTTCCGGTGTTGCCAACTCAACCAGTGCCCCCCGGTCTCTGCTGGTATTGGCGCTGCTGCTGCTGCTGAGGTGGGTGCTGTTGCTGGAAACTGTGGCCTCCACCCCCACGCTGCTGCTGTTGCCCACGCCCGAACAGTCACTGTTGCTGCTGCTGCGCGCGGCGCCACCGTACTGCCGCTGCTGCTGCTGCTGCTGCTGCTGCGGCCTGGCGCCTCCATACTGCCGCTGCTGCTGTTGCTGCTGCTGCTGCCGCCGCTGATGCTGCTGCTGCTGTCGAGGTCCATACTGCCGCTGCTACTACGGTGGCGGCCCGGCGCCTCCATACTTTCCCTGAAAACCCCCACTAACGGCGAGGGCGTGGGGATCCACCAATTGGCGCTGCAGCCATTGGCCCGACCGTCGCTAACTTCCGCTCCTCCAACTCCTTCGTCTTGCGGTTAGCGTGGGAGGTGCGGACGATTTCCTCCATATCCGATCGCGTGATACCGGGCCGAAGAAGACTAGTGCGCTGCTCCACGTCGTAAAACTCGGACGGAAGACGACGTGTGAGTATGCGAGTAACCTCGCGGTCCGACTTGTTGATACTCAATGCGGACTGAGCTCCCCCTCGGCACGGGCGAAGGAGAGCTTGGGGTCCTCATCCCCCTGCATTCCAATATTCTCGAACTCGTTTTCGAGATTGTCTCTTTCGGCATAACCCTGCGCCTGATACCAGGCCATCACAGCCTCCCATGCTCCCTCCACCGACCCAGCGGCATGCATGCGTTCCTCAGCGGGCTGTCCTTGCATGGCTTACATGATAAATTTACATCTTCTCGCACTTCTCGACTTTCTGCTGCCCATGAAGATATATAGACCGGTTTCGCTCCTCCATCTCTCCTAAACCTCCGTCTCTCCTAATGGGGTCGCTCGTGGGCTCAAGCGCCCCTATCAGACCCCGCGCCGACAAAAACGTTTTGAATCTGTGTGACCACAAGTGCAGCTGACGCTGCCCATAAAACTTGGGTACCCGCATGCTATTTTGCGACGACAAGATGAGCGCCGGGGGGGCCTGGTGACGGTAACCTGGCTCCGGCACAGGCTGCCCAACACCTGCCTGCTGCATGGGCCGCCCGCTCCGCCCAGCGGTACCCCCCTGAGCCACTGCTTCAGCGGACATCCTTAACGCTCTCTCCTCTGACAACGCCGCGTATCGCTCAGCCAACGTCACGTCCCGCTCAGCCAACGTTGTCGTCAACGTCGCGTCTCGCTCAGCCAAATTAATCGACACTTCCGCAAGCTGCTGTCGAAGCAGCTCGGCCTCCTCGGCCATAACAACAACCCATCAACAAGCTCCGGGCCCGAAAACCGACGATAATCGTGTTTGAATACGCTTTCTGTATAACGTGTTCTATGCAACCACGTGGTGTGCCGCTATGGCGTAGGTGAGGAGACACCATATATCATACACGGAGCCCGCCGGGTTGTCGCAGACTCTCGAACACACACCCGCGCAAAAGGCGCACAGTACCTGTGGTCAAAGGCTCCACACACATAAACCACACAGGAATGAGCCGTACCTTTCCGTCACGCTCCACCCTCACATGTATACGGACAGTATCTTCGTATCAAAGTCCGGGTCGTATCGTAACATCATCGACTGCTCCCGGGGCAGCTCCATCCCTCCATCCACGGGGCGTACTAAATAAAGCCTCGGTACATAATACAAAACCCCACAATATAGGAAACCCCCAATATCCGTAGACCTGTATCAAGCTATCGCATACCACGAACACGTGTTAATATACTATATGATACTTCTCAGTTCGCGACTGGATGTGGGGACCACGCTTTTGTATGAAAGGCATGAAAACCATTTTACTTTTTTGGGGTGTATTTGGTGTGTCAAACACTCTAGTCGATACTCATATTATGTTTTGACATGTTTGTGTGTATACTTACCACTAGCTTGACCCTCGACCCAAAAATGACTTCTCGCGGTTAAACAGTGTCGTGTAATATACCCTGTACGTCCTTGCCTCGAATACTTCAATGAGCGGACTATTAGATATTGCTCGTACGCTTTAGCAGACTCCCTACTTGTGTTGAAGCTCATTGGCTTAGGTTGCACCGCACTTTGATCAAGTTGCACTGCATTTGTGGAACGTAAATTTTCAGATACGTACGAGTACACGTCTTTCCGGTCGCTTATCGACGTCAGTTCTTCGTCCGCCCACCCTGAGATTTCGACGTTCCCCGTCTACCTTTCCTTGGTTGGAACGACTCGTAGATCCACCTAACGTTTCTACTGCATTGACACAGGACGAGTGACCGCAGGTACATCATCAAGGTTTTTTATCGTGAGTGAACATAGGTGAAAAACATCAAGCATTGTACACTTGGCTCTCCTCTGTTAAACCAGCAGCTAGCTGTGGTATCGCCCACACACGCAGACGCCTGTTCTATTGTAGCACTTGGATCCGTCCTTGCTGGCTGCTACACACGGGTGGCATACAGGTCTACTTTATACAGGCATGTTTATGGACTTTTCATTGCTGTTTTGGCTACTACATGGAAGACACATATTTGATAAGCTGTACTACGTACGGCTAGCTCACGAAAAGTCGGAGGGTTTCGGGGAGTATGATAATACTCGAGAGGGTACAAAGCTGAGGTCTTGATGATCAATGTCTTAAACGTTTTGGTATGTTCGACTGTGTTTGGCCTGAGTTTTAGATTCGTGAGGTTGGTCATACTTTCTGGACGGTATATAGGTATTTCCTATGCTGTGCAGTTGAAGGCCGTTCCGTCGGGAAGGCTGCATGTTGATTGTCGGAACGGCGATGGAGCAAGGCCAATACTTCGAAGTGTATAGTTATATATATTTTTATATTGAAGTGGTTTGAGGTTCTGAAGTTTGGGTAACGTTGGTCTTTTCAGAGGCAGCTGTTTGGTTTATTTAGTGGGTTTTGGGATTTCTGTTTGGAGTGATTTCACTGCTACTTGTAGTGCCACGACATAGAGATTTATGAGTTGGATGAGTGTGAACCTAGAACGGAATAGGCACTATGTTCACGGCAGTGTGCCGCATCGAGGCAGACTGTCTGACATAGCCGGCGTTTCTACGGAGATTGCGGCGGAAATATGCACTCCCGGGTGGGTTGCATACCAAAACGTGTGTGGCCTGATTTCGAGGGTCTAAGAGTATGAGGGTATCAGGCCCTGTTGCTCTCAGTTATTTTTGTGTACATTGCTCGACAACATATACCTTTTGTATCTCTCTTTCCCCCGCCTCATGGCGCCTTGACTTTACACCCACCGCTCTGCGCGAGAGCAAGCAAATGCGCCGAGCACCCGTGCACCCGGATGTCCCAACAGAACTCACAGTTAACGAAGTTTGAAAAAAAACTAGAAAATATAAAGCCGCGCACTGCAGCAACTTGCTGTAGGGACTATGATAACAAACTCATTGCATTATTAAAAGTATGTTTAAGCTGCAGAACGACATTGAATATATTAAATGATACTAGTGCATCCGAGGAAAACATTTGTTTGTGTGTGCATTCTCCTCGTGATGCTACTGCACTTGGGTGTAGTTCTCCATGTACCTTACATTTCTCACACATAAGATTGGGAGTCTTTGGGACAAAGGCAGATGCCAATATCGTTTTTTTGCGGCACGCTTGACATCCCGCACGCGTTCACGGTTCACGGGGGCATTCAACGGAGTACCAAGGGCGAGGGGAGTTGAATTCGATCGTCTCGCCACATAAATTAATTGTCAAATGTAGAGTGCACCTACCTACCGTAGACACTCACTCGAGGATGAACAGCGAAGCAACATGGACAGCGGCTCTTCAGAGCAGACGATGTAAAGGGCTGACTAAACGTGTTTGTTACTACTACTGCAATATACTTTAAACGTTACGCCTTTGTATTTGTGCACAACCACCCCCTCTGTCAAGATTCAAATTAATGCTCGAACATGCCACCCAAAATCCAACATCGTGCCTAATTATCGCTTGTGTCTCTCAGCCCCTGCATGCGTTCGCAGAGGGATAAGCAGGGGTGACGAGGGACGAGGCGCGTTGAATCCGATCCTCGAAGAGAGCGATCGAAGAAATACGAATACCCTCGAGATTTCGAAGTGTCGAATTTCCAATACTGAGGGCCACACGGTAAAACCAATCTTGCGAATGCATGGCCTAGGATTGGCCATACATTATTGTATATATATTTATATAAAATGAAAACAGCTGTGAGATTGAGACTTTCGCCGAAACTCGTTATTTGCAAGCTGAGTGTGATATTTTGATAGCGTTACATACGGGTTTGATGTGCCCTCTTATGCAGGATGTACATCCTGTATATGAGGAGAAGTAAATGTGAGGCTGCAAAAACCAAGGAGTGTGTGTGTCTACCTGTGAAAAAATACACCTTGGGTTTGCAGGTAAAATTGCCACTACTATTTTTTTTTTTTTTTTTTTGTCCATCCCATTTATTATCTTCGCCCTTCCTTTCTCTCTCCTCCCTAGTCGTAACTCAGATCCGGGGTCACAAAGTAGGCTCCTCTCCCTCCTCCCCCACTACGGTTCTTGCCTTGCATTTTTATCGCGAGAAGGCTTCAGCCTTTCCTTCCCTCGTCGACTCGCATCGAATTGTGCCTACCCACGCTACTATTAATTGGCGCTCTCAGCAGTTGATTCCGTTTTTTATTTATTTTTGCAAATAAACTCAAAAGTCCGACCAACGTGAGATTCGAACTCCAGACATCAACGTTCAGAAGCGTTCGAGGTTACCTCTAGACAATCGGGGCGACCGAATATGGAGGCGCCTGGTTGCGGCAGCAACTATGAGGGAGTGGAGGCCTCGTATGGAGGAGCTAAACCTCGACGCACGGCTATACCGAGTGGGGGTGNTGTTTTGAATGACGTACCTAAATGACTCTCATGGCCGCAACTTTATTACCCCGCTCACCCAAATACAAAAGGGCTATGAAGCCACCCCCTGCAGGAATAGTCTCCAATGTAAGCAATCAAACAATTCGCAAAGGGCTCCACTACCACCGCCGTAACTGCGTTATTTCTCTTTTCCGCCAACCATGACATCGCGTTATCCATGCACTTCGCGCGCCGGCACTGCCTGCCTGAACCAGCAGCGCCGAGGGCAACCGAGCCTTGAACTYGGGTGTAAGTATTAACCTTTCAGAACAGGCTGTACCCGCCTGTTGTCCACGCCATGCTCGACGATGGCGATCGAGGGCATCCTGTTCGAACGACGCGGGGGAGGAGGGTTGGGACAACACGGCAAGACAAAAAAAGAGGGGCGGAGTCTGTGAGCTGCAACGGATCCTGAGATGTCTCAATAACGCGGTTTATTGATCGAAACATTCGTACGGCTGGAAGCTGTCAGCATCAATCGGTAGATCATATACTGACCGCGCAGTCAGTCTGACTGGATTGCATTAGTATATCGGCCGTGTCTCTTTCTTCTCCCCCCCCTCTCCCCTCTCGAAGGTCGTGTCTGTGTTTTCATAATAAAAATTGGCCTAGTTTTGTCGGCTGGCATAAAATCAGAATATGGGCCTCATCACTGTGATACGTACCTCCGGATATACTTATATGATATAGTTAATGGATGGATTCACGCTTTACTGTTGTGACACTTTCTACATTTCCGCGTTTGTATATACCACGTGTACTTACGAGCACGTCGTGCCACCTTGTATCGTGCGTACATATTATTGATATTAATATTAATAGTATAATTACCGCTGGTATCTGGTTCGCTGAAAGCTGTGGGATTCACGTTGGTGCCAAGCACCTGCTCCACTGTACAGTACTGTGTCAGCAAGAGATACCATGTATTGGTTCCAGTACCTGCAACACCTAAAAATAGTATTCGCTGAGGAGGTATACCAGTACCTGGTATATGATGATGTACAGCAACATCCTGTGAGAACGCCCGCGGGGGGCAAAAATCTGGTTTTGTGGAAATTAACATCCCGGGGCGTTCTCAGAGGTAGGGAAGCGGTATTTGACAAAACGCACACACACCGGGTGCAAAGTCCCCGAGGGGGTGGTCTACTTCTTTCTGTTCGGGGCAACCACCGTACACAAACCCACTACTGCACTTTGTCATTGACGTACTGCGAGACCTGTGATAGAGCAACTGCGCGTGCTACAGACGTAGCCCGCAGCAGTACCGGCAGCACCGAGGTGGTACTCGATTTAATGCTGATGCACGGTTTTCATGTGAAAATATCATACCACCGGCGGCTAGCAACAGCAGCTACACAGAACAACAACAGCACAATCTCACAGCAGTACCAACGTTGCCGGAATTGATTCGCTTGTGTTTTTCTGTGATCGACTCGTGGTTCGACGAAAAAAATAAGCGAAAAAGTAACACCCCAGAGAGAAGTCAAACGTAGGGGGACGAGGAAAGAAAAGGTGAAAGTTACGATCACTGTAGCATCTCTGGGCCGTTCTCAAAGTGTTGGTTCTTCACCGGCGATGTTTTTCACGGGAGGGGCGTTGTCATGGAGGGGGCGTTCTCAAAGTATTTTGCGGAATCTATTCTCACCTGCCTGAAAAAGTACAGTGAGCGGTAGTCGAATTCGCAGCAATAGATACTGTACTACGTACGCAGTGCATACCAATATGGGCCTAGTACCTGGTCACATGTTTTGGGCCAAATATTGAGGAACACACGGCGTACCAGGTATCTGGTACGTACATATCTCATCACGTACCCCTCTTTGCTGTTGTACCGGACACGGGACACACAACAGAAGGCATCCCAGCACTGCCCAACAGTAGGGTAATTATTTGAAGGGCGATGCGTGATGTACCAGCGGACTGGAATACAGTATAGGCCAGCCAACAAGAAACTCATATTCGGAGTGAGCCTCAGATTTGTATTCGTTGATCAAGGCTATAGTTCACTTTCGTATATATCACGTTTCTTATCGACCGAAGGCATGGAAACGTGTTTTTGTTCTTTATGATTTGCTTAATTAATTAATTTTCCAATTATTCGGAAAAGGTGACCTTGCCTCGAAGTTCCGGTGGCCGTGTGTGCTGGGAGTCTCACACGAAGATAGCAACCTGCAGCCACCAGCAACTAACTGGCCGAGGTATACTCGTACATAATTTGGAAACGAAACACAATATACAGAAGTCAATCGGGATACAGCAGTACGTACTACATTCATGGAGGCCACCAACCCGACCCGCAACGTCCCGTACAGTATATCTCCGCGCTGCCACTGAATTTAACGAATCCCTACTCGCCATTCTGTGTACAGTATACCAGGTACTATTAAAGGGGGCATAGTGTTCAGTGTTAGTCCGTTGGGCTACTGGAAAAAGGTTAACCGATCGCCTACCCGAACTAAGCCTTAAACACTCTCCCCCCCTGGACCGGCGGGATATTCAGGACAGACCGGATATACGGGTCGTCGTGTCAAAGCCAATTGGCCTCGCGGTTCCAATGTTATGGGGACCCAGAGAGAGTATTTTTCAGGTTCTTGACATGAGGAAATTCACTTTTCTTTAAAAAGGTTTTCATGGTGGAGGTGAGATTCGAACTCAGGGCCAGCAACTCATGTCCTGCCGTCGACGCCATATGTAAGGCCTTAGTCCGTTGGGCTATACTGGTAAAAGAGTTAACCAGATCGCCTACCCGAACTAAGCCTTATAACAATATTAATCAGGACAATGTGAGTGTTCAAAATAATGGAGTATTATAATTTGTGTGCAAGTCATGGGTCTATACATCTACGACGTTACAGTCACTAGTTCCCCGGTAATAATATACGTATCTATGTATGCCATGTAGGAGGTACAGCAGTTACAGTACTTCAAAAATACACGTATCTTATGGATATCCCTGTAGAGGTACAGTAGAGTACTGCACTGCTGCACATATACGGAATATACAGCAGTCTACTACACGTTTCTCATTGAACCTCGGACAGTATGTTGCTCTTTCTTGTACGAGTGTTTCTCTTTGTTACCTTGGTCGCAACACCTATAGTAGGTCTCTTTCTTAGGGCCAGTTTCTTAGGTTCGGCCAAACAATGAGCTTTATTTTCTTATTCGGGACGTTCTTATTGGCGGACTCTTTGCTGTTAATTATTGTATGTTGCTATTCTGTCTGTCTGTCTGTCTGTCTGTCTGTCTGTCTGTCTGTCTGTCTGTCTGTCTGTCTGTCTGTCTATCTGTCTGTAATTGAGCAGCGCGATCCAGAGCGGTTCAGCCCCACCTTGCCCGATGGGTAGGGAGGCTGGGTGCCACAACCCGCAGAAGACTGGGTCCCACGCCGCGCCGAGCCGTGGCCGTGGCGCAATCCCGATGCAGTTCTGGCAGCCATCTAGCCAGCCCACCTGCTGACTTCCATTTTTTTTATTACTTTTCTGGCAGCTGAGTGGTTGCCCAAATCCATGCCAGGGGCTGCTGGCTCTTTCTAGAACATCGGTGCCGAAAAGAGCCACCGAGGTTCCGCCAAACCCGGGGAGGATAGGCTCCCATCCCCGGATCATAAATCCCTCCATACATCTACAACTCCGACCAACCGGGGACAAAAACGGCGATTTCCCGGGTCGACACTGCCCCGCACGGGATGAAACCCCACCACCATCAGTTGGTCACTGATTGGATGAGGCTCAGGGAGCCAGCGGCACCCGGGGACGATAAGTTCCCATCCCCGGGTCAAAAATCCTTCCATACATCTACAACTCCAACGACCCGGAGACGCCAACGGACATCCCCCGATCGATACCGCCTCACAAGGTGTGGAAACCCCAATACCACGGGAACATTTACAGTTGCCAGACCCTCATAGAGCCAGCGTGCGGCAAGAGTTGCCCCTCGGGGCAACGTCGAAGTCCCGCCGCATCCGGGGATGATAACTTCCTATCCCCGGGTCATAAATCCTTCCATACATTTACAACTCCAACAACCCGGGGACGAAAACAGACATCCCCCAGGTCAATACCGCCCCGCAAGGTGTGGAAACCCCACCACCACTGGCTGATTGCTGATTTGGCTGGGGCGCTGAAGTTCATAGAGCCAGCACGCAGCGAGGGTTGCCCCTCAGGGCAACAGCGAGGTCCCGTCGCACCCGGGGACGATATGATCACATCCCCGGGCCAGCAATACTTCCATACATTTACATTTCCAACAACCCGGGGACGAAAACGGACATCCCCCGGATCGATACCGCCCCATAAGGTGTGGAAACGCCAACCCCACGGGCTGATTTACGGTTGGCTGGCTCTCATGGAGCCAGCGCGCGGCGCGAGTTGCCCCGCGGGGCAACGGCGAGGTCTCACCGCACCCGGGGATGATAACGTCGCATCCCCGGATCAGAAATCCTTGCGGACAACTACAACTCCAAAACCCGGAGACGAAAACAGACACCCCCTGGGTCGATACCGCCCCGCATGGTGGTTATTATTTTCCGGTTCAGAGTGGTACATCACAGCACACTGTTAATGCGAGTACTATGGGCAACGCAAAGCTAGCGCTACGGGTGAAGCCGTGGCCGTACCGCTAGTCATATAAAAAACATACTGGACAGGGCGAATCACGGGCACTTACTTGCTACATATCATGTGTACAAACACTGACATACTGCTGTAGTTATCAAAACCCACGATAAACTCAATAACAATACTCGTACCTGGTATATACGTACGAGTACCAGCATGTCCTTGATTTGTATCAGAACCAAATCTACTCCTGACTTGTATGGTATGCACGTACGTATGTTCACTCTAAATAGGTAGCTCATGGTTCTGCTACTATGAACTGAAATGTAAGGACGTTTATGACATATACATCGATATAAAATGGGGTTTACATTTACCCGCACACCTAGACGCAGCAGCAGCATTTTTTTTCTTGGTGTGCCTCGTTCCTTTCACCTGAATGTTAATGCTTGTGCCCATCCCCGACCGAAGAATTTCACATTTCGCGTCTTCCTATGGATACGCCCTATCCTTTTTCTTGCGTGAGCGGCATTGTAGTCTCTCGCGTTGACGTGCGCAGCAGAGCTCCATCTCTCCGCACCTGAGGCCAGCCTGATATTCCGAGAGTTGCTTCAAAAAGCTCTTCCCCATGCCACGCTATGTAATCCCCGGCTCGAGCTCGTTGTTCGCTGTGGTCGTCCATGGCAGCCATCTGAACATGGACCCTAACTCTTGTACCTCGCCAAGTTCTTGAGGACCCACACTACAGTGTGAGGGCCGTGCTCGAGAGGGAGCAGATTCCCCAACACGCCCAGAAGCCAATTGCGGCGCCTTCCCCATCCCCGGATCGAACGCCTCCAACATTCGGCGAACCGTAGCTGAAACCGCCGGAAACATTCCGAAAACAACACTTCATTTTAAGGGCACCGAAGGGGCCCCTTAAGAGCACTAGTTTCGGCGGGTGCTCTTAAATCGGGGTACCCACTGCTATATCACACACTTGGTATGATAAGGTATGATAAGGTACTTGGCTTGTCTCCGATGCGATGGTCTAGGATAGTACGATATGTGAGCATTGCGGAACTGCGACATCCACCTGATTGTACGATATGATCCGAGCATGCTCGTGAGCACTACTAATCGGCGGCATGAATAGAGTGAACCCTATAGATGTATCAACAGCACGTGTGGATATCATAGAGTGACAACTCACCTGGAAGATGGTGAAGGGAGACAAAGCTGCGTCTTGTACAGGTCCAAAACTTGGGCATCTCCATCTCGAAGCGGTTAATCCCGTACATCAGTCGGGCGCTCTCCACAGCAGCTTCACTGAGGCGGGAAGAACGCACAATCGCGATCAGTCCTCGTGAGCTTCAGCAGGACGATCCACGCGACAGCGAACCTTCACGAAGGTCCCCGAGCGCTGGTCATAGACGTACTTGCGCCGATGGAACTCGAACGAAGGCCCAAGGGGCGAGTCCTCAACGGGCACGAGGAGCGTCTTCCCGTTCCCACAGTGTGGTCGAGGGGTGGCCATAGCGTGCGTCGCCTTGGTAGGGTCTTCGGCTGGGCGGAATCGCACTAGGCAGCGAAAAGCCACGGACCAGTGCTGCGAGAGGATCATGAGAAGATGCAGTACGAAGACGACGCACAGCCAGAGCACGGGCCAGAAGCCCGGGAGATACTTCCACGGGAGGTGGACCTCTTTGGCAGCTTCT
>MEHQ01001847.1:31647-62748 GCA_008828725.1 Saccharina japonica
CAGGGACAGCACACTACGTGTTGAGTAAACACGGCTGGTAAGTGTTAGGATTCCGTACAGTTTGTTTGCATGCCGGCAGCAAAATTTCGGAGTTCCAATGGTTGTCCCATTTGTTTTTGACTCAGCGCTATCTGTCGTGTGGCCACACTAAGACGGCGTTCCTCGTGACGGCTGCATGTTTTTTACGACACGGGCGAATGTTTTCCGTTATGTATATGCTCGGACTGGTATTGCCTTGTTATGGAGAATATTTCGGATATCCTTCCCTACTTGCTCGGACTGGTGTTACCTTGTTATGGTGGACATGTCGGTGTTACCTTGTTATGGAGCAAGGGTTGGATGGATGTCTATATTTGGCGTGCAGTTGCCTAGACATCGTGCGGGGTAAGTTCGCGAGACCGGACCGCTTGGGAGACGACCTCGGCTTTTCAACATAGTCTCGTTGAGATTTCTTATGTCGAACCGGGTCCTTTCGAACTATAATTTTGGTAAAACGGTGGTATGCTCGTGGTTGTTGACTATCTGCTCATGTTTTGTGGCTTCCTGGAAGCTTTCGTTTCCTTATTCTCGGATTCCTGAGACAGAGACTTCCATTGCGAGACATCCTCCTTGTCAGCAAATGCCCAAACAAATGCTGATAGAGTGCAATCTATCGTTGCTACTCTCGTCACCGTTGGTATCCCTATATTTTTTTTGTTTCCTACCCTAGGTGATGCCCTCTGTTACCTTCTCGTTCGAGATTTATTAGCCGCAGCACAACATGTAAATCACTTCATTTTTTTTTGTGATGGAGCTCTGTATGTTGTTGCTATATTCAATCCCCACCATTTTCTCGTTTCCGCTTTTTGGCGCCGCGGGACGTGGTGGTTTCGGCAGACGCGATGTGTAAACCTTTTATGGTTTTTTCGTTTTTGTAGGCGGCTTTTATGCGTGACGTTGTGGTATGTACCTCGTCTGCGCGCTACTCGAGTTTTTTTTTCTTTTTTTTGTATATTCGGGGCCGTATCCCCTCATGCGCATGCGGTAGTTAAAATGGTGCAGATTTTCGTTCTGCTCGGTCCAAGCTTGTAACCGACCACTTTGTCAACGACTTATGACTCAATTATTTGTTGAGCTTCATCTGGATGGTCCAACMCGGGTGAGGAATTTTGTTTCCCAAGAAACATCCAGCCAGCTTGTCAAGATGATGTGCTGGTGGTGTTTTCCGCGGGTGGAAGGAATAGGTGGGTGAGGTGCACGTATATTTCACGTGCTTCGTTTTGTTTTCCNGATCCGAGCATGCTCGTGAGCACTACTAATCGGCGGCATGAATAGAGTGAACCCTATAGATAGTATCAACAGCAGTATGGATATCATAGAGTGACAACTCACCTGGAAGATGGTGAAGGGAGACAAAAGCTGCGTCTTGTACAGGTCCAATAACTTGGGCATCTCCATCTCGAAGCGGGTAATCCCGTACATCAGTCGGGCGCTCTCCACAGCAGCTTCATTAGGCGGGAAACGAAACGCACAAATCGGAGGTCGAGTCCCGGGTGAGACATTGCAGCCAGAGGACGATGTGATCCATGTTTGAGATTCGATTACGCAAACGGTTTAAGAGTTCACGAGAGTTCGAATGTATGCTTGATGTCCTAATTGGTATTGTCGAGTTTTTTGTGTTGCAATCCGCAGTCCAATAGTCTTTTAGGAGCTTGCCACAGCAGGACCTCTGGCTGTAGTGAGCAGCTTCTGGCTCAGCTTCTTGCAACACAAAAATGAAGCATTTAGGAAGAAAAATCACGTGTAGGCCGTTTCCTTTGCTGTTCGATTTGGAGCTTCAGATTTTTATTTGTCGATCTCGAAAATGAAAGCATTGGCTTATTAACCATGCTCACAGTCCAACTGCGTGCAAGATCTGACCGGACTTATTTCGGTTGGATAATTCGATGGCCCGCACGTCGCACGTAGTCAAAGTTTCGCATTAAATCCAACGACTTGGGCCATCAGATTTCCAAATCGATCCATGGCATGGTCTCTCAAAATCGAATACCTGGTATGTTATCCGACGCAAGAAAGCAGCAGCAGCAGTAGCAGTCAGACAGTCAATGTGTTTGGCTCGGATGATTTGTTGCGTATAAAAATAAATTTTAACAAGACCCAGGATGACTCGAGCGCACTTGTAGGCGCGTCTCTTCGCCGCCCGATCAGATGTAGCCATCGTTGGTTCGGACGCTACGGTCCCTATTACCAGTGGTGCAGCGCACTCGGCGCGTATTCGCGACAAAAACCAGTGATCTTGGCGTTTGCTCGAATCTCTGAAAGAACAATAACCCCCCCCCCTTTTTTCGCATCTCAGAGAAGACTTACACGAGTTTCGAACTACTACAGTTAGATCGTTGGTAAACCGAGCTGACCAAGGGTCAAGGTTAGGTATTGGGTCGGGGTCAAGGGTCAAGGTTAGGGGTTGGGTCGTTGGGTCTACGCCCATTCATTGAATCCCGGCCCAATAATCGTTACAATCAGCCTGCAACCGCTGGTAGTAAATGTATCTGAAGTCGCTGCCAATAGGGCTTGCTTGCAGCGGTTCGCGGAGAGAGTGTCACAGCAGCAAGATGATGATTTTGAGAGTTCACAAAGCAAAGCCGATTGAAAGTCTAAGCATAGTATAGCCCTCTTCGTTACACTTACACCTACCATGTATATCTGGTGGTTGAGCTCCCCACTTTTGAGGAGATCGGGGTCATTCAGTTGAGCTCCTCACTTGATGAGCTCGGGGTCTCGCTTAGTAGATGAGTTCCTCACTTGAGGAGCTCGGGGTTATTGAGATGAGTTCCTCACTTGAGATGAGGTCGGGGTCACTTACATGAGCTCCTCACTTGAGGAGCTCGGAGCATTTCGTATGAGCTCGTCACTTGATGAGCTCGGGGTCAATCATAATCCTGATGAGATCGGGGTCATTCAGTTGAGCTCCTCCTCACTTGATGAGCTCGGCCCCGGTCTCGCTTAGATGAGTTCCTCACTTGAGGAGCTCGGGGTCATTGAGATGAGCTCCTCACTTGATGAGCTCGGGGTCTCGGTTAGTAGATGAGTTCCTCACTTGATATGAGCTCGGGGTCACTTACATGAGCTCCTCACTTGAGGAGCTCGGAGAACATTTCATATTAGCTCCTCACTTGATGAGCTCTCACTTGAGGAGCTCGGGGTCATTGAGATGAGCTCCTCACTTGAGGAGCTCGGAGAGTTTCATATTCATGAGCTCCTCACTTGAGGAGCTCGGAGAACACATTTCATATGAGCTCCTCACTTGATGAGCTCGGGGTCATTGAGATGAGCTCCTCACTTGAGGAGCTCCGAGCATTTCATATTCATGAGCTCCTCACTTGATGAGCTCGGGGTCACTTCGATGAGATCCTCACTTGAGGAGCTCCAGGGTCATTCAGTTGAGCTCCTCACTTGATGAGCTCGGCTTCACTTAGATGGGCTCCTCACTTGAGGTTCATTGAGAGGCAGGTCCTCACTTGAGGAGCTCAGGGTCTAAGATATGAACTCCTCACTCCAGATGAGCTCACTTGAGATGAGCTCGGAGTCACTCAGATGAGCTCTTCACTCGAGGAGCTCGGGTTTTTGACTACGGTCAATTATATATGAGCACTTCACTTGAGGAGCTCGCGGGGTAATTGTGATCGTATTAACAGGCGTCCACGTGTAACCTTTTCTTTGCGATCGTTCAATTGCCCGAAAAACAGCGTTGTGCGGATTTGAAAACCAAACACTTTACTACGAGTAGAGATGGCTCACCGATATGAAACACATTGCCTCACCTTTGCCTCCCCTCGTATACATGCACATGTTACCCTATCCCTCGGACGTTACGCCCAACGCAGAAACCAGGACTTTTCACAGCGGTAAATCGGCAAAACGATGTTATCATCCAAACAACGTACCCGAGGATCGCCCGCTGCCAAGCACGTATGACGGAACGATTTGGCCCCGAGTGGCTCTCGACCCTGGATCCCGGTGGCAACCCAGGAACAGCTGCCGTCCGGGATGCCGTAGCGATGCAGCGGCGGGTGATGAAGGCGGTTGAGGCAGACCTATCCGGCTCCAAGGAAGGCGAGGGCTCAGGAATGGTGGAACACATTCGGGAACGGTTCAAGGGCACGTCGTTCTTGACATTGGTGTATGGGAGCGCGCTCACGCCAGAGGTCCCTATCATCAAACTTGCTATGGACCGGCTTCGTAGCGAGGATGAGTCGAAGCTCCACGAGACACCATCGGCAAGCGGGAGTGATGAAAAGGTGTGATATATTGCGGGTTGTAATTGCTATAGCGAAGTTTTCCATTGAAGCAAAAAGCATATGGAGATGAAAAAACTGGCGGTGATGTAAGTGTTGATGGGCGTGCATGTTTGCTAAGAGGATACATATATATATAGACCATGTACATAACAAAACGTATACCCTTTTCGTATCTATTTATACCCCCCCCCTGTGATTCGGCAGGGATGTGACAGCAAACAAGGTCGTAGCTCGAAGCCCGATTTCTCTGGCAAGACAACTCCGGAGTGCCTGGCACAGCTGTTCGGTCTACATGAGCGTACACAGCAGTGTCCGGAACTCTGCGACATGATCCGCAGGTTCGGCCTTGGTAACAAGGTTAAATGCTTGGCGGTGGAACTTGCAAGAGAAGACTTGGTGCGGTGGCTCTGTGAGTCGTTGGCGACGAGGACGTGGAGTGGCGAGCCAGGGCGCCTACTCATAATGGGAGGGGTCGTGGAAGCGTTGGACAAACTGGTTACCGCGGAAGACGCGGTTTTGTTCACCCGCAACTCCGGTGAGCTCATGGACAAGCTCCTCGCCGACGCCGGTCAGTGGTTCAGGTGGCTCTGCCAGTCCAACGTCCTCGGGCAGGAGGCGAAAAAGAGCGTTACATCCATCAACAAGAAGGCGCTGCAGAAAGAATACGGCAGGATGGAGGCCAGGGACACCAGCCTCTCCAACAAGAGCAACATCTGCCCCGGGATCGGCCAAGTTCCCCGTCTCTCAACCTCCTCGGCCCGAGTGGAATTCAGTCCAACTGTTCTTGAAGAGTGGCTGTCATTTGAGGACGCGGGAGGAGGGAAGAAGGGTGACCCAACAAAGGGGAAGCGTGCAAGGAGATTAGGTCTAGAGTTTGCATGCATTATGGTCGAGCGTGCGTTGTCGAAACCGCACACTTTCGAGATTCTCTGGAATGCTTTGGATGGAGATGGCATACTGAAGACCACACTCCTAAGGGACCCCGGCGCCTTTACTTCAGCAGCGGGCGGTAATCTTTTCGACGAAAGTCGGGTCGCTACAATGCGAAAAGGAGATGGAGCCACACGAGAGGGATGCGCCGAAGCAGGTGCGATCCACACACATATATCCAACAGCCTCGCATGATGTCCAATAGTGTTGGTACTTTTATTCAAGTAGGAACAGTTTGTTCTGCGCAGTGTGTTGGTCTCATAGCAAGGCGTGCTACGATGTAGATGAGGTAAGGCTTCTTGCTGATTTTTTTTCGGAATGATAGGGCTCCTTCACCCAAATTCGTCGGACTTTCATTCTTGTATTGCCATAGGTTGCATAGTTTACCTAAGCTCATGGGATTGTTGTTGATCGGGTAGCAGTTTTGATTTCCTCCAAAATCGTTTTGCGGGCGAGGTATGGAGCTCCTCTCCTCAAGTGAGGAGCTTTCAGGGAAAAAATCGTTTTGAAATTACCGAGCTAGAAACAGTTCAATGCGCATTAGAGTAAGAAGTGGATGCAAAAAATATGTTCCCGTGAAATCTTGATATACTTCGTGTGGTTACACTCTACCTATACACCCCAAACCACTACTTCCTCTCTATCGCTGTCCGTTTGCAGGGTCTTCTGGCATGAGGGAGCAGGTTGACATTGAGCTGAGTGAGGAAAATGGCAAGAGATCGGTGTGGAGGGTGGCGCCCGGTTATGTGCAAGAGATCGGCCTCCAGCGAGCTGATGGATCTGCGGTCGTCAAGGTGGTAAATGTTGCGATTCGTGTCCTTTCGCGAGGAGACGACCAGGGGGGCGAGTCCAGCGACGGGAGGAGCCCGCCGGAGAGCAACGACCCCCCTTCCGGTAACGACGACGACCCCGACGAACCCCAGAGTCCCAGGTACGCTCTCTCGATTTGTTCGGGGCGTCGACGTCCCGCATATTTATTGTGGGGCAGGTCTAACCATGCCCTGCACGTTTGATTGTTCTATACACATGCTTTATTTACTCTAGATCACACGCGTCCATTTCCTGATGGCGTGAAGATCATCAATGTCCACTCTTGCGTTCCTCAGTTGAGGAGCTGTCGAGCTTCAAACCATGAATAGAACACACTCGCGCTCTTAGTTTCTTAATCTGAATAAAAGAGTCTCGATAAAAATCACGTTATAGTTGATTTAGACGCTATACCATTTTGCGTGAGCACACACTAGCATCGGTCGCCAGCTCACGCTATATGTCTTATCATTGTTTCTCAGGGAGGGGAGTGAGGCTCCTAAGTTGAGGAGCTCTCGCGCGTCAAACACTAAATACACATACTCGCTCCTAGTGACCCATATATTAATACAAGAGTCTCGAGAAATCACGTTTTTCGCATATTTCGACGCGCTACCATTTTGTATGAGCAAACAATATCCACGGTAGCCAGCTTACACTATGTATATATTATTGTTTCTCAGGGATGGGAGCCTGACAGGCGTTAAACGGAAAGCTGACTGCCACAAGGCTAACTACGAAGATGGAGGTAGTGACTTCAGCAAGGACTCCGATGAAGAACTTGACTCCTTGGAGGAAAGGCAGCCCGTCTCAAAACATCGCTACGATCAAGGAGAAGAAGCGGAGAAAGCCATGTAAGACTACTCCCACGGTAGAAGCGCAGCAGATGTTTCCGAGCTCCTCACATGAGGAGCTCAATATCTCACCCGAAATATTACTTCGGAAAACATTCATTCGCGCAACCCGACCAAAACTTTCAATGCGGTAGTCCAAAAACAAACATACCAGAAAAGTAATAATATCATACAGTGGTTACTCACGTTAGGAGCTCAACCGGTCAGACAGTATTGAGCCAAAAAGTGGTACCCCTACCGTGGGATTGCTCGCAAGATGTGATGCATTTCGTGTGCTACTTATAATGTTGCAGTCCTCTATTTTCGACATTATATCTACGTAGTGTAGCTATATCGGTTAACGAAACAACCAATTGTTTTGACTTGTTTTATAACGATAATATGCATTAAATTCATAGCAGTGTCAGGTGTAGTCCTCCTCGTCGATCACGACGCGTGTCGCGCAGCAGCTTCGCACTCATCTTCCGACTGTTCGTGTTTTCCCGTTGATCTAAACGTGCAGGGCGGAGATCACGCGGGTGGTAAACGAGGGGAAGGACATGTTCGGCCGGAACAACAATGCAAAGGCATCAGAAGGCGTTGTCAGCAAGTTCTTCAAGGACAATCTCTCAAGGGGGCTGTACCGGAACTTGGATCTCGCAGCAAGCACTCTACATGCTGCCAGTGGACACCCCACGGTCTATGTGACCATGCCTGGCGTGCTACATTGCTTCAAGGGGCGTAAGCCCAACATCGAGGATTTAAGCGATCCCGAAAAGGCAAAGTTCCTATTTTACCCCGGAAACGGAAAGGGCTCGTTGGTAGATCTCGTCGTGGGGCAATACAACACCTCCTTCCCATCAAACTACGTGTGCGTCAGGGCCACGGACCCAGGCGATGTCGGCTCTCCTCCTGATGGCCGGAAGGACCGCACCCCTGCTCGGGGTGGACCGAGCAGGGTTTAGAGTATAAATGGTATGCCTTGTTTGTTTGTTCCACTTCACGTTGCATGGTCCCCTCTGAGGCATGGATCTGAACAATACGCCGGTCGTCGCAGTTATCTGGGCCAAGTTGCTTCAAAGTGTTGACTACAACTATGTGCCCGTCTGTGTGCCGGAAGCGGCGAAGTGGACAAAGGTGGAGGCCTGTAGGGATACGGGGGGGGGGGGGGTTTGTTTGAGTNATTGTCTCTCCAGCTCCATCCCCTTCGTAACTCAGACGTGTTACTTAGAGTGGGGTCACAACGCGGGCACGCTTCTACCTTCCTCACTACACGGTAAGTACATTGTTTCTTTCGCATGAGGACTTCATTCAGCATTTTCTCCCCTCACGAACTCGCGTCGTAGCCGATAGGCGCTTTCCCTGCAAGAAAACATTCGGGCGTGGCAAAACATTCGAGCTCACGAGCTAGTCTCTTCTTAGTCCGGAAAAAAGTGTGTTTGATTTTCCTCGTGCGATATGTTCGGTGGACGAGTGCTTTTTGCGTACTATTAAGAGGTGTTGTTAGCGATCATATTTTCGATGTATCCAAGGAATACGAGGTAACGATTTGTGTCTTCTTAATATCCCAAGTGGGATAGGTGCTTCAGTTTTTACTGTTGATGTTTATTGGCGATGCGTACTGGGCGAGATTCGAATTGTGGTGATGATGTCTAAAGCCCCTCACGTGAGGAGCTGTATCCGGTTTCAAAACAATCGCGGTATATTTATACGGAAGAAGTCATGGGGCTTTGGATATTATTTGTTTGCGTTGCATCCGTGAGTTCCATACCGAACAGCTGACGGTGCTTTGGATATTACTTAATTACGTTGGGCGTCGCATAGTGTGGGACGAGCCATCAATCGCCTGCACTTTTTTCCGTACGAGCGTTTAATTGTTTGATAAGGTGTACAAATGGACCACGTAGGGTGTTTGTAGCGAGATCAAGCAACGTCGGTTATGCAAACTATGGTGGTTCCCGGCATTCAAGAAGCGGCCAGCATTGACGGAGGTAGTGTCAACACGTATCAATAGGTGGGTGAATATTCAGCAAGATCCCTGAGGATACTTGATGTTCTCGCAATTTGTTTTTTTAGGAGCTGGTGCTAATAATTGCGTCATTGGGGAGTGAATTAAGAGGATACCTGCCACGTAGAAGAATCTACAAACAGATGCGTGTGCGTGCAAATAGTGTTAAGAAGGGCTCCACTCGAGCGGTATTTGCTGAAAATATTGTTTTTGAATCTAAACACCGACTATTGTAAAATATGTCTAGTGAATCCACTTTCGCCGTGGCTCTATACACGGCGCATTACATCCCCGGGAACTGTTCAAAACAACAGTCTGGTCATCTTATCAACTGTACAACACATATATATATATTATATATGTATCAAACAACACGCGTTGCCTAATATTTGCAGACCTAGATGGGGATTCACACACGTAGGATGGACCCTAACATAGGTGTGCACCCTTCTTTTCGATATATACTCTTTGAAATATTAAATGCTTTGTACGAATTGTGTGACTTATTTACGATGAACATGCAAAACATGTATGTTATGTTTACTTCCTGCACCCCTTGGGTACCTTGCGGCTCATACACTGGGGGGCGTAGAGGCGACTCAGAAAATTTAGGGTGAACCTCTATCGTAGCAGGACTCCGCGCGTCGGTAGCCACCCATCGATGCCGACCTTCCGATGCAACGAGAGCACCTGAATCCGGCTCCCTGTCCAACTAGTCATGGTAGCCCTACGGCAATGAACGGTTCTGCCAGACCACAAAAGGCCCGACGGACTCTCAGCGCAACATGGGAGTTCGAAAATACATCGAAGGCCAAACTTACAAGGGCAAAAACATCAAAATCCGTTTCATGCGGCGAAATTTCGACGGGTTTAGAATCCAGCACAAGCGCGTACATACGAGTACGAGTTGTGAAGCGTTGGGGGTAGGCAGGTGATAGAGGTCGACATTAGCGAATCGACCTCTTCTAGACGTGTCATAATAACAGAACACGGTCGTGTGTGTCGTGCAACGCTACCACTGTAACTGGTGCAGGCTGGGTTTGGCTCCGAATCCTCTCGCTCCTCGCTGCTGCGTCGACTGTCCGGCTTTTAAGGTAAAATATTACCTGACGCCTGGTAGTCCACAACCTTGCTTGCTTACTTGCCGATGGCAGATGCTCAAGGCGGCGCGACAGCGGTTGCCCGTGCTGGTCACACCAGCGGGGAAGCAATGTCTTATCCGAGCGATAGAGCTGTGCTGGCTTGTGTCGAGTCTGGGTTTTGCAGACGAGAAGAAAGCACCAGCGCTGCCGTGACTCGCTCTTGCTTGTTCACGAGAACACCTACGACACGTTGCGTCAGGCCGAGGGTAGCATCCGTGCGACAGGAAGATATCCCCGATGTCCTCAAGTGCATGTCGGATATGATGGGTTTCTCCGGCGGCAATCAACGTCGGGCAGAAGCAGGAGCGAGAGCACTCTGCTGTGGTGTTTGACGTTGACGCTCTTCGTGCGGCCTTCGCCGCCCTACGGCAGGCATTTCCATCCCCTTGGCGGCACTGCCTGGCCATCAAGAGTTGCCCATTGGCCTTTGTGATAGAGGAAGCTTTGGAGGCTGGTTTAGGCATCGAGGCTGCCTCTTTTGTAGAGTTATACATGGCACTTTCTCACGGATGCCCCGCGGACCTAGTCGCTTTTGACTCGCCAGCTAAGACCCACGAGGAGCTAGAGATGGCCCTGTCTCGAGGTACACTGGTCAACGCCAACAGCCTCGACGAGCTCGAGCGCATAGATGTCATTCTACGAAGGCAGGAAGCAACGGCAGGGGCAGACGTCTCCTTAACGACTGCACGTGTTGGTATCAGGGTTAACCCTCTCGTTGGAGCCGGGACAATATCCGAGCTGAGCGTCTCGGTGCCGACCAACAAATTCGCGGTGCCCGCCACTCCATCAAACATTTTGGCTATAGTGGAGGCGTTTCGTAGATGGCCGTGGCTTGTTGCTTTACACACCCACGTTGGGTCACAGGGTTGTTCGCTGGACCAGTTGGCAGAGGGTATCGCCACCCCCTGTAGTATAGCGGACACCGTGGATGGCGAGTTGGGCAAGGGGGGGGGTGGCTCTGCTGGACATTGGCGGGGGGCTGCCAGCGAACTACGGCTCAGACGAAGTCTCGCCGTCCTTCGATGAGTATGCAGCAGTGCTCAGAAATGCAGCACCCTCGCTTTTCGAGAACACGCACCGCACAGTCGTAACTGAGTTCGGAAGGGCCCTTGTGGCGAAGAGCGCGCTAACAGTCAGCGTAGTGGAGTATGTCCGGCATAATGTCCCCGAGCAAAGTACGGCCGAGGAAGATGTGACGCACACAAACCGTGCTGCGATAAAACCAACCAAAGAGGGATCTGTCGCCGCTATCAGCGACGTCGAAGTACGAGAATCGTCCAGTTCTCCAGCCCATCAAACCTTGGTGACGCACGTCGGGGCTGACCTTTTCCTGCGCTCCAGCTATTGCCCCGGGAAATACTGCCATCGCTTGTCGATGTACGGGAAAATGGGGAAGCCTTTGGGAGGGACGTGTGTGTCGACAGATGTAGCGGGGCCGCTGTGTTTTCAGGGCGACTACGTGGCGCGCGGCTCGAATCTTCCCCGAGCGACTCCGGGAGACCTGTTAGTGGTGCGCGATACAGGACCCAACACGCTGTAGTTGTTTCGCCGACATTGTTCGAGGCGTTTGATTGCAGTATACGGGTATGCGAGGGACGAGGACGGCCAGCTTTGTGCCCGCCTGGTGAAGGAAATGGAGAGCGTTCAGGACGTCACACGCTTCTGGGGTGCCCTGTGATATCTACTTCTTGTAAAGAATATTACATGGCTTGTTATTCGGCTTGTCGAGTACCTGCAAAGCATGCCCCCATCTAACCTGACATGTTCATGTAAAGAGGATGTAACGCGGTTTATGTCGGGTTGTTTCGTACTCAGAGGCGTTAGGTCTAAACCCATTCGGGACCCCGAGATAGCGACCAACATCACATTGAAAGCCTTTAGCGTTATCAAACTTCTACGAGCAGTGTGAGGGCCCATAGGTAAGGTTTGGGTAAGAAATTTCACGCCTGTGCTGTACGACTCCTTGCATTATCACTCGGACGCCAACTTGTACCCCCCCACCCTAAATCACGCAATGATCTTCGCTGTAATCGACACTGTTTATCGTAATTTTTCAGCTACGAAGTCCCAACAGGGTTGGTTCACAGCTATAAGCATGTCGAACGACCAGCGGTTGCCTAACTCTAGCCCTAACCATAACCTTACCCCTGCGGTTAATTAGAGTCCGACACCATCCACAGCATTGACGCATTTTGACAGTATGAACAGAGCACCTAAAACAGAGAACGGAACACGCATCTTTCTGGTGGTCGTCGTATGATATGGATATTACTTTTTTCAAGGTTGATTTCGCGGCGTTGTTAAGCGGCTCTTGGCTAAGGCCTTCAGAGGTCAATATTAAGAGGCTAGCGTGGTTAGGGGCGAGCTCGAGCTATCTCTTGGCGCTTGACCCACCCTAAAGCGTACCAGATACCGGGGTGTGGAGCAGAGACACACATAAACCATCGAGGGAAGGTGCAGGTAGACACCACAACATTCCACACGCACTAGATTAAAGTTTGGAAAAATCTTTAATTCGCAAAATAACGGCAAACGCCTAGGTCGATCGCGCTTGGTTCACTGGCGCGATACAAAAGGCTACGAAGCTGCACAACGTACGCACTTGAAATACACCGGGTTTGTAGCTGGCCCCAGTGAAATGCGCTTTCGCAAGCTCTGTGCAAGTTGATCACGCGCCAAGCGACGCTAAGAAAACCAAACTACCACTGCTGGTACGAACTCACGTAGACCCTTCTGCGAATGCAACGTTTCCTGGTGTCATTATCAAGTTAAATAACCATGTCCGAAATCCGACCGGGAAACTGCGTCTGTAGCTTTTGGCGACCACCCCAAAGCAATGTGCTGTGTGTGTGGGGTACATTGTGGAGAATACGGGGACCCCTCGATTCAGACGTTACCTAGGAAGAGTGGAGGGGGCTTCTACAATAGCACTCCTCGACATCCGCCAAACTGTTGAAATCACACTGTTCGGCATAGCGTTTAACTCAAGGCCTTGCGGCTGATCAGGTGCTACCTAGGCGAACACCGTGTTCCGAAAAAAAATACGTGTGTAGTGCTGGAACTATTTGTCTCATTTCTGGTAAACTGTCGACCGGGCTAATTGAAGCTTGGTACAGTAGACTTTGCACTTTGCTTGAGCAACATCGAAGATCACACACAAATAACATCATTGAAGGCACCTTAGTTTGCCGCCATCGGGTTGTTCGTTTTAACTGAATGTTTTCGTTCGTTCACCTGGTATATATTTCGGGGGAGCATACTCTCCTGTTGCGCAAACCCAATCGATTGGGTTCTGATATTTTGACGACAGCAGGCCTATCAGTACTGATCAGACGTTTGAAACACATCACACTCGCACGACATCGCTTGCTTACCGGCAACGTCTCGTCAATCGTGGCCGAGCTGAGCATTTCGCCGTTTCAACACTTCAATATTGCAGTTGTCTTCCACGTTTGGCGTAGCCAGTGTTGCTGTTTTCGCTGAAAGCAGACTACTTCCTATACGAATAAGACAGCATAGACTATTCGATCCGAGAGGCACGAACGTAGTCAACAGCAGACAGGCTAACATGTTTTTCCAGGCTCGGACATTTCCATGATGGCCTCTTCTGGACAAACCTCACCGACACGCTACTTTGATGTCGATCTGAGGCATAAGCACCTAAAGTACGTACCCGGAAGCAACGTTAGCGCGGGCCTGGAATCTAGATCATGACCTCCGTATTAAACGAAAGCTGCGGGCAGTCTCGAGGACCAAGTGATCGATGGTGACTGATTGGCACACAAGACCACCCGCAAGCAAAAACGATGTGCCCCGACGGAACAAAAAAAGCAAGCTGACACGGTGGCCGCAGCAGTCCATACATTAACTCACTGGCATCGCCGCTTGGCGTGCACTTGTACACGTGAATGCCAAAACGATTCCTTGCCCAGCGGTTTATAATTTGTTTCTTTGGAGAAACAGTATCAGGGCGGACACTCTCGTGTACGGGCCATGCAAATTATTCAAGTACAGGTTAGTAGAGGGTTTCCAAGTAAAAGCACAAACATATTGTATCAGTCTCGTTCCCAGAAGTTCCTCTTTACGATTTGTGCCGCCGGTATTTTGTTTCGACTAATTTTTAGAAGAATCTATTTTTTTTGACCGGTCTGGCATTGATTTCGTTCCGAAATAACTACAGTTTTGGGTGTAGAGCCGAGTAGCCGGGTCGGCGTGGCAAGGTACAGTAGATTGTTCTTTTTTTGCCACAGCAACAGCGACCATAGCACGCAAGCAGACAACGCAAACGAACACAGCAGCCATTGCGCCCCCCACTGCTGAACCTCAGCAGCACCTTGCTTCTACGGCTCATGCTCATGCCGTTGCGGAAGCAAGAGGGTAAGGTTTGTCTTGTTTTGTGCGTTGTGTCCTATCCAATTCGGTGGTTATCGAAAGTGTTTTTGAGCTCTACAAATTTTCTGCGCTGTGGGACAGAAGAGAGAGAGAGAGTTGCATCTTGAGAGGCCACCTCACAACGCTGACGATTACAGAAGGTACTGGGCCCGCCACTGCTGAACACCAGCGGCGTCGTGTTTCTACTTTGTAGTCATGTCGCTGCTGTACCAAGTAAACAGGGATTGTCGTGTCTTGTGCGTCGCGCTCTAAGCAGCTTGATCCTTACAAAGCTAGTTCGGCAAGTACCTTTCGCATGCTGGCTTCTCTCTCCCGCAGCTTGCTCTTTTTTTTTGGTGTTGCAAACAGCCTGCAAAGACCGCAAAATCGGGGTGGTTTAAAACCGAGCAATACAACGCACATTTGTTTTTTTACTTTTATTCGTGATAATTACGTGGAAAGCCTATGTTAATTCCAAAGCGGTGCTTTTCGGTGTCACCATAGCAAACGCATTGCGGTTGCCCCTTAGTCCCTATAGTACCGACACAACGATCGTCCTACCCGATTTTTCTTGACCGAACGATCGCCTTGCCCGATTTTTCTTGGCCATTCCACGACGTCGCCTTGGGGCCTAAAAAAACGTTAACAAGGTGCGAGTAGATGCGGTGGGTTCAAAGAGTGCACGCATAGGACACGCCACGACCTGCAGTGGATGGTCTAGCTCCTATCCCCGCCGCAATGATAATTCCGCGCACAAGAGCCAGATCGCATATCACCCCCATCTGGCAAACATGTACTTGAGCACGCAGATCATCATGGCTCCCACGGTAAACACTTGTCAGATAGTGCAGATCATACATATACACATCATGTAGACCATGCTCATCTTGTAGATATGATATGCCAGGTATATCATTACCTGGTGCCTAGTATGCGGTATATATCTGCCCGGAAATATCTACGTAGACCAAGGAAAGAGGCGGCGGTAAACCCACTGGTTGAGCCCGTTGGATTCAATGTTGGTTATTCACCACTTCACAGCGGTTCATACTTTATCCCCTTTTCGGCATCCTTGATGTAGCACTCTGTCTGCCTTAATATTAATACTTTACGGAAGGATGCGGTACTGTTTGCGTCGGTACGCTTGGCAGTGAATCTTGTTCAATCACACCATCACGCCCCCCTGTGGGGACGCAGTTCTATCGTTCGTCATAGGCGTTGGAAAAAGCCCTACGCGTGGCGGCATACAGTTTGTTCATTCAGGTAAAACGCCAGAAATACAATCCCCGGCCAAAGTCCGCACCATTATGCACACGACTTCCATGCATACTTTTGAACACCTCACTTAACGATGTGCGTTGTTTTTCCTGATATTTCGCTATTTGAGAGTTTTTGGGAAATTTGGACCTCCTTAGGCTTCTTTCTATGCTGTTCGATTTCGGGCTTCATTTGTATTTTTCGATCTAAGAAAAGGTAGAATCTTTTTTTGAAGTCCGAATCTGCTAACTCGGACCGATGTTTTCTCGATGGGAAAATCCGATAGCCCAAGTCGTCAGATTTTGGCCCAAACTCCGACGACTTGGGCCGTCAGCTTCTCTAATCGAAAAATGACATGGTCTCTAAGTCAAGATTCTATCCACGCAAGCAAGCAACAACGAAACGATCGATGAGTTGTACAGTGACACAATGGCGTTGCTTCGCGCCTGACGCCCACAGAGCGGTCCGCGCGTCTTTTCGTGACCATACTACATTCGGCTGGCGCGGGTTCGGGGCCTAGAGAGCAAGAGAAGCGCACTCGGCGCCGCCTCTCCATGGGTACGTACTCGCAGACGACAGCAGGCAGCCAGTCAGTCAGCGTGCTGGGCTCGGATGCTTCATTGCGGCAAAATACAACGTACCAAGACAGGTTGACTCGAGCGCACTCGGCAAGCCTCTTCGCCGCCAGACCAGAGGCAGTCAGCGTGGGCTCGGACGCTTGGGTCCCACTCCCAGTGCAGTGCACTCGGTGCGTCTCTTCGCCGCGCCAGACCACCACAACAGTTGGTCTCGGCGTGCGCTCGAATCTCTGCACGCAAAACAAATTTATAGGAGGACTTCTGACCCGGCTGTTCGCATAGGAAGACTGTTTCGATTTGCGAACTTCCCGGCTGAAAATGCGATCTGGTCAACATCTGAAGCTCAAAATCTGAATCGCACAGGAAACAGCCTTAGACTAAATATGCTCGGCGAAAAAATCAACAGAACCCCCCCCCCGGAGGTCAATTCTCGGGAAGGACATATCTAACACGTGTGCAACACTTCGGAGTCTACCTCTTCAAATTGGCGTGGGTATTTAGACTTTTGTGCAGAAACATGTGTAATTTACGTCGTTGCTTGTGATCACGGTTAGGATCGAGTTTTGGCTTCACATTCTGCTTAGTATTGAACACGCGCAGGTCAGATCTTCGACTTTTTGCCTTGGAGCACGTACCTGGAACCGGACCTTTCAGAAAAATTGTACAGGGTGGTTCAAGCATACCGCCCATTTTTTTTTCAGTGGCCAATGTCCACGCCGTTTTTCGGAGATAGACCCTGAAATTTGGCACACGTGTTTTATGCGCCCTATCCTAGCCTTCGACGAATGTTTTTTTCATTTTTTTTTTCTGCCAGATATTGGTTGTTTTGTATTGTTTTGGGAAATTTGGATCTTAAGAGATCCGAAACTTCCGGCGAAAAAATAAGAAATAAAAACCCATTCGACAAAGGCTCGGGTAGGGCGCATAAAACACGTGTGCCAAATTTCAGGGTCTATCCCTGAAAAGCGGCGTGGACATTTTGAGTTTTGTGCGGTAAAAGTGCAATAAATAGGCGTTGCCTCGTAATTACTTGGTTCCAGTATATAACCGATTTTACGCGTTAAATATGACTTAAGATTGATCATACGCAGTCAGATCTTCGAATGCTTGCGTGAAATTTTGTACAAACATGCCTTGGACCACCTGGAAACAGCTCTTTCAGAAAAAACAAAATGGGGGGGGGAGGGAATGTTTTCCTACGGAAACGCCTGACTCTTGTTGACCTCTTTGAAGGCCTGTGATTGGCCGGGCCACATTTTCGGGGGGTAGCGCCAGTTCTAGGTCCTTGAAGAAAAAAGTGGCGATGTCGCCCTCTTCCACTGTTCATGGCGGTCAGTATGACACCAAATATATGACATTGGAGTTGCTATTGCATGCGGCATTCGTGACTGACGAAATTTGGGGGGGATATGCCTGAACCAGCTCGTATACGTAATCGTTTCTCCCCACGCAAACGCAGGACTATTACTGATCGTTTTTAAGGCCCGTTGTTGGTCGGGGCACACAGTCGCCGCAAGCGTTAGCCCAACAATACAACTCAAATAAGAAACCTCAAACAAAAAATCGGCTATGTCATGTTTTCCCGCTGTTCATGACTATCAGTAAGATATCCACTATGCTCCATTCGAGTAGATGCTGCTGCCGGTATTTGCGGGGGAGATCATTTCCATGGTTTAGTTTGAACCAGCTCCTAGCCGTTGGAGAACATGCTCGAAGCAACGGAACTATTCCCTTCGTCCTCTCTGATATATTTAAACTAGGAAGTATGACAGTTTATTCATACCCGCTGAGGGACAAACAGCCTGATGTATGACTCGCCCTATGTGCAGGACTGGTCGGCACGAAACTTTGTGCAGAATACGAGTCTTATTGGTCGAGGCTGGCCTTTCAGCAGCCGGGAGTTTGTTCCGAAAGGAAACTCCTCACCAAAACACGCGGCGAAGCCGTGTGACTGCCCCTGCCGATCTCGAGCCCCCTAAAGGGTTGGGGTTCTGGTTTGGGTTTGGGTTTGGGTTCGGGTTAGGTCTGGGGCCGAATTGGTCTGGGCCGACGTGCAAGGTTGAAATTGACCGCGCATGTTCTGCAAATTGCTTGGTGCCGACCAGTCCTGCACATAGCGAACTCTCTGATGTATGTGAGAGTGGCGCTAGAATGGATTATATTTGGCGGCACACACTCGCCCTTTACGGCAGTCACACACCACACCAGAGGGTACGGCAAATAGCAGTGGGTATTTTAGTTATTCGTCGAGAGTTTAGTAATGTCAACAACGCGCCCCGACCCCCCACCCGCCTCATGCTCGTCTTTCACACGCAGCGTTTAATCAAACAGGAGCGTGCAGGTCACCGGCATTCGCGGGGGAAGCTGGATACGAGTCAGCAGACGAAGCAGCAGCTAAGGCCCGAGGCGCATCTACACATCGCGCGTTTGGCGCAATGTAGTGCTTGAGAGGTTTTTACTTGCGAGGGACTCCCGCTGTGGCTGCTGTTAGCGGGTAATCAATTTGTTATTTCGACACGTGGCGTGGCGCAGAAACCCGTTGACGACACGAAATCAGTGAAATGTGATATTTCGTTCAGCCGTTCTACTATGTTTTCCTCTTGGCGCACAAGGGTTGGCTGCTCAAGTGCGCAGTGAGCATTGTAATCCACCAGTTTTAAATATGTTTTTTTTTCCCATCGTGAATCTCATGACACCTCACGGGACCTCATGACACCTGATGAAATTTTCATACTGCGTCATGGCATCTCATGGGAGTCCCGTGGCAGCCCCATGCCAGTCCCGTGGCCGTCTCCATGGCAGTTTTCATTGAAGCTTTAGTGAAGCTGTCATGTAGCTGTCATGGCAATCGGCTTCATGGACGTTCATGACAGCACCTATCTTTCATGAACTGGGAGTACCATAGAAGCCCATCTAAACGTAGGAAGGTGCGTGAAAGCGCATGCGGGGCCACGAAACCCCATGATGGTGCCATCGAGTGTGACCAAGGGCCGTAAAAGTTTCCATGGGTGTTCACGAAAATATCACCCGCTGCCGGCCTATGGTTTGAATGACGCAGGAACCATAGAGGCTCGGCATTCGTGCGGTTGTTAATCTCGCAGGGATACTCGCATGGAAAATAAAGGATTTTCGTTGGCACGTTCGGGCCACTTGCCTCCTGGTATTGATATTAGAACAGTTTGCAGCGTGCACACTATTAATATAGTAGTCGTGAGCACCGCCGGTGGGGAGCGCATTCCCTTCTAATACTCTGCCAATATGTTCGGGCAAGAGCGTTATGCAATCAGTTCCACGGCTCGTTCCTGGGTCCATTCTCCAAAGAAGCAGGATTTTATTCGGAGCCGTTCTGCGGAGAGATCTGATCCCCGCAGACATGCCTACACCATGCTATCAAAACATCCCACGCGAAGCTCAGAGCACAAACAAACCTGCTGCAACACCGTCTGTAGCAGTCTACACAGATAATTCTCGACACATGCATATGCTCGATGCCCGTGCCATAAAAAAAGATCGTGTAATCTTTTCTGCCCCGAACAAAGATATGTACCTATTAGTAACCTATGCTACAATCACATCCCGCTTGCCCTACCTAGCTACTCTACGTGGGCGAAACGAACTCGGCAGTCCGTCAACTGATAACTATGTGCCTGTTCCAGCCTGGATTCCAGTTGTGGGCGTTGCTCTCATCTATTTTCACTCCGTCTGGCCACCATACATTTCTTGACCCTCGTCTCTATAGTTTACCGCAACTTCACCAGGCTAGGTTTATCTTTGACTCATTTCCGTCTACGTCACCCGGCTATGTACGTTGGACTAACAACTGTCAAACCGGAACCCGAAAGCACAGCCCCGGTAACAAGTCCTACGTACCTACTGTGCGCATCAGGTCAGAGGTGCTCTTCGTTTTGATTATGTGCGTTACACATCAGCACCACATCATCATTCCCACCAACGAATACATCGCGCCGCCTCCCAACCAAGAGTGTCGATGGTGCCGTTAGTGCCGATGGTGCCAATGGTGCCGATGCCGAGAGACATTTCGTAGCAGGGCAATCAGTCTTGAAGCTGTTCGTAGTTTCCAAGTCTGGATGCCCTGACTGCCCCGCAGTCTGATGAGATGCTTTAAGGTCGTTGCATTAGAGGGCAGAACGAGAAAGAGAGCAGAAGTAGAGCGGAGAGCTCGAGTTCTCCTCCCGCACGAGGCAACATTTCATAATAACGCCTGCGAATATATGCGCAACCCTTTAAAACGTTTGTAACTGTCATTGCTGACACGATCCAAACGTCCATCCTCCCTGGCTCTTGACAGCAATGACATGGCCGAAATGACATTCAAGACAAGCTAGGACCTAACAGCCAACAACAGTCCCGCAGAAGGAAACCCGGCCACCAGGTCAAAACCCCCTGTAAAACTCATATACTCCAAACCATTGCAGTAGAAACAACAGCCGCATTCCAAACTATGACATGGACATAAAATAATATGCCAAGTGGCGCCCTACTCACCCACGCCCCTCCAAGTAGCGCGGGGTGGCGACCTGACAAATTATTCCTCGCATCACTCAAACATGGTACATCGGATAATGCTCATACCCCTTACTCACCCTCCAACGGCAGATTCAACAAGAACCTACGGTGAAGCTTGAAAGGGGTCGCATCGAGTGATTTCGTCAGAACTTCCGCATGCTGGTCTTTCGAAGCTACGAACTGAATATCGATCTTCTTCGCACGAATCAGCTCTCTAACAAAATGAAAGCGCACATCGATATGCTTGCCCCGAGCAGAACTAAGAGGGTTCTCAGCCAATGCTATGGCCCCCTGGTTGCTCTTAAACACCCGGACGGACACATGATCCGCCTAGCTCTGGACACATACACGATAAGACTGCGCCCGTGAACAAAGCCTCCTTCACCCCTTCACCTAGGGCGACGTACTCTGCCTCTGCCGTGGACAACGTAACACACCTCTGCGTGCTACTTGCTCAACTGACGCCCGCACCCCCCAGGGTAATTACCGTCCCCGATACCGAGCACCTATCGTTCGACTTATCCGCATAATCAGCATCACTATACGCATTCAAATTAAATCCCGAGTCCCGCGCAAAAGTCATCCCCAAACACCTGGTCCCGTGAAGGTACGCCATAATCTTCAAAACTGTCTTCCAGTGCCTCTCAGTAGGGTTGTGAGAGTGGCGCGCCACAGCACGCAGATCATTGGAGATGTCCGGCCTCATCATGGTCGCCAGTCATATCAAACTGCCCACAGCCTCCCTGTAAGGTCAGTCTCCACCAGGTTCGTCTTCCTCTCTTGGACCTAGTTCCACACCGGGAGTAGTGGGAAGGTCAGACTATGAGCTCACGTTGGAGCGATTCAACATGCTCTCGATAAACGCCTTCTGCGTAATCTCCAATGTCTCCAATCCCCAGTCCCGCTTGAACGAACAACCCGTATACCAAGTCACTTCTCCGAGGTTTTTCGTGGGGAATTTCGTAGCTAACATGGCATGACAGTCTCTGCATGTCTCGCCCGATCCTGCAATCACGATGTCATCTACATGAACAGCCATAATCAGTTCTACCTTGCCGTCCACAACCATGCGAAAAACACACGGATCAGTCCTGCACTTCTTCATACCCTACTCTACCACGATCTCTACCAATAATCCGGCCCACTGCCGTCCACTCTGCTTCAGACCATACAGCGATCGGTTCAGGCGAACGATCTTGCCTGACATGTCACCACACCCATCGGGTAGTTTCAAGTATATCTCGGCGTCGAGTTTCGCTCAAACAAAAGCTTGTACGACGTTTAAATGGAACCTCTTCAAACCGTGTTCATTGGCAACAGCCGCCAGAATTCAAACTGGCGCTGACGAGGGAGTTGGTGCGAATTTTTAAAAGTAACCCACATCCTGCAACTGGCTAAAACCCTTAGCCACAAGTCTAGCTTATGCCTATACTACCAGGCCATCCTTGTCCGTCTTGTAGGTAAACACCTACTTCGCACCTGCAGGTTTCTGCTCTTGTGGCGGTATCGCGGCTTCGTACCTACCGGTCGTTTTGTGACCGTCCAATTCAATCTTCATGGCCTCTTGCCACGCCACTTTATATCGAGAACGCTCGACATCTGCTATGGACTGCGGGAGCGGTCCAATGTCTTCCGGAAATCCACTCGCATGCGCACGCTTAACCCTTTCAGAACTGCAAAACTCATCCCACACTAATTCCAAGTAGTTTGTCCCCAAAATCGTGGGACCAGTTCTTAAGGGCTTAACTTCCCTTTTTTCTCCGCTGCAGATCCTCCAGCCATCAGAGCCAGTGCGTTCTCCGTCGTCGAGGATTTGCTCTTCAGCATACTTCTAGACTTCGTTCATCTGTACGCTGCCGTAAGCAGCGCGTCCGCGACCTCGGGCCTCATCCTGGGCTGGCGTCCAGCAGGTTTGCCCTCCAAGTGTTGGCTCTGATCCCAGGTGTGGCCCCTTACTGTCACGGGGACCCGTCCCCAGCTGCTGAGCTCGTGAGATTCCCTCCCCCACAGGACCGTGGGTGGATCCTCACCGTTCCCTTGGTCGGTGTCGGGGGCTGATGCTTCGCCCGGGTCGCTTTCGCTCTCCCTGCCGGGAATGCGGAGGCGTCTATCGCGCCCCCTTGAGACGATCCCATCGTCTCGGCTATTTCGACACTCCTTACCGGGGCTGAGGAGGCGTTCGACGCACCCCATTGGGACGAACCCATCGTCTCTGCTGTCGCGTCGTTGAAATCGCCGGCGGCAGGTGCCTGCTGAGCGCCCTCCTCCCAAAACGAGTCCAGATCGAGCCCTCACGACAAATCGAGGTCGTTCAGGCGAGCCAGACCGTCGTCCAGCTCATCCACGCCCCCCTCACCACCTCGATCCGACGTGCTTCTGCCGTCTGCCTTGGATCCCCCCTCTTCCATAGATAGGAAGTCACTCGACTGGGCAGGTACAGGTGGTGCAGCCGACACGCGCTGTCAAGTGATATTGCGCGTGATCAGTACGGTACGGGTTCTAGTCAGCACTTGTACAGAGTCTCGGGAGTAGTTGGGTGCAGGGCCAAGGTGAAAACACTCCTGTGCGCTTTCGCCTGGGACTTGTTCTCCCTTTTAACCTTGCAGTAGCCAGGCTTGAGGAAATGTAGACGTACTACCGGGGGGTGTCTACCATACCACATATCGTATGGCGACTTACTCTCGGGGTTAGCGGTGGGTGCTGTACGGTTCAAAGCATCGCACGCCCAGTGCGATGCTGCAGTCCAAAACGACTCAGTTAGTGGTAGTTGCACGCCAGGATATAGCTCTCGAGCCTGGGTTCAGCCCGCCATGGCGGCCGTCTCGATCAAGCCTAGCGCACGCTCGGCAACCCTATCGGACTTGGGACTGCCCGCCGTCGTGAGTTCCTGCTTGATCCCTCGTGATCTACACAGGTCCCCAAAGTCCCCCCCACGAAATTTACACCCCTGTCCGGTCGGATGATGACCACTTTCGAAGGGACATCGTCTGCGCGAATATCGGCAAGGAACTGCTCGAATAATTCCGCGGCGTCCGAGTTATGGGGTATAAAATACACCCACGTACACCGTAAAAAATAAATCGCGCACAATGAGAGTGTACCGCTTCCTGCCGAGAGACTCTACTACCTTGGGACCACTCAAATCCACAAACGCCCTCCCGAGCTTCTCACCTGCTCGTGTGTGCGTGGACTGCTTGATGCTCTTGCAAATCCCCTTCGCCGCCATGTAGCACCCCCTGCATTCCAGCACGTTTCCCTTGATAAATATTCCTCGCTGCTCCGCGGTCTTGCCGAGTAGAACCTCGTGGGAGTGTCCAGTCACGCAGTGGTAGTCGTTGGTGTCGATCAAGGGCTTATTGGGCAGTTGCCCTGGGACACGTACATCACAGGCATTTCCCCCACTACCGCTGTCGACCCGGTAGCCGTAAATGCTGCACAGGGTTCCACTTAACGGAAACACGATCGAACGCTCTGACTTGACTTGGACTATAGTTCCCGAGGGACGCCCTTCGAAAGTGGCCGTTTTTGACGAGAGTAGGCAGGGAAAATAGGTAATAGCGGAGGTCCGGCACGTGCGCAACATTCGTCAGCAACACTTGCACGATACCGTTTTCGGACCGAAAGACAAAGCGAACATCACCGTATCCTTCGATCGAGTGAGTTGAACCATTGGCGATGCGCAGTGTCATGCAATCTGCCGAGAGCGCCATGTGAGTAGACGCCCCACTATCGCAAACCCAGACCTCGTCTCCTACCTGCAAAGCCGACTCTGCTTCTCCCATTCCGCTCAAACCGTCAGTACCCTTTCCTCTCTCTTTAATCGCGAATGCAGAGGCCTGGGCCGTACCATCACCGTCGTCGTCCGTCGCTCCAACCTCGGCCGATACCGCCAGCACAGCGTCTTCTTTCGACGAGGGGCAGACATCAGCAGTGTGCCCCAGTCCATTGCATCGGCTGTATCGATCCTCCTTGGACGTGGGGCAGACATCGGCAGCGTGCCCGCGGCCTGGGCATCGGATGCATATCTTCGCTGTACAATCGGGGCTAATATGGCCCTTCTTGCCACACCTGTAGCACCTCACCTCGGGAGTACCACCTTCGGCGAGTTCGGCGCTGCTGCCATTGCCGCCGGAAGCCACGGCGCCTCTTCCGTGATTCCCCTGCTTTCCGCCTTTTCCTTTGCCGCCGTCTCCACCTTTTCCGCGTCGTCCATCGCTGCCGCCACCACCGGCGTACATAACATGGCCAGCGTGGCTAGCGTTGGACCGTTTTTCCTGTTTAAAAAAAATCGGTGGTGCCGCTCTCGAACAGCCTTGATGTCATCGCGGCCGATGCTGTCACGATATGCCAGGTTCCGTGCCTCCACCTCGTACTCGGCAGGCAGAGCGTCGATGAAGGTGGTGTACAGCATGTGGTTGTCGAGTGTCAGACCTGCCGTACGCATCTCAGCGGCAAGATCCTCGATCCTACCCATCTCCTCTAGGGGGTTGCCCCCCGGCGCTGTCTTGAAAGTATGAAGACGTCGAGATAGATCGGATTAGGCCTCCGTAGTTGGAGGGCCGTACCACACTAGGAGAGCGTCCGACGCTTCCCTCGGCGAGGTACACCTGTGCAGTACACTCTTATCGTTTTTACTCTTGAGAGCCGTCGACAGGGAATTCCACGCCAGTGTATTAATGTGTACACTTTCGCGGCTATACCCCCTTGTGACACGTACCGAGTTTTCGGTGTCTAGTTCCCCTACGCGAACGTACTGCGGTGGATCCGACACGAAAGCAGACGAGAACCCTACTCCTTTTGCGTAGCAACGAGCGTCCTTTGCCCAATAGGTATATTCGGGTTCCAGGCCACTAAACGATAATGAAACGTTGTGTTTGTAAGCCGAATGGCGCGAAATAGGCAGATCAAAACCACCACCCAGCTCACCGCCTGGGAATGCATCTTATTCGCCAGCTCTCCTTGGCTGGTCTGGCTGGCCCCTGGTTGGGCGCACCTCGACAGGAACAGCAGCTTCTCTGCGTCCCGTCGCTCCGACATTATGTAAGGCTTTCCCACGCAAAGTTCTCTCTCATCCGGTTGCAATATCTTCTGCCACGCCTACGGCAGCAGCAGACGTTTCTCGTACAGGATATAGTTCAGCCCCTCGTGGGCTTTCCCTTACGGCAGCGCTGCTCCTAGCACTGCTGGACTCAAATTGGCCTTTGTTCCTGATGAACTCGGCCATCATGTCCCTCATGGCATGCATCATCGATGCTTGCCCCTGCTCGACCACCAGCTGAAACTCACTCCTCAGCTGTTGAAACTCATAATTGCGAAGGTCTTGCTCCTCTTGAACTGATCCGGAAGACATGCTTGACTTCCTTTTCTAGACTTGATAACTCCAAGCTTTTGACCATACGCTAGTGTGTTCGTAGTTTCCTAATCTGGATGCCCTGACTGCCCCGCAGTCTGATGATATGCTTCAGGGTCGTTGCATTATAGGACAAAACGAGAGAGAGAGAGAGAGAGAGAGGGAGGGAGAGAGATCGAGAGAGAGAGAGAAAGAGAGCGGAGAGAGGTGAGAGATCGAGCTCTCCTCCCGCACGAGGAAAACTTCCATAATATCGCCTGCGAAATATACGCAACCCTCTACAACTTTTGTAACCGTCATTGCTGACACGATCCAAACGAACATAATCATTGCGTGGGAGCTCCCGAAATGGGCTCGCTGCAGTTTGGAAAGTTCGATTTTAGCTCTGAGCACTCGAAATCGCCGCTTCCACACGTTGACATGCAGCAACCGCCTGCGTTGAATGGCATATACGGTTAAACAATGCACGTGATCGAACGAGCTAAACTGGATGCACGGTGGTCGAACGAGCTATGCCTTGCTACATACGAGAACTACCACTGTGGCGTGGACACATGTATACACTGTACAGTAGATACAGTGCATGTCATTGCTTTGGTCGCTGTATCGTTATGATCAGACTGCACTCTGTAGTGAACACAACAATCAAGGGGTTAATACCATGCATGCATTTTTCTGTGGACACGCCAGCGTGTTTCACGTGTAAATTCCATGCACAGGGTGGGTGGATCTCGGTCTGGCACCTCCTCGTTTCGGCGCGGTCTTCTGCATTATTTACTTTTATAACGGAAGCCCGTGGAAGCTTCCATAAAATATTCCACTGCTTCAACGGAAGCTTCCACCACTTCCACGGAAGCATTCGTCACTTCCATGGAAACGGGTGGAAGCTTCCACGGAATCTGCGATAGCTTTCGTAGAAGCGGTAGAAGCTTCCATCGAAGTGTCCATGGAAGTACTGGAATATTCCACTGCTTCCATGGAAGTAGCCATCTTCTTCCGCGGAAGCTGCTTCCACGCAGGCTTCAATGAAAGCAGTGGAAGCTTCCACGGAAAGTCTTGAGTACTTCCACCGAAGGAAGCTGCAGCCATCCCCGTTGAAGATACTTCCACTGAAGCTTCCGATTACTTCCATGTAAGCTTCCACTTACTTCCACGACTTCCATGGAAGCTTCGAATTGCTTCGGCCTGCTACCATGGAAGCATAGTTTACTTTAAATACCAAAAATGTGGCAGATCGGCCTGTTGGCGTTTTATATCACTGATTGCGAGAGCTGTACTTGGTCGATTTTCACAAACTCGGCGTCTACAGAATCGAGCCAACTTGGGCTAACGAGTGAGACTGATTTCATCGCTATTCGTCTCGACTTTCCTGCATTGTACCCATGCTGCCGTCATCTGGATGGTACTATATTTATGCGGCGGGACAGCCGTCGTCAAAGAAGGATTTTCTCCGACATATTTGAATGAGCGCCTCAAACGTACTTGGAATCTTGCGACAGGTATAAAGTAACGACACGCACGCATGCAAACGCCGTTCTATCGATAAGCTATAAACCAAAATCTTTCGTGGGAACATTACATTGAATTGCTTAATTTAATGCTCACTTAAACGCGTGTTTGGACACTTGCTTCCAGGCTTGATTTGAAATCCACCACTCGGTTAGATTGGATAGAAAGGCACATGTACATGCCACCCTTTCAGATATGATCGATGAAACGTCGGTGAGGAGTCGGTAAAGACATCGATTCATTCATGAGGGGGACTGTTCTATTGGTATAAGTTCGTTAAGTATTCAGGCATGATTGATCGACGTATGATATTTGCATGTTTGAGATAGGAGCTGCACATTGCTAGATAGCAAATGGAAGCATAATAATGCTTGGTCGAATATTACCGAATGATTATCGTTGTTTTCGGGCAGAAATAGGTACGGTACGGGCCCGCCAATAAGCAACACCCGACCTGAGTAAACCTTAGAGCCTTATTGGAATCCCATCGTTGAACACTGTTGAGCTTGGACAGCTTAGACAGCAATGTCCCTGGTAGGATTTACAGTAGTGTAGCGCTCGCCGCGTAGCATGGTATACGTATGGACATATCCATTGTTTATAGCGCCCCTAAAAAAAGTGAACGTTGCGTTCTTTTTCGGATATGTCATCTTGGGCGGCCCATACTGTACTGGTAACTTCAGGACCCCAGGGTTCGAAACTCTGACTATACTGTAATAACAGTATTCGTGTACACTTTTACGAAGTATTTCAGGACCCCAGGGTTCGAAACTCTGACTATACTGTAATAACAGTATTCGTGTACACTTTTACGGAGTATTTTAATTAAATACTGGGTTAGTTGAGGCCCCTTACCAATACTTCCTCGGGTTCTTGAACAATCTGTTGACCATTTGGCTGGGGTCAGATAACTCTTCCTTGTCCATTGTCTCACCCAAACTTACAGTACAACACCTCTACCGCGGAGTGCACGCAAAGTTTCGTCGAAATTCTTGCCTCTGCGCTACCTCAAAGTTGAAAAGAAACATTGTGCAGAATGCTTTCGTTGCAACGTTGTGTTACCTTTCACTGTTGAGAAATATCACCTCAATCGAAAACACAGAGGAAACAATGACGCAGAAGAACCACGTAAACTCCAGAGTGCGTTAGAGGTTCACATCGCATCACGCAACCTCCACACGTTGTTAGAATCTGTTTGCAAGCAACAACGCTATGCCCCATGTCCACTGATTCACCAAATGCTGGAGGTCTCTCTGGCCTTCTTTACGATGTACCGGTAAGGATCAAGGACTGTGGACACGAAGGCGCCCTCACTGCACTACCAACGCAAGCCCTTACTGCACTACCTTGTGCACACACATGCTACGGTTGAGGTGCACAAGGTCCTACCTTTACGATATAGTGCTTGAAGGCTGTGGATACCAAGGCTCCCTTACTGCACTACAGTAGCAACGCAAGCGGCCTTACTGCACTACCTTGTGCACACACGTGCTACGGTAGAGGTGCACAAGGTTTTTGCTGACGTTCCTCAATTGGGGCTCTATATCTCACTCAACCGTTGATTCTGAGACAAACGAAAGCGCTGGTGAATGGGCAATACAACTACCTACAGTAGGGTATGCAAAACAGTAATATTGCAAAAAGAAAGAATGGCATTCCGACGATAAAAGGTTAACGAGCATTAAACGCCATTAAATGCCATCAAATGCCATTAAATGCCATTAAACCATTAGACGCCATTCAGAAAGCATTTATTTGCACCGAACCTTTTTACCCCTGTCCTAGCAAGTATACGAAGTTTGAACCAAAAACTAAAGACTTGGAAACCGCTTCACGCAAGGCACAACGTAAAACAGTACATACATTTCTGCTAGGATCGTTTTGGAGACTGCAATGGTATGCGCCATATCGACCGACTCATTCCTCTCCCTCGTGTATCACATCCCTTCAAAGAAAGCCTCAGTGCAAAACATGTAAATTGGCGCAGCAGTGTGATGTCTCGCGCAGCTCCCGAGGCTGGTCCCGCCTGCACGTCTTGCGTCCGTTGGAGAGAGTGCCGTGATCGTGTTTTCATCGGTGATATATTGTAGCCATCCTGCGTGGGAAACGAAACAATCTGCTGGCGATTTTGCGTTTGTGTGTGCGTGCTACTAGCTCGCAGCTTCAAATTCACGAAAAACACTTCGTGGGTCATTTCTAGCTTCCCACGACTGCCGCCTGGCACACCCGGTGCTCTCACATACCCCATGAGGATTAAAAAAGGAACAGACGCGTGGTACGATAGAGGTGTATACCGTTTTGTTTGCTGATTTTGTATCTGAATGATGGGGCTCCTTAACCCAAATTAACCCAAAAGTGTCATTCTTGTGTTGCAGAAAGTTTCATTTTACACTGAAGATCATGGGATCGTTCATCGGGTAGCACTTTCATTTTCCTTCAAACTCAGTGTGCAGGCTACTGCAGGTATAGAGGCATAGAGCTCCTCAAGTGACCACCCTCAGAAAAAACACTGTGCTTACACCTTACACCCCTACCGTAGCATGCGTCCCTCACATACCCCATCAGGAATGTCCCTCATTCTCTCGTGTTGTAGTTTTGTGCGAGCAGCTGTCAAACTGTTGCTTTCCACAAGTGAAGCGCAAGCGTTCAATTCGGATTACGCAGTGTTTATCTATCTTATTATCGGTAACCCAGATTCCGACCGCTGCAGCACATACTGTACCCCTAGGTCGAGGTGTACGGTAGGCCTCTATTGAGAAAGGGTGCGGACAACCGCTCTAAAGGAAACCACAAGCTGCTGTTGTAAAGCTCTCTTGGGTCGCACCCTATCTATGGTAGGCACGAACCAGCCGAAGGTGAAAACGAAGCGTGTCAGAATAGCGGCACCGGTTTGTATTCCGGTTAAAAGTGCCATGTATAGCGTTTCGAGTCACCCGGAAACCCGGGGATGGGGGATTGGACAAGATTCTCCGAGGCCTTCAGCGATTCCACGTTTGATGCCGCCCTTGATGCCAATGTTTATTTGGTACAGTACACAGTTGACTTTGTAGTTTAGTCCCTTTTTATCAGCAAAGCCAAAGGATAATGGTGTTTGTGTGTTTCTCCCCAAAATGCATACCGGTACATACTATACATAATCTTAAACATACTATACAATTATGGTGGTGCTTGTCACCGGTTAACAGGCGCTTTCGATATCGTGTACATAACTTATCGTCGTGCACTCGACGCGAATCTCGGTCGCCGAAGCAGGGTCTCCATTCTTCACGCGTATCTCGTGTGACATCCGTGCACTATACATGCAGTCATGACTGTCGGATGTCAAACTTCACGCCTCGTACGACATAATGGTACAACGGTACTACTGTATATCCCCTTCACTTCGTTCGACGACCGCCACAGAAACAACAACACTACTTAAATACAGCAACACAGTAATGCAGTATCTTACGAACAAGCAACAGTTCGATTGGACAAGCCGGCGTGCAATGCAAACAACCCCTTGCTATCCG